>VWZG01004336.1:246667-420864 GCA_013396735.1 Grallaria varia | reverse complement strand
AAAAAAAAAAAAAGCAGATTGTGGCTTACCTTAAAAATCGAGGGCGCACAAGCAACTTTATCAATTATTTATAAATTCATCTCTTGGTATTTAGATAGTATTATTTCCCAGTGAAAGGGCTTTAGAAACAATTTGTAATTCTATTTTTGTATTTCCAACATACAGCAATTAAAAGCTACAAGGAAAAAAGTACTATGGGATTCTGTCATTAGGAGTCATTTCCCTCATCTGATGTTTTCAGGAGGAAAAGAAACAAAGGGGAAACTGTGCTGGAATGAGCTATTTGTAGCATTTACTCCTGTAATGGTTCTGCATGTGGCTACTATAGGGTAGGTCACACTAGACTTGTTACAGGAAGGGTTTCCAGTGGTAGAGCTGCAGGATGTGATTAGCAGAGGAGCTCTGCTGTTACAGGGCTGATCCAAACCCTGCCATGGGAGGAATCCAGCCAGAATGGGCTTTTGCTGCTGGCACCACTGGGAACTGGCTCCTCACCTCAGGAAGCTCCTCTTCCCTCAGTTTGCCAAGGTGTGCATCTTTGGGCTCCTGCTACATGTGTGGTCTGTTCCACCAGCTGCTCCTGGGCTAAGACAGGACACAATGCATTGTCTAAAAGGCTGGACTGGAAAGCCAAGAAAAGAAATGTGATGAAATAAAACCCTGTGGAGGGATGCGATTTCTCACCTTAGATAATATTAGACTTGGTAGCTGATAATAGTGGGAGATTAGCACTTGGCTGGAGTGGATCCAGTCTGGAAGTTGGGAACTATAGCACATTCTGAGATATATTTAGGAGAGAAATAGTTTTCTGCTGAAGTGCAAATACACAGCTGAAAGAGTTTTAATTCTGCTGCAGCCAAAGCAGTTCCAGGGAACCTCATCCTGATTTCAGAGTTCATATCAGAGCGTGTGCCAGACTCTCTCTGCCTCCGAGATTGCTCTGGTTTCTTTGGCCTTTAAACCAGAATAGTTTGCACCAGGCAAAGGCTGGACCTCTCTTGCTTTCCATCACTGTAATATTCTTCAGGAAAAGCCTGTCCATTGGAGCTGTCTGTGCCTTTCTTACAGAACAGTATCAATAGCTGCAGGAACCAACCAGCTCATTCCCAACTGAACTGAACTGTCAGTTTGCAAAGACTGACTCGTGTGTGATTTTTGGACACTCTCCCGTACAATGCCTTTAAATGCAAATGCCTTGAATAGGGGAGCCCTTGCCTTTAAGCCAAAGTTCCTGTGCAGCTGTGGTGGACAGAAACACAGAGCACTGAGGCAGGCAGGAGAAGGGGGTGAGAACTCAGCAAAGCATCAGCTAAAGCAGGACTTTCCAGCTTATTGGAGCTCCATTTGCTGCATGCTCAAGAGAGCCCTGGAACAACAGAAAGCTCTGCTGGAGTGTGTAGGAAAGAAAAAGACAGCTGTTGTGCTGCCTTCAGCTAAATGAAACCTGATTGCTGGGTTGGTTGCCCTTCTCCAGTCATTAGAATGACCATCTGGGAAGTCAGTAACAATTAGTCATTGTTTGGCCAGATAGTGCCAGGAATCAGCTGCTTACATGGACTTGCAAATAAGCAGGGGCTTAGCGTAAAATAAAAGGGGAATTGATTTTCAGGGCAGAAAGTGGATCTCTGAACACGAGGGAATAATTTTATACTCCAAGATAAGAATCCATGAGGAACTGTAGCTTTTAACTATGAACCTTGACCCTTCCTTCTCTGATTTCTTTTCCCACTTTCTCATCAAAATAACTATTCTCATCCTACACCTGGCAATGGCCGAAGGCTCTGACTTCTGCTGGACCCCAGAATGCTGATGATCCATAGGAGAGAGGGGGCAGAGCAGAGATGTTATTCTGTGCCCCTCATGCTTGTCTCCTACACACCAGCACATGTCAGAGCTGGGGAATAGTGACCAGAGAAAGTGGAAGGGCAACAGAGAGAAGAAAATTACAGATCTTTGGCTACCTGGATCTATTGCTTTTAGCCATTCCCTGATTTACAAGGAAAGCCAATTGCATTTGCACGATTTATGGATACAAGGAGTGTATTAGGCTAAGATTCCCAAGGCCTCTCTCCCTGCAAACACAACTATTTCAGCAGGAAGGGGTTTGGGTCCTTTATCTGCCTGCTCGTGGTGTAACATTTATCTCCAAACAAACCCCCCAGCCCTGCTCAGGAGCTGTGGGTCTGTGCTCGGGCCACCCAACACCAGTGCAGGTACAGAGTGTCAAAGGCGTCAGTGCTCATCTCAAATAAAGCTGTTTGTTTTTCTAATGAGATAAATTAACAAATTTGAAAGCCTTCCCTATAGGAAAAACTGTAGTGCAGCCATCTGGGACCTGCACTGTTTGCTCTAGATGTTAAAGTCAATTAAAAACCAAAAGGGAAATTTGTTTTCTGCATGGCCTATTGTTTTTAATCCTTTTAAATACTATGGATTTTTATTTTATTACTTTTAATTTCTTTTTGGACTTGAAGAGGCTTTACATTGATTTTACTTATTTGTTTCAAGTACCCTTTTTTGTTTCTTCATGTCATTTTGGTTGCTTACCTTTCAGTTGTGAAACCACAAAGGTGCATGTTTATTTCCGATTCTGTAATATTTCTTCACCCCTTTCTTTTCTTTTACCACTGTTTTCTGTTATCATATGCCCTTCTGTCCTATCCATTTTATTTTCATTTTAATATCTTGCTCCATTGCCCTGTGGATTATAAGCTTTTATTTATACCTTGTTGTGATACCTTAATATAAATACTCAGTTTTACTCATTTTTCAGTTTTAAACTTAGAGGTCAGCACTAAAATTTGGGTTAAGTAAATGAGTAGTAAACTTATTTTGATAAAATTTCAAAATGTGCCACCTACATAAGGAATTTACAGATTTCTCAATATCTACATGAGCACAGATATTCTGTGTGTTCACTGGTGGAGCTTTGAGGGCCTTGGTGTACGTACGAGCCTATTATTGATGACCTAAAAGCAGGAAAAACTCGGTGATCAGGTGCACATTCAGTGCCTTCAAAATGACTTGGCTTGTTTGAATAGAATTAAAGGTACGAGGGGAAAGAACAAAATACGATTCAGGTATGAAAAATAGAAAAGAAAGCAAAGTGACTGAAGTGCTCATGGCAAAAAAGCACTTTTAATCTATAAAGCAGGTTTCAAGGTTAGTCAAATGTGCCAGTTCATTTATTCTACAGCTTCTGTTGCTTAGGTTTTAATAATCGTCCTGTACTGTGATAGATTATTGTTAATATGAAATATACTGGATAAAATGAATAGCTAATGGTATCACTTTTTAAGTGCTGTTGAATGCTTTCTTCGAAATGGAATTAAAGAGCTTGAACCTTATATGACTGTTCTGAGTAGGCTGAGTGGGTAGCAAGGGAAAGGAAAGAGGAGTAGAAATTGAAATGTTTTTAGCCACTGCCCAAAACCCAAGTGTCTCACTATTCTAGCCTTGCTAATTAGAACCAGAAAGGTAAGGCTGAGCCTTTTTCTGTCTATACAAATAGCAGAGGCTGGAGTGAAATGCATAGATGGATGTTTGAGTATGAAGGGAATGCCTGGGCTGCAGAAAACATCCTTCCATTGTTGTGACTCATCGCATTCACCCTCCCGTCTGCTCCAAGTGGAAGTTGTGCGCTGCCAAAATCAGCACACTGAGAGTTAGCACAGAAAAGTCTGTTTCTGCAGTTCCATTGTCCCAAATCGTTTCATTTTCCAGAAAAAAAGCACTTGTCAAAACAACATATGAGTTTCAAAATAGGTGACCCCTTCAAAAACACTCTCATGGCAGCTCAACAGTTCTGGTGTGTTCAAGAAACATTGTTCCATCTCCAGTTCAGTTCCTAAACAAGTCAGCCTTTTTCATCCCTTTCTTTTCCTCCTGTGGGTGATGGAAGACTCTTACAGTGCCTTAAAAACCCTCAGGCAACCTCCTGCTGTGCTGCAAATGAGACTCTGCAGCAGACACTGCTCCAAGCCCCATCTCCTGCTCCCTGTCCCTCCAGCACAGACAGAGCCCTTCAACCGGGCATGGCCAGGAGGGGACTGGCCTTTCAGTGCAGACACAGCAAAGAGGTTAAAGGCAGGAAAGGAGAAGTGCTAGAAACAGCCAGAGAGGGAAGGGTGCTCCCAGAACCACTCCACGGATTCCCCTCTGTTGAGGGGTGGCCACTGTTCTTCCTATGCAACCTGGAAACATGAAAAAGCCAAAGATTTTGTGTGTCCCCTTTACTCAGGACTGGACACAATGTGCAGGGTACTGTCAGCTTTGGGAATGCACCTTCTGGCCTCAGCAGGCAGGGTTTCCAGGAGGTGGTTTCTGTGCAGTGTGCTCTGCTGACCCCACCTGTGCCTGTCCCTGTCCCCATCCCTCACCTCCTGCCTCCGCACACTGAGCAGAGGGTGGCTCTATGGGGGAACATCCGAGCGGTGGAGAGGGTGGCACTTCAGCTTTGGGTCAACATCCCATCTCAGCAGGTCACAGCTGTGCTGCTGTCCCAATACAGCACCTCATTTTTCTTGGCTGAATTAAGTTGCACATCGAGAGAGCTGAGGTCTTGTTTGTTTTTTGGGGTTTTTTTCTTATCTGTTAAAATGCTACTTATAACAGGAGTTACAGCTACCTAAAAGCCTCACTCAAACCACAGGCAAACCTCTGTGTTACAAAGTGAGATAGTTCCTTCAAAACCAAACCCCAGCAGCAGAAGATATAGCAGTGGAAGGTGTCACATAATGTGCATACACGTGTGCTGTGTCACTGCAAGTTCTACAAAAGGCTCCATTATCTTTTCTCTTGCTCAGCAATCCTGGTGGGCTGTGGAATAACAGCAACCAAGGCACTTTTCTGGGGCAGATTCCCTGTTTGTTGCTTTGCTTTTCACTGAAATTCTTTCAGTATACTGGTACTTGATGTGACCACAAGCCAGTTTTAGGAGTGTGTCTTTTGGAGTAAATAATCCCACTAAAGCACTGGAGGAAGCTGTTGCCAATTCCCCTTTTTCTAGCTGTGTGTTGGCCACATCTGCTCCTCCTGGATGAGCCCAGAAATCAGGGCATGAAGCGCAGAGGGAGCTGCTCTTGGTGGCACGGCAGAACAGGAGGCAGCTTTTCATCTCCACGTTTAGCTCCTGCTATTAACGAGCTCACAGACCAAGATGTATAAATTGCACAGAGCAAACTGCCAGGAGCAGGTTTTTCTAAATCTTTCTAATATTTAGTTATGCTGAAATGACTTGGTTTTAAAAAGTGTTGAACTTTTATGGTCTTTTGAGCAGGTCAAAACCCAAAAATTTGGAAAAATGACCAGCTTGTTGTCCTGAGCACTAATTCAGCTGCCAGAACAGAAAACAGTATGTGTTAAACAATTGGAACGTGGAGCCCAGACTGCTGAAGAGTAACTTAATAGTCTGTCGAGGTGGTTCTTAGTTGTCAACCAAGCAGATTTTTTCGGGGCAACTTAGATGTCTCTGTGAATCAAGTTTCAGTGATGTCAGGAGAAGGAGCTCTCCAGTGCAATGTTCCTGCGAGAACAATACAAAAAGGTGACATTCTTTCACACAAAATGCTGTGGAAAGCTATATATTTTTTCAGTCCTTATTATTTCTTGAGTTTTTCGTGGCATTTCTTTCTTTGTTCTTCTCTCTCCTTAATGGCGCCTCTGGACAAAGAAAATAAGGTGTACAACACCTGCAGTCATGGCATGGAATAGAAATGATCCTCATTAATCCGGGAACTTTTTCCCCTTAAATTTAATTCTGGGCATCCAGAGAAGCAGTCTCTGTAAGAAGAGGCTGCATGAAGCTTTCCTGTGAGCGAAGGTACGAGGCCAGACCAGGGGTTAGTGTGACCTCCTCGTCTCGAGCCCGCTGCTCTCCCTAAATGTTTCTTTCTGCCATCCCCCTTCAAAGAGCCGAGGGCAAACCTTGTCTTGTTTGAAGTCAGTGGCAAAACCCCCATTGACTGGAATAATGTGAAATTTTCACCGTTGGAACATTCCAGCCCTTAGAGAGGGTTTGAAGCAGTTTCAGATGCAGAGATGCAGCTCCCTGAAATGCAGAACAAGAAGCCATCCAGCTGTCTGGAAATCTCCCCCCAGCTTCTTCCGAGGTTTATCTGAAGACGATGCCATGCCCGCTCTGAGGTTCAACTCTCTAGCATCTGTTAAATTGCTTTGCATGAAACTGTGGTTCTCAGGTGCCATGGCAACTGTGTTTTCTAATCTGATTTTACTTTTCTATGGTGGGAACGCTTAAAATGTTGGTACCTTCTTCAGTTTTTGATTTATAGGTAGGAGTAAAGTTAGGGATAGCAATTTAAAAGGCGTATGATTCTGTAGAATTAAATGCTTTCTGTTTTAGATGATATGTAGAAAATGGTTTCTTATCTTATTTTCCTAGGAAACGTATTGATTGGCTGATTACAGATTATAGCTGGCATTTATTTGAGGTCCTAAGAGCAAGTAGCATTTCTAGATGTTATATAGGACATTTTCCATTGAGTCCAGATAGATAGTGGAAAATTCAGTTGTTTCCGGTGTTTCGCCCATATAGAGTGCATATCTAAATATCTGGCAAATTATGCCTCTTACTGAATATATTTAGTGTCTCAGCAGTGTGGAGATAACTTTGCTGGTTTAAGAATGATTCTGAAAGACCTGCTAAAATGCATTAAAATTGGTTTTTCCCAAGAAAGCTAAAGATAACACTTAGATTTTAGCCTTGTATTGTATCATGCTCTTAATACAATCTCCAAGTCATTACGTTTCCAGAAATGCTCTAAGAAGAAAATCCCATTGTGCTTAAATGATTGTGTGTGTGAAATGTGTCGTGGTCAGTACGAGGCCTCAGTTATCAATTGAATTAAGCTGGCACAGAGCACATTCTGCAATTCAGATGTGTGTGAATGTCCCTGAAAGATGTCAGGCTCAATTCATCTCAACATTTGACCTGGTGCCCACTCCACCTCCCTGCCACGGAATCACAGCTAATGCACTAACTTTGAATTTTGCTTCACTTGGGTTTTATAATTGGACAAATTGTGGGTTTAGGTGGAGGGAGGACACAAAGGAACTCTTTGCATGAGGTGAAATAGAAGAGCAGAAATATTTGGACTGTGTTATAATACATCAATTAACTTTTTAACTAGGTGGCACAGCTTGCTGTTTTGACCGAACAGCCTTCCTGTGAACTTTATTCTGCTCTCTGCATTATGCTTGGTACCTTAGTGAAAGTACAGGCAGCGTCCCAAAGAGAGAAGAGCAAAGTAAGCTCCCTGTTTCAAAGATCCCCGAGCAAGAAGCCCTGGCACAGCAAGAGAAATTAGAGCAAACTCCATTGTGGAAATTCCAAATAGCCTTTGTGTAAGAGGAATGTAGGAACCCCATTAATAGGAGAATGATTGGAGGTGAGATTTGGTCTCAATCCTGCTTGGGGAAACACCTTTGGATCAGGTTGGGAAAGTGGGGATTCACGTGTGTGTTGGCAGTGATTGCTTGTGTTTCTACTGAATTAGGTTTTCCTTGTGTTTATGTGTACAAAGGCAGTTGGCAGATGACAGAAATGTGAGAGTTTTGCCCTAGAATGTGTAGATGACAGAGAAGTGATGAAACACCTTGAGTCTCCAGTGTTTATATTTTTCTTGTGTGGTTTATAAACATTTTAGCCATATCCCTTTATCTTTTTTTTTTCCCCTTCCTTTTTGAAGGTAGTGAATTGTCATCCTTAAAAGTGGGCTTGTCTAAGCCATAATGTTGATAGAAGGAGTTTGTTTCAGGTTTTTTAGCTGACATGTTGCATTGTGCAAAGTCACTTTGGATTGTGTCACTCTTGGTGAATTGTATCACAGAGTAAAGCAAGACTGATGCAGCCTGACACCACATGCCACAATGTGATTTTTCAGCTATAATTCTGAGCTAATTTGTTTTTCTCAAAGCTGTAAATTCCTAAAACTCAAGCTTTCTGGGAAGAGGGAAGCAGCTTTGAATGAATTGCATTCGTTAGAAGTGTTGGTTTTACTCAGCGAGAAAACAAAGCTGTTTTATTAGCCTGGAACTTTTTTTTGTGAAACGCAACTTCACCTGAGTTATACATCTACAAACCAGGAGTCAATTCACTGCAACAAATGGCTTACAATGGCTGAAGCAGAGCAACGGATAGGAAATTCAAATCCTTAGTAGGAAGCGCTAAAATCCCCGTTTTGCAACTAAGAATTACTGTGATTCAGTTTTAAATCTCCAAGTATTGGCTTAAAGAAATGGAAGCTGAAGTTGCTCACAGAATACAGAGAAAGGAGATGCACACTGATGTTCTTTGTACCTTGAGAGGTCTTTACATGAGTATCAGAGAAGTGGGTGGCTCGATCCTTCCACTCCTTTGTCTTCCCTCTCTCTCTGGTTCTCGCCAATGGCAGTTTCTGCTGTAACCAGGACTTTTTTGTAATGTGTAACCACGGGAAAATTTGCTGATTCTCCAGGCTTGGTGCTCTTCTAAAGTCAGGATAAGACTGTTCAATCCTAGAACACAGTTTATGCAACAACCACTCTGATAATACCCCATGAGATCGAGTACATTGAAATTTTCCATTCAAGTTGAATGGGAACAGTTTCTTTCTCCTGGAGATGTCATAAATCCAGATGTGGTATTAACACCGAGTGTGTACCTTGTTTTATGGCTTACCAGAGAAGAACCTGCTTGCAGCTCAGTCTGGGGATTATTAGCTCAGGCTGTATCAGCAGCATTTTTTTGCTTCAACAGCTCCCCAGTTCAGCCTCTGGGATGTCAGCAAATATGACAGCTGTCACAAATATGCCAGGTTTAAGATAAGATACCTATTTTCAGATCTGCTAACAGTCAGGTGCTGGAATTTGAAGTAGTTTGAATTTTTAGTAAAGCAGTTAATGTGTCTGAAACTATTTGCATTTCCCCCCAAAAAGTGCAGATTTTCTGCAAAGATTTTCTTGCCTCGGTTGGAAAAATCCCCTGGTTTTGGTTTATTGGAGTGGGACCACTTGAGTCCCTCTCTATAAGCCAAGCTTTCTCCTTGGCCCTGCATTTCCACTGTGAAGATCACTCAAATTGCTGTTTCAAACACACCCTCTAGGAAATCAATAACATATTAAGTGAGACTCAGTGAGATTTGTTGATGTAACGGGGTGAGGCTGCCAAAATCTCCCAGAAGAAGTTGTTGATACTGGGAGGGAGGCAGATCTGGCTGTGGGGGTGTTCAGGCTGCTTTGAAACATCCACCTGCATCATTTGGTGGGTTAAGAAATATCTACTTCCTTCCTACTGGATCATCTTTGTGGTTTTTGGTGGCCTGTAGTGAAAAGGGTTGCTAGAGGTTGGGACGTAAGGGATACACGCACCAGAAAATCACAGAATGTTTGCCACTGACTTGATATCCTCCGCAGGGAAACCAAAACCAAACTGAGAGGGGAAAAAGAAAAAAAAATAAAAATAAGGTTGTTTTCTGTAGTCAGTTCAGGGCAGTGAAAAAATCTGCCAGTCTGTGGCAGAGCTCTGCAGGGTCAGCAGGGAACTGCATCAGCAGTCTGGGGGACGGACGTTCACCTTGGCATGGCAGGGCTGGGCAGGTTTTGGGTGACCTGGGAAGTTTTTATATATGTTGTTTTGGTCAGTGCTGTAGTTCATTTAACAGAGGTTATGATGATTTTAACTTTATTGCTGTCAGCTGTCAATGTAAATCTGCACGTTTTCTTATATATATATTGGGAAATACGTGAATTTACCTTATTAAGATTTCAGTCTCCTGTATCTTTATGAATTTGTTCAGAGAAAAGATTGAACCAAAAATGAACACTTTCCTCTTATGAGTCAATCTATAGATTAAGTATTGCAAAATATCTGAGATATAATTAGTGCATGTTTTCCAAAATTTGTCCAGTTCAGTACTTTGAAATAATCCCAGTTCTGATCAATGGGCCTTGGTAAAACCCCTGTGTGTTTAGCTTGGCCTTCGGTTGCGAGAACAACCAATCCTTTGCAGTGCAGTGTGTGCTGTGATCTCTTCATTACCATCACAGCTCACCTCGGGATGGCAACACCCCGAGATCATCCGACTTTTGACTGGGGCACAGTCACAGGACATGACTGTTGTCTCTGTGTGGGTGAAGTCTGTCTGACAGTGTCACCTGATTCAGCCTAATCAAGTGGCAGATCTCCTCAGGCGTGAAAAGACATGCGTTTAGAATCTTGTGAACATAGATAATACCTTTTTTTTTCTCTTCTACAATGTTCACTCACACCAAAGAGATCTTAAGAGGCCTTTGGTGCTTTATATTGTTTATCACAGACAGAAAATATGAAGTCTGAGGGTGAAGTCCAGCCCCTGAATGCAGTTTGGGTTCACATCTGGCAATAGTGTTTCTTTGCAATCTCTAGCAAATCCCTTAGTCCTTCTGCGGCTCTGTTTTTAATGCACATTGTGTATTTAAAATAGGTAGACTTTCCAATAGCCTTAAGTTTCATTTATCTCTGTGAATTTCTGATTTAATAAGAAATACTATGGGAAATGTATGGAGCAAAAGGATTACACTTTAATGTGTGGTTGCCTAAGTTCAGTGGTAGTTCCCAGTATTTTGGGGCATGAGAACTTCCAGTTTGTTGCTGACAGACATTTCCTGGTGTTCTGGTTGCTACAGTGCCAGCACCCCAACAAAGAGCACTCTTTTCCCCTGTGGAATGTCAAAAAAACCCCAAAATCCCATATGCTGAGGAGCAGGATCACGAGTTGAGGTGTCTCAGCTCTCTGCTTTACAAGTTTCTGGCAATCACAGATGAGGAGTGCCTGGTAATTAGTAAGTCTCTTGAAAATGCTCTTAACTCTGCCTAAAATGCAAATAATGTGTATGCAGTAGTAATAAAAGACAATACGATTAAAGGCAGAGGTGACAAAAGGATGAGAAAACCACAGTTAAATCTGAAAGGCTTCTCTCCCTGTACCAGCTGGTGCCACACAGTCCTTGGGGGCTGTTCTGCCTTCCCAGCCAGAGCCTTTCCAGCACAGCCCTCCCTGGCTCTGTCTGGGACACGATGAGGGCCGGTCAGACTCAACATGCTTGGGAGAACTTGTCCCTGCCCTACCTGAGAGAAACCCTTTCCCATTTATTTGGGGGGCATGTGACATGTAAAAGCTCAGTGTTACCTCCCGTGTTTGACTGGTTAAGTAAAGCCTTTTTGCTTCGACAGGAGGGAGGTTTCCCCTCAGCCTCTCCCAGGGATTCAGTGAACATGTTTCAGCATAAAGTATCTTCATGCATGGAATTTTACATTTCCGAGCTGTCTGTGTACGAGCAGGAGGGTGATTGTTCATTTTCAGGTTACACTGGCTGCGGTGAGCGTACATTCCTTCTAAGGACTAGTAACGATATGTATCAGATGTCTCTCAACAAAACTGAACTCACAAAAACTGGCAACAATCATCATTCCTTCCTAAATTTACGTGCGGTTAAACAACGCTCTGTCTCAGCCTTTGTGTTCTTGGCGTGTTCTGCCAAGGTTAAACAGTTTGTTAAAAAGGGAAGGAAGCCCCAAAATACCCTGGGAATATCAAACCAGTAAAAAAGAGATGTACCTCCCTTTCTTCTTGCTCTGAGTCAGTCGAGATTGACTGTTCAATAATTGCCTTTATTCTCTTCTAAGAGGTGTTCAGGAGCTATGGAAACGATTTCTCATAATCTTGTCTTTTGTTTCCCTTTCCTTGTTATTATTGGCAGGCTTCTAACTTATTAATTAGAAAACTGTCAACAGTTGTTAATGTAATATTTCAAACAAACACATATAAATAATCTTAATAAGTTTGGATAAATAGTCTTAGTAATTATTTTTTTCCTTTGGGAGTTTAATTAGAGAGGGGTCTATAGAAGAGTTTTTACTCTGTGCTGTAATAGTAAAGGTTTGTATAAGGGTAGTGTTCTTTCTGTGGTGATTTTGAATATTCCTGAGGACTCCCTGGTATCCTGATAAAGCAGTTCTTTCCCTGTCCCCCTGTATTGGGGGAGGTTTCTGCCCTGTCCTCAGGACTGCTGGAGTTACTCTCCTTCCTGTGCCCCCTTTGGATCAAGGCTGTGAAGTGAGTTCCTTTGGAATATCTACATGAGCGAGCCTTGTTTGGTGTCTGGTCCTTCCAGCTGTCAGGATATTCATGTCAGCGTGACAGATGGAGGAGAAACCCGTGGGGGCATCCAGAACTCGCTGCAAGGACGGCTTTGATCCAAAACCTAAACACAGCCTAAATCATCCCAGATCTGCCTCTCACTCGTGTGCACACACAGGTCTCTGACACTTCTCAGTCTGCCGAGACACAAATGTGCTCTCTCATTTTTGACTTCCTGCTGCTGCTGTGAAATTGGTTTAATTTTTCCTCAGGTTTAATGTTGCATTTTGTCCTTTTTATTTCCTTTCAGTAGATTTTCAGCCTTGCCCAGGGACTTCAGGAGAGTCAAAAGAGAGCAGAAGTTTTCTGTATTTCATAAATGATGAAACTTAAGATGTCATTGCCTCAGAATCCTTGGTCTCTTGGTAATATTTGTGCTTCCTGGTGGGGTTTTTCCAACTGTAGAAGTAAATATTTTGCCTACACAAAGTTTATTAATCCAAAATAATGGAGCAGATTGGAAAATGGAATTAGAAAGACTGAATCCTACCCTTAAAGGCCTACAGAGAATTTTCTTATCCATATTGTGCCTTAGTTTGTCATTTATATGTAGGGTGACTGTTCCTCTAAAGAGTCTGATTATTTCCTGGTGAAGTCCCCTGAGCTTTTGGGAAGAAGGACTTGATGTAACACCCAAGTGTGTGTGTGAACAGGAGGAGGTGGAGCTATAAAGGGCACATTAAGCATGAAAACAAGTTGGCTGCAATTGAACCACATTGCAATAAGAGGACAGTTAAAATGCTTTTTCTGGAATGGAGTTGCTTGTATTTCTGAGCCTGCTTTTTTAATCTATTTTTTTTTAATTAAAGGATAAATAAACCCACAACCAAAGCATTGCTTATAACATACCGCACACCTGTGCATCAAACACCTATTAATTCAAATGTAGAATGAGCCATCGCTGGCCTTTTGGAATTGCACCTCACCATTGATGGGGAGAGATATTTAAGGAATGTGTTTCTCTCCTGGCTGAGATACAGCTTCAGCAAATTTGCCTGCCCTGGGAAATGAGGACATGGATTCAGCACTTGCAGACTTGGCAACCTGGCACGTGCTCATAAATCAGGTCATTTCCCATTCAAATGGTAATATTTGCACCAGCAATTCATGTGCAGATGGAGGTATAACTTGTACCCCAAAAATAAAGCCTAGCATTTGAAAATGTGCATTCTAAATGCAAGCAATTATTCCTCGCCATATCCCATCCATCACTGGTGATAATCTGGGAAATGGAGAAAAAGAATAGGGAAAGACACTGCAAATTTTTTAGATCAGTTTTGAGTTCAGGTGAACCTCTAATTCTGCACAGTACTAACATGGCTAGGTGCTGATCATTCTCAAATCCTAGATGAAACTTAGAGCATTTTCTTACAAAATAATCTGGTTTTGGCTTCTAAAATTGTGTATTCTGGACTACACAATTAGTCCATCATCTTGGCTTCTTTGTTCAGCTTTTAGGAACATGTCCAGCACAGATTTAGACATCTGTGTGATTTTATACAGTGGATATTTCCACTGAAGCCAAAGGGAAATACTAACATTTCATAAAATAAGGCATGTGCATAAACCTCTGCGAGTTTGTGGCCTTGGTCCCCAAGATGATTTCCAGCATGGAGGTTTATGCTGCAATTAATGTTTGTTTTGCTGGGCGAAGGATTTTTCCACCTTCTGGGAATCTACCTCTATTTAAAATGTGGAAACCTGAGGATACCAGGCCCACCTTTGGAACAAGAAAAGAGAGCAGGAGAGTGAGAGTTACAGCTGACAACCGCATAATTCTGCGTGAATTCTCTGGGCCCATTATAATTCCATGAACAGCAGTTTGTCAAACATTCAAAGTCAGAGGACCAGCTACACTTTTTCTAAGTGTGTGGCCAAAAAAATGTCAAATAGCTGCAATGATGTTAGCAGAAGTTAAAATTCAGATGCCTGCTTATTTCTTGAATTTTGTCCCATTATTTTTCCTTGCTTGCTTGTGGGAGTTATGAAAAGAAAAGCAAAAAAAAAGAGGCTTTGCAGATGAATTCTGGTTTCTTATAGGTGGTCATTGGACTCCAAACAGGGAAGACTGACCTTCCTTAGGTATTTTCTGTAGTTTTACAGTACTGAAGTAAATCATTAGTTGCTGGTTTTACCTAAAATACAGGCTGAAGCCACACAAGCCAGGTAAGGGATTTGTTTTGTCCTGCTCCAGGATGAACAGTGACGTGTTTTCAGTCTGACTCGCTTTAGGAACCCCATTCCGTGATGTACCAAGTGTCCTCAAACCAAAGAG
Organism: Grallaria varia; assembly: GCA_013396735.1. Classification (NCBI taxonomy): domain Eukaryota; kingdom Metazoa; phylum Chordata; class Aves; order Passeriformes; family Formicariidae; genus Grallaria; species Grallaria varia. The sequence continues at coordinate 406,413 of VWZG01004336.1, read as the reverse complement.
AGTTTAGATGTCCCTGCACCTTCCTGTAGCCAGCGCTGGGTTTTGAAGCCTCCCTGGTGTATCCCTGTGTTTGATGACTCTCCTAACAACTCACGGTACCCACTCCAAGTTTTTAGCAAGTGAGTGAAAGCACTGGAGACAGAGAAAAGAGGCTTAAAACCCACCTGTCTTACAGGAAGCAGATCCTTTCAGGTGGGAGATAAATGGCATTGCAGTGAAACCTCCACAAAAGCTGCAGCTTAATGAGAATCCATCAGGCAGAGCTGCTTACAAAGACCCAGCTCCAGCCTCTCCAGGAGCAAGGTGGGAACAGAGTCAGTAACAACCACGGCGTCAGCCTGTGCCTGGTGAGAGAGGAAAAAGGAAAGCCTGAGCACAAACCTTTCCTAAACCCCACAAGTAAGAAGGCCAACGTGCTGGCAGGAAAAATACAACTTGTTCTACTGATTTTGTTCGCAAAACCCATTCAGTTAATTTAACACTGCAAAGATCTCAGAGTGGCATGAAAAACAACCACAGAACACTTTGAGAGTTGTTGTCTTGCTGAGGCAAAGACACAAAGGTTGGATTCTGGCCTTGCTAGGGAAAAAACAGGTCAAGGTGGCTTAATATGCTTCATATTATCCATGCACTTCTAAAGAATGACGTATTGTTTTCCTGACAGGAGAAAAGTAACAGCAAAACAAGGCATTTTTATCTAATGACAATAGCAAAAGAGCAAGGACACAGAAATTTTTGCTTTGACTCAGTCTTGGTGAAAATGTGCTCAACGTTGATATGAGAAAGCCTCCCCAGCAAAGGCTTTCACTGCACTGCTCTCCCTTCTGCTAAGTAGCAATCATGATATGCATAATATTGGAAGATTATAATTGAAAATGTCCCTGGGTCATCACTGGTGGCAACATTTGTTGGAGAGTTATCGAGTTAATCTAATAATGCCTATAAGGAAAGCATGAAAGTGCATTAGATACAATGCAGTGATTACAAATAAAAAATATAAATATAAATATTTTCTAGTTTCTTTCATGGCAGATTAGGAAATAAACCATCACACACCACGAACATGTCACAATGGGACTAAATTAAATTTCTGAAACAGAGCAGGCAAAATATTGTATGGCCAATAGCAGATATTTTAGAAATCTAATTTCTTGAAACAAGACAAATGCATGAACAAGTGTTCTGCTTAAGCTTATTAAGCATCTTACTACATTTGCCCTCTGGTATTCTTGGGCTATGATTTTCAAGAATCAGTAGTTATTTGGGCTGTGCCCACTGTGTTTGCAAGCTGAGATACCTCAAGAAACTGTACTTTAAAAAAAAAAAAGTTGCACTGTGTCAGGTGTCTATTGGTTTGTCCTCAGCTACTTTTCCCTTCTACATCTTCCTGCATCTGACAGCAGATCTCTGCAGTTTATCACCTGATCGTGCCTGTGGGAACGTTTTCACATACCCTCCCTTCCCCATCCTCCTTCCCCTTCCAGTTTTCCCTGGTTTTCCTGTCTCACATTGTCTAAGATAACACTGAATCAGACCTTCAGAGCTGTTCATTATTTTGGGTCTGTCCCATGTACAGTTTGAAGTGTTTCCTCACACATGTGTTAGGCAGCCGGTTGGTTTCCCTTTGTTTTATTGTTTTTCTTCTGAATCCCCTGTGTTGTGAGTTCTCACTCTCTGCTCTTTTCCAGGCTCAGGTTACCTGGAAGTCTCTGTATTCCCCATGTCAGGAAATGTGGAAGTCCCTGATTAGCTGGGGGGGTTAATTTTTTTATTTTTTATTTTTTTAATAAAAAATTAGTGGTTTCTATCCATTGTGAGAAGCAAGGGCCTCAGTGGAGGACTGTCCTTGAAGAATATCTGCCTTTCAAGGCCTGCAGAAGCCCCAGAGAAGTTTGAGTTGAGCTCTTAGGCAGGTTGTTCCTAAGATACAGTCTGGGACTGTGTGCAGGTACTAGACAGGGTGAAATGACACTCCAAGTGCTTGGCTCCAGGAAGGACTTTATCTCCTAGTAACATGTTTCACACATGTCTGTGATCCCTAATGGGCAATCACTGGGATCTAATCAAGCTCTCAGCCATTTAGGGGTCCAGCTGTCCTTTTAAATCTCTCCCATCTACTGTTCTATTGCTCAAAATTAATACAGCACAAAAGGCACCTGTAGATATTGTTCAGTGGGTATCAACAACATTTCCTTGCTAATCCTTCCTCTGAGATGGCCGCAAAAACTCAATCTCCCCTTTAACCTTTTCCTTTGCTCGAATACAATAGACTAAATTGTTTTATTTTGTGCCTGTGCAGTGTAGTGCTGGTAGCTTTTGTCAAAGGGCACCAACAGAAGTGTTCCTCTTTAGCTTGCAATAAATCCTTTGTCCCCAGGATTCTTGTACTTGCAGACAAGGAAGAGGAAAGACTTTAGGATATCTCTCCTTGCCTTTAAACAGAAATTTTTCCTGGTATTAAGATGCAGCCCAGGAGACAGAAGCTATAAATGTGCTTGAGGGAAGGTATTTGTTCATGTTTTTGAAAAGTACGTAGAGAAAAATTGAATGGTGTTGACCTAAAGCTGCTCCCCCTAACAGTGAGGGGTTTATTGTTGTATTCTGTGGGTATTGAGTTAAACCAAAACAGAGTGTTTTGAAAATCAGGCTTAGAATTTCCTTCTGTGATGTGGTTTTAGCTGGACTATTGACTCCAGAGAGCTGTATTGTGGATGCTCCATCTCTCCAGAACACGTTTCAAACGCCTTGTGTTCCAAAGGCAAGTGAAGAAATATTTATGAAAAGCCTCGATGTGTTTCTCAGTAAAGTGAGTGGTTGTCCCTGCTGTCCCTGTCAGGTGTCATTCCCACCGAGCTGGATGAGACAGCTGGAAGCTGCCAGAGCCTTTCACAGGCAGAGCTGTCTGCTTTGGGATACGGCCGGGGATGTTCCACACACAGCCAGGAGAGAAGAGGGACTCAGCAGGGTCTCGGGGTGGCCACAGGATTTTCAGAGCCAGTTTTACTCTGCAGTGTAGCTGCTCCTCGAGAACGTGCCCCCTCATTCTCCTTCAGCTCTCCCTGATGGCAGGAAGATGCCATGACTGTTTGTTGGCCACTCTTCCAGATTTGAAGCCTTCCTTCTTTTGGAAAATCATGGCCTTCAGTGTTTTTATTTTCTAGAATCACATCACAGAGCCAAGAACAGAACCCGTGTCTGCTGAACCATGGAATGACATTTCTATCCATTTGAAGGGCTGATATAACAAGGTCACGAGAGTCCCCTGAGGTACTTTGAGTGTCTCCTTCAGTCACACTGAAATTAATTTGTGACAGCTGAACACCTTGGAAAAAGTGGCTGGGCTTCCTGGAGCCCGAGATGTGACTTGAGGGATGGGCAAATTCACAGCTGGAATCTATAATGTTTTCTAGCCAAGGAGAAAAGATGACAGTGGAAAGATTTGTCTTTTAAGCATGACACAGCTTTCTAATAAAAATATTGGTGTCTCAGTTGGGTGAGATAAAAGGATAGAAATAATTCAACTAATGCCTTTGTACCTCCAGTTACCACAGAGCTACTGACCATGTGAACTTAAGGTTATAATGTTATTTATTGGTGAGTTATCACATGTGTCCCTGATACCTTCAAATAAAATCAAGACAAGTATTCCTGTCTACTAGAACATAATGCAAATTAATTCTGTTTTTCAGTAACAGATGAAGGGGATCACAGTGGAAAGGTTGGCACAGCACAGAGAAATGGTCATTTTATATGTGGGCAGATGTGCTGAGATGTTAGAGAGACCAAAAGTTGTAGATGAGTGTAGAAGAAAGCCTAGTTTGGGGTTCTTATCAGCCCAGAATCAATCAGATAACATTTCCCATGAAACGTCTGTGTGTCTGAGTGAGTTTCTTCTTACATGTGACATTTTCTAAAGAGCACCATCCTTTCCTTTCAGTAGATTACAAAGGAGTGTTTTAAGGACCCATCATTTGATTTGAAAACATTTGAATACACTAGAAATATGAAAATAACGGAGAACGGTTGCTTCTTGAACTAATTAGGCAACCACTTAACTGTGTTGGGCTCTCTATCTTAACTCATTCCTGTGTGAGGTGCAACCACTCTGCTTTACGAATCTGTCTTGTAATTCCAACTTGCTTCTCTGGAGGTGTTCTATTTAGAGGAAACAGTGCTCTAAGGAAAAGACCTTGATGGACCTGCTCCTATTTTGCTCCTGAACTCAAATGTGTGGATGTTGTGCAAAGATAATTGTTCTGAGGTTAAACGGTCTCCAGCAATAGCGACAGGTGAATTATATTATGTGATTTTTGTAGTGGCTCTGCTAATCTATTTCATTTTCATATGGAAGCCATTTGTTTCAGTTTTCTTTAATCTATTTTTCTGTGGGCTTTGCCCTTTTTAATATTTAAGCATCTGAAAAAGCAATATTCTTTTCAAGCTAATTGATAATCTAAATAGTTTAGTTGTAAAAAATAACCCATAGCTAGTGGGCAGTTTCGAACTTTTTTTTGTACCCGCTATTTCATCTCAAATCTCTTAATTACAGGACCTCATAACAAAAGATCCCTTACAGAGAAAACCAATTAATTTTATATAGCGGTGTAAAAACTGTGCAATGTGTTGAATTAGAGTATTTGTCACTGCTGAAACCCTGTACGTGGATCTGGCACCTCGGTCTTGATGAACCTGAGGTTTCCAATATTTCCACTTGGATTTGAGTTATTTCTTTTGCCTTATGATGCTGGAAGTGAATGACTCTGTGCTCACCAATGTAGCAAAATTACAAAGTCAAAAAAATTAAAATGTCGTTTTGTCAGAGTGTTTGTACTTCTAATAATAATTTTCTCAAAGATCTGTGTTTGTCTAGCACGGTAACTGTATCAGTGGAACAGGAATTTGTCACTGAAACAGGGAGAAGAATAGAGAGGATACCTGAAATTTTAAGGGAAATGCCTTGAAGTTACTGGGTGAATATTGATGGTAATGCTAATAGAGATGTATTTCCAAGATGAAAATGAGAGATGGGACTGAAAAACAGCACCAAATTCAACTTTTCACTGCTAGAGTAATCTGGGAAAGTTCAGATCTGGGTCTTGACACAAATTTCTCAGCTTTGACCCTTTCTAATTAAAATGTCGTGTCACGTAAGTGAGGCTGACAATGGAGTTTGAACTCTCTGAGCTCTGGGCCCTCCTCGCGCTCAATGCTCGCAGTGGATTCCACCTAATTGTTGGGAAAATATCTCTGAACCGTTCACTGCGTGACCCTTGGGGGGCTCCTCTGTAGGAAGGACACTACACAGATGAGCTCCAGAAGGGCCTGCAGGTTTGGGAGCCTGGGTTGGGTGGGCAGAGGTGGCTCCGTGTCCAGGATGAGACCACGGAACCCCCTCAGCATTGCTGCCTGGCTCAGTCACGGCCCAAAATCACACCCCTTGGCCCCCAGGGATTTCGGAGAGTCCCCAGCAGGAAGATTTTCTGACTTTGTGATAAAACAGCAGCAAATCTTTCTGCTGCGGAAGAGCCTCATTTCACACGTATCAGCACTGGAGGGGATTTTTTACCATTTCTATAAACACAAATACATGTCTTTGCACTCTCAGACATGGATATTTTAATTAATTCCTGCTCCCAAGTTTAATTACCTGCTATTCTATCTGCAGAGAGTGGTTCATAGCACAGAGATAAATTGATATTTCATCAGGTGCCCAAACGCTGTCAGGAAATTGTAAATCAAGTGACACAGAGTGCGAGGTTTTATGACTCAGCCATTCCTACCAAATTATGAAGGCAACAATACATACACCTCTCTCTAGGCTTGAGCGTGCTAATGATTAACTAGGAATATTTTCTGAGTGATTTGTTACATTAAAAACACTAAAATTACTTATGCCAATAAGTATGTTATAGTTAAACCCTATATATTATTTAAACAGTTTGGTTACCGCTAGCATGATTTATAAATTCAATATAAAAATGCTCACATTTTTCACTGGTTATGTTATTAGTCTCTTGATAAAAATTCCTTGCTTTTCTTCCATCTCAAGGGAACTTAATTTAAATATGAATAATGGGGGGAAAAAACCACTTCCAGAAATTTAAACGAATCGTGCCTTTTAAGGCAGAGAAACCTTGGACTGAATTTTGGAGTTGGCATAAAAGAATGAAATTATAACAAATTGTCTTATAACTTGATGTGTGATAAAACGTTGTGCACGCTTGATGCAGGATTCATGTTTTGAATGTTAGGTATGTATCTCAGTGAAATACATTGATGAACATGCTGATGGTTGATAATAAAAAAAAGATATAAATTGACAAACCTCAGAGGGGAAAAAGTCTTTGAATTATTTGCGATATTTTCCAGCCCCAGATTCCAGTAACATTGAATTGAAAGCAGGTGCAAGTACTTGGTGGGGAGAAAGTAGAATTATGATTTTTGAACAGCTGAAGCTTTGGGGTCACTCCGTGGTGGGGAAACAGTTTGATCCCATCACTGCTGAGGGAATGGGAGGCTTTATATCAATTTATGTGCTGTGTTACTGCAAACAGTGGCCCTTGAATTTAGAACCAACTACTGATGCTTTTCTCAGGCAAAGTCTCCTTGTCTCCAGAAGTTCTGTGTGAAAGGACTTTGGAGTCTTCCAGTGAGGAGCCCTTTGGCTGAAATGGCAAACATCAAGGTGTAACTCTGCACTACCACGAGCAGCACTGAGGGGTCACATTTTTCTTGACACAAACCAGTGATTTCGCCTTCTGAAAAATTCAGTTTATTGAGAGTCCTAACTCTGCTCAGAGGTACTAATGCATGTCACAACTGTTCTGTTTTTCAGTTAGATGTGGTCCTGGTGTTTGGGAGATCTCAGAGAGTCTGTGGCAGGTCACCATTGGCACGAGTTGTCTTCAGAGGTCCATCAGTCTGAGTCTGCTCTCCACCTTCCATGGCCCTGAGGGACAGCACATCCCGAACATCATCAAGGTAACTGAAAACCCACTGAGTTTAAGGAATGAGGAATATAAACACAGAAAATTAGTGGTAGTAGTGCTTCTGTGATTGCTTTAACAGCAGAGTGTGTCAAAAAGAGCATATCCTAGAAGTGGCCTTGCTTTTCATATGAGGTGTCTGGATCTCCGTGCCCACTGCTGTTTATCTACGGTCAGAACATCTTTGCTTTGCCATGCCCTGGTTTCTTTTGATCTTTAGCATCTCCATTTCAATAGCTTTAATGCAGAGAATTGAATTGTTGGGATTTTCAGAGGTCAACTTGAGACACATCCTTTCGAGAAGAAAAAATGTTGTGCTGAAATCAGACTTATTTGGTTGTTTCACTGTCGCGTGTTACACAAACAAAGGAGAGTCTGATTGGTGCGCCCATGTGGGGACACACTAAAACAAACATCAACAGTGGTTTAAAGAGAGTGCAAGGAAATACCCAGTGGGTTAATTAGGAAAGTTCCGTAGCAAGATTCAAATTAAGCTCAATGGGTCACACAAAAATTGGTTTTATTTATCTAAAACCAGAAGTGGGATTCAAATCCTGATAGTGAGTTTCAAGTAAGTGTTCAGGCTGCAAACAAATGACACATTATGAATAATTTAGGAAGGTCACTGACTGCTCTGGCTGTGCCTTGAATCTCCTCTGTGTTCCTGCTGGCTGCCAACACTGCCTTCAGTTGACAAATATTATGGATACTTTGGCAGCCCAAGGTTCTTTTTTCCCTTCCCCTCCCTCTCCAGGATGTCTCATGCTTTGGGAGAGTTTGGCTCACGTCCACCAGCCAAGCCTCACAGATGTTGCCTGTGTATTTGCACAGCTGGATAAGAACATCCCTCGGGGAGGTTCCCTCATGTTTCTGAGGGTTCAGCTGCTCCTGCCAAAGTTGCTTGATAGGGCTGGAAATGTGATATCCTGTCTCTCTTTTGCCTTTGTTTCCTCATTTCCAAAAGACATGGCACTTGTTAAGGGAATGCTGATAAATGGAAGTTAGTAATCACTATTAATAAGCCTTCTGTATATGCAAATTCTAAAATGACAGCATATCCTCTGGTATAAGTAATTAGTATTATTTATACTAGTGTCAGTTTTTTTTGGTGGAGCTTAAACCTCAGGAAATAGATGAATTTATGAGGAAGCTCTGGCTCTGTACGTTCAGGCAAGGATTGAATGCTTCATAAAATTCTATTTAGAAGACATTCAGTTATTTTCCATTACAAGAGGGTAAAAGAATATTTTGCTTACCAATTCATGAAAGTTTTTTTTTAGTTTCTCCAGCAGAAAATTATCTATTCCTATTAAAAAGAAAGCATTTGGCCATTATATTTTAGCAGCTATTAGTATATTGTAAAAGGCTGAAGAAGGAAATGGTTGTGGCATTTTAGGCCATATAGTTATTTCATATACAGACAAATATTCTGTAACCTATTCCCTGTGTTTATCCTTAAACATTTATCCTCCCCGAATGCCAAGATCAAACATTGGTCTGTTGCTGTTGCATCCTTCTGGCAGCCCCTTAGCTGCATTTTCTGCTTGGAAATGGTGGTGTTGAGTCTTGACTAAGTGAGCAGGGAGGTCAGTCGTTCACTCCCACACAGCAGAGCCTGAGATGGCCACGATTTGTGCAGCAGCAGTTCCAGAGGAGCTACAGATGGTCCCCGGGGAGATTCCATCAGAGGGAATCACTCTTCTTTAAGGCTGTAACTCAACACTTGCTTGTCCCACCTAGGATTTGTCTGTTCAGTAAAATGACAGTGTGCTCTGCTGGTCCAGAAGGATGCTTCCCAGCACAGGGGTGGCTTCCTGCCCTCCCATCCCTGGTTACACAGTGTTCTTAGGAAAACCAAGCCATCAAATGTGTTGAATTTCTCCGGGTTTGTCTTCAAAGGTTTTTTGAGCATGTGACAAAAAGCATCTCTTCTGTTTGCCCTCCCTTGGTAAAGCTTTGATCAAGCAGAGCTTTCTGGAGGCAGGAGATGCTCTGGGATGATGTGCAGGGATGGGTGGCTCCAGCCCATGGAAGTGGAGGACGGGCAGGGAAGTTCCAGAAGGAGAAGTTTCCCAGAGAGTAGATAGGACCAGGTACCAGGGCTTGGAGTGAATTTCCTACAAGGGCACAGCTGGTGGGGAAGTTGCTGCTCCTGAACTTTTTGTATCTCTTCTGGTTTGCTTTTTAGTTTTCCCTGTTGCAGAAGTGTATCCATCCCAGCTTGCGTTAGCAAAACAAAGATTGTTTTTAGAACAGTAAGGAAAACATCTAATGGGTCCACCTCAAAGCTCTGGCTGACTCAGGGAAGCAGCAGTTGCTTTGGGAACTGTAAACAAAGGCTGTGTGATTTGGATAATGGGGAAGAACCATACACAGATTTCTTTTTTATATTTTCTGCTGTAATTTTCATTCAAAACTGAATATTTTGTTTGGCTTCAAACATTCCATGGACAACTAAGGATTTGTTTTGTGGCGCTTGGCAAGGCATAAACAATCTAAATTCATGGAAAGAGTTGAAAGGATGAAATCCATTTTAAAGTGAATTTCTCTCCTTCCACAATGAATTTACCCTGTTGTTCTCGCCACTAACATGGGCTTCATCCTTTCACTTTTTCTTCACATAGACAGACACCTCTTCCAGCCTTTAAAATAAAACCTGGATCAATGTTGTTTTCAGAACAACAGTTAAACTCTTTCAGGTAATGTGTCACTCCAGAAGACGCTGTTTCAGATGTGATTAAACAAAGGAGTCAAACATGTTCCAGTACATTAAGTTTGAGCCGGTCTTTGGGGATTTGTTGAGTGATAGTGAAAAGGAACTCAGCAAATCACCCTGGGATTCGGGATGCTGGTGGCTCTACACGCCGTTCGGAGCTGTTTGCGTTAATTGCTTCGTGCACTCATGGTCCTTTTTGTTTCTGAAGCTTGTATTTATAAAGTAATGCAGCAAACAGGCTGTATTAGTGCCTGGTTAGTGGAAATAAATAACCATATGTCTGTGAGCAGTCCTTTGGCTACTTGCCATGTCCAAATTATTGTGAGCAACCAATACTTTGGAAGCTGCCACATGGTCCCTGCTCTAAATGCCTCTGATTATTTTGATCACTTAAGCACGTGGCTTTTTGATAAAATAGAGTCATACGGAAATTTTAAAAAATTGTAATGGTGATTTTTTTCATACTCGTGGAGCTGAAGTCAGAAGCATTAATATGATTTGGGAGAATTCCTGCTTTGACTTTTATTTTAAATTACCAGGCATGTTCCCCTTTCTTTTCAAACAGCATAAATATTGACTATAATGTTAGTGGATAAAGTTAAATGTTAGTGGGAATAGCCAGTAGGAGGGAGAAGGGTGGAAGTGGGGAGAAATCGATAAATCATTTCCATTTTTTCTCTTACATTCATCAAAGCTGGGTAACTGACCATAACATTAATAGGGGAAAAAAAAAAAGAAGAAAAGGTTTGGTGCAGGATAACTTTATTATGCTCTAGATTTGCCAGTGTATCCTCCAAGTCTCATAGCAATTAGCCTGTTTTAGGGATGCAGCAATAATCTTTGCTTTAATTGGAAGCCAATTTGACCCTCAGAGCTTTAATTTTTGGTTTAGACTTTGGGACAGAAAAAAATCACATAACAGTTTAACAGATGCAACAGTTGAAAACAGAGTAAGACAACAGGTAAATTTTGGATATATCATTATAACTTAGGTTTTGGTTGGTAAAATGGCCTGAAATCAAGTAGAACCATAATTTACTTCTCTGTGGAAGAAAATAAGCCAGACCATGAGTGCACATGGAGAAGCACAGATGTGGTTTTGAAGATTTCGTGAAGTCCTCTAGAATGATGCCCAACTTCATTTCACTGTTATTAAGTGAAGGTTTATTTTTACAGAGCAGTTTGCTTGGTTTTACTCCATATTAGAGGAGATCAATGAAATAATAGATTTGACTAAAAGTGACATCGGGAACCATATGGTAATGTTTACTTCTCTTAGCAAACCAGCTAAGAAATTCTTTCCAGAAAGAATTTGATCCTGCTCTTGTATCCACAGACTTTGAGGAGTCAGTGCCTCTGAGGTACTTCAAAGTCTAACCTGGTGACATTATGGTTTAATAAATATACCGCTTTCCCCTTTCACTTCCACTGACAGAACACCCTTTGCACATTTCCTCTCCTAACTCTCACTATGCCTTTCAGCACTGAACTGGCCTGTAGCTGCTCCCATAACAGGAAAATTTGTTCTCCTAATTCTCGCCACACTGTCTCTCAGGCATCAATTCATCACTTAAATTTGTCCTAAGCGCGTTAAATAGAACACTGAAATTGTTCTTGTCAAATAATCCCCAAGAAGTATAGAGTATGACTCTGCTACATCCTTGGATTCTGCTCTGACATTTTACACTGTCAAAATAAAGCAGACGTTCCCCTCCTCCCCAGTAAAAATTCTTTAAGCCATTAAATTACATTATCATTTATACATATTTTTATCTGCTGTATTTGCATGGCTATAGTTATGGATCTGTCAGTATTTTCAGTATAAACCCCTATTTCCAGGGATTTAGACAGTAATTCTGCTTTAATAATTTGCTCCAGGCTAAAGCTTAAAATGCAAAATCTCAGGCTGAGAACAGTATTTTTTTTCCTCTCCATTTTGAGAAGCAGATCATTTTGCCTGGTCTTAAATATGGGAAGTGCAGACGTGCCTTGGAGAAAGAGCTCCCTGGAGGGGGCTGGGGGTCTCCTCTGAGGCAGGAGATGAACCTGCTCAGCTGGACCCTCAACCACAGGGTGTTAAATGGTCCAAGAACGAGAAATCTTCCCCAACCCTCCTAAGAACACAGGGGGGTCTATGTGACAGGCCAAGGACTGGGGGCAGCCTGCACAGATGTTTGCCAAAGGGATTTAAACGAGGCCCTTGGATTGTAATAGCAGTGGCTCTGGCAATGTGGAACCCAGCACAGGTTTTTCGGGTGGGAATTTTTAGGTTTTTTTTTTTCCAGCAGAGTTCCCAGATACATTTTGCTGCGACCGCTGAAAACTTGGCTGTGCTTTGGGATTCGAGTGGAAGCAACCCCCCTCCCATCCCTTGGCAGCTGCCATGGTAACAGTCTCACCCTGCTATTGAAAGATGAATGTTGTCACCCCAAAATTAGGAGTGGCTTTGAAATGATGGGATTTTGGGGTCTCTCTCCTAAGGTTTTTTTGGGGGATGGCTTTACAAGGAGCTTTTAAGCCTTTTAGTTGCTTCAACTTTACATTGAAAACATGCTTTTCAGCCTTTTTGCTATGTGAGAAGCTGGTTTTATTTATTGCTTTAATTAATAAATGAAGGCTGGACTAACCAGATGACTCTAGGAGCTGTGATTTTAACAAAATGCAAAAGAATATTGCAGGGCTGGAAGTAAAATTCCAGGTTGGCACAGAGAAATTAAGTACTTTCTGACACTTCATAGAGTTGCTGTTTAGTTTCTCTCCCTCCCCCCCATTTTCTGCCTCTTCCAAAGTGCCATAGACACAAGAGCCCACATTTCAGTTCTTCGCCAGAGAAATCAGATGGAGGGTGAATAAATTGATCACAAGAAGAGAAAGCAGCCATTATTTGCCTGATAATTTCTGGTAATCAGCAATAATGAGAAGCGAAATAGAGAAAGTTCTTGCTAATTACATTTTTTTTTTTTTGGGGGGGATGTGCAAAATGTTAATGTTTTCATGAGAGGCAGCAATCATTCCAAGAAGAAAAGGGTGCATTCTCTTTGAATATTTGTTGCAGGTGTCTATTGTTTAAAGAGGTTTCTCTGTACATCTCATGCTTGTTAATTATTTAAAGTGAGCTGCTATGATATCTCACTGATACCAGATTTCAGAGATTTCTGGGGGAAAAATACTTTTTTCTGTGAAGTTTAAAAAATGGGAAGGAAGGTAATGAAATAACTGTGAGAAATAAGGAAATAAGATTAGAATTGACCTTGCTGCTATGAAGACTCCTCTCAGCTCTTGGAGAGGGGGAGGGGGCAAATCAAAGATGTTAACCTTATTCTCTTCTCTCCCTTGCCTGCAGAAGGCCTCCTGGCACATACATCACATCTAATCCTATTGCTCTTGCTTGTATATATTGCATTAACCTCAGTTTGCATTTGGCTTGTTTGCTGCCTTTAAAAACTGCTGGCTGGGGGAGCTGCGCCTTCCATTTGGCAGTCGCCAGCAATTTGGATCTTGATTTTTCCCAACAAATAATTTGGTTGAAGGGCAGGTCAAGTGGCCTCCGGGCTAACCTACAATTGGGTTTGAAAACACGAACCTGGTGACAGAGGGGACTGTCAGCACTGGCTGAGCCGCAGGGACCTCGCATGGTACTGGGATGGCACCTCCAGCTTTGCCGGAGCTGTCACTCCATATATTGAGTCTTGCCTCAGGTTATGACCCTGGGGAGGACAAAAACACTGATTTTATCGCTGGCTGGCAGAGATGCTGCCCTTTGCACACAGGTGCAGGGGCAGTTGTTTGGGAAGCTGCTCATTGTGCAACTCAGAGACATCCCCATCCCCTCGTCCCGCCTTGGAGTCTCTGCTGCTGTTGAACAATCTGCTGGTTCCCCTGGATTTTGATAATTTGGTCTAAAGGCAGAGCCCTGTGGGAAAAGTTCCATGGCCTGGTGTGTGCTGAATGTTCTCTGCCCGCTTGCCCAGGGGGGACCAGCAATGCTGACCCAAAGCACAGCCTGTGCCTGACCCTGCTGACCAGCAGGAAGGGTGCAAAGCGGGTACCTTGAGGTCTTCTTCCCGGGAAAAGGCTTGGAGAAGCACCAAAATCCCAACCAAAGTCAAGCTGCGGTGCCACTTAGTAAGAGAACCCAGAGCTGCTGCAAGGGCAGGAAATATTGAGTTCAACACCCAGCAAATGCTGCGTTGGAACAGCAGGAGAGCCAAGAGCTCAGTCCTGCCTCGAGGAAAAGGCTGTTGGGAATTCCCTGCATTTTATACTGGGTATCATGATAATTGGAAATGTTTTCCCTCGCTTTAGTGAATGCTTCTCTCTGATAAGTGTGAAGATGTAAATGATCTCAGCCTCCTCTGCACTTCCCTTGTCTGTTCTGTGTGTCCTGAAATGGAGAGTTTTGGCAGCAGGAACAGATTTTGCCTTGTTATTTGCTGGATTGCTGCTTCTTGGCAAGGGCTCAGTGACTGAGATGGAGATCCCTGATCTAGGAAAAGTGTACGTGTGTGTATGTATACATATGTATATATATTAAAGATAAAAACATTCTAAAAGCAGAATTGAACAGAAGATTCAGCAAAGTACCTGTCATGGAAATACTAGTGATTTGGTCTAAGAAATGGGAATATACTGCATTTGTGACGGAGAAAAGGCAGAAACCATAATAACTGTATTAGTCTATGTGTATTTAAAACCAGGAGAGCATGAAAACTGACATCCCCGTTTCCTTCTTTTTTGTTTAAATGGCATTAAATGCAAATTTCAAGCTAGCAAAATATCATAAACAAATAATAATATTTTTCTCAGTATTTGTAGCACATCTACAATTTTTCTAAACTTTCCTAAACCATGAATATGTTGAGGCGTGTTCTTTTCTCTGTAGAAATACAGAGCTGTTTCTTCTTTAAGCTAGAAAAGAGGGAGGACTTTCCACGTCATTTTTCTGATGTTTAAGTATTTTACCTGATTTTTTTTCCCTTATGTGCATAAAGGCTTCTGCTGAGGCTGGTGATTATTGTGACAATCGTTTTCCTGAAAAGAAACACTAAACCTGCTGCATTTCCCCCCCTGAAAAGTGTGTAAGGTTGAACTCTGCTTTTTCTCCCTGCTGAGGTAACAATATGGTGGAGCGCTTCAGCTTTCTTTGGTGCTGCATATTGATTAAGTTACTCAATATTTGACAACACGAAGCTTCTTTTCCCAAGATATTTGTTAGAGGAAATCTATGTTTTTCCATTTGAGAGGAAAGGCATTAAACACTCCTCACTGTTTGTGTCACACTGGATGACAAGGTGTGCAACCAGCATCAGGTGGGGTTGGTTGTTTCTTGGCACTCAACAAATGCTCTACAGTGAAGAATCCAGCATTTAAATAACCCGGGTTTTAATTCATGTTTCATCTAAAATGATACTTAGGATTCTCCTTAAAAAGCAGATCACCATAGATAAAGTGATAACTGAATGCATTTGTATTGGGTTTGTGTATAGAAAAATATCTGGTTTCATATTTTTGTAATTTCTTTTCCAGCCTGAACAGGTTCTTTACTTTCCTCATCATCCCCACACAAAATGATAAACGAGACCCATGGTCTTTAAATCATTCTGTGGTGCTTACAAAATTCTGGAGGGTTTTGTATTTCTGTATTTTTGTATTTCTGCTAAGAATTTCCAGCAAAACAGCTGACAGCCATCATCATTAGTGAAGGATAGAAAGCCTTCTCTCAGCTTTAGCTACTGAGGTGAAAACTCTCTCAAGGAGCTGGACATGAACTGTTGCAGTAACTTCTAAATTATGGAGGAGTGCTGTGATTCCCCATTCTGGAGCAGTCAGATGCTGCATGGGATCCTTTCTTCCATGCTTGCCTATTCTCTGACAAAATACATCATGGAATTGCAGTAGAATCACTCTCTTTTAGTTTTATTTTATAAATATGTCAGTAGGCATTAACTATTTTCAAGTCCTTTATGGTACATATGGTCAGCACTTAAAAGAAGAGCATATTTCTCTTTTTGTTCCTTAAATCCTTTATGTCTCTTGAATCATGGCTGGGCTTCGTGAACGAAGATTTGGGCAGGGCTCTACCCACGCTTGCTGCAAGCGCGCTGATGGCTAAAGAGGCCGATGCGAGATAGGCAAGTCCGGTTGCAAAAGGCGCAGCAGAAAGTCTCCATAGGCGGTGTTGGTGAGGCACGGCTCTTTCTGCGTTGTCTTTTCTCCTCCAGACTGATTCTGCGTGCATTTTCAAAGGAATCAGCAGCGTTATGGATGGTGTGTCTCCATGCCTCCCGATTGGAGGCCAGAGTGGACCATTGATGGTAGTCAATATGGCCAAGGCTGAGGTACTGTTTTAGAGAGTCCTTGTATCTCCTCTTTGGGGCTCCTCTCTTGCGGCAGCCAGAGGCAAGTTCACCATAGAGCACGATCTTAGGGAGGCGGTGATCCTCCATCCTGGAGACGTGCCCTGCCCAGCACAGCTGCGTTCTCAGCAGCATGGCCTCAATACTGGTGCCTGCTGCCTGTTCAAGGACAGACACATTGGTCACATAATCAGACCAGTGGATGTTCAGGATAGTGCGGAGGCAGCGCTGATGGAAGCGTTCGAGGAGACGCAGATGGCGGCGGTAGATGACCCACGATTCAGACCCATATAAAAGAGTGGACAGCACAATGGCTTTATAGACACTAATCTTTGTACTTTTCTTCAAGTGTTTATTGTGCCAGACTCTCTTGAATATTCTTCTGGGGTACATCAAACCTGTCTGTAGTTAAAGGAGGCAGTGTAGGTGCCTTTTTGGGGTTTAGCCAGTCCTTTTCTTTCAAAGCTGGGTGAGAAACCACATGGCCTTCTTCTGCAAAGCCTCCACAAAGAGTCGTACCCCTCACTGAGCATCAGAGGCACAGGAATATCTGCAGACACCCGACAGGGCAGGATGGGGAGGTTATTTTCAATCTTTCAAGAAGGGACAAATGCCCTCTGAATCAATTTCAGGAGCTGTAAACCTTTGGATGCACGTGTGTGCAGGCTGACACAGCGGTGACTTCATTGCCCGGTGCTCAGAGCTGTGACTCATGCTCTGGTGCCATTCAGCTGCATTGCAGATATATGTATTAAGTAAGACTTAATTAATATTTAATTGGCAATTAGAAAGGAAAGTTTTGAAGAAGTTCATTTCCACTCTTTTTGCCTTCTGGGCAATACCAGACTGTTAACCTCGAGTGTTGGTTACTGTTAAGTAGGTTGAAGGAACAGAACAGGAAATATAGAGAGAATTGAACCTTGAATCATTTTAAACAACTCATTTCTTCTACCTCCTTCATCACATGCACACACACTTCTTTAAAAAAAAATAGTAAAAAAAGGCACTGTATATTGTTTACTATCATAAAAGTAAAGACTGAAGTTTGATCATAAAATGTACTTCTGCATCAAGAAATCTGGCAGAAGAAATCAATAAAAAAGAATTGCTTGTCTTGTTTTTTTCCAGAATTACACTCAGAGAAAATATGATAACACATCTTGAAGGCAGGTCAGGGAGGGCAGGTTTAACTGAGCAGAGGCATCGCTTGAACAAAGCGTGTGACTAATCCATGGATTCCTTTATTGTCTGGGCACTCTCTTCCCTTCTCTGCTGCATTGAATTAAAGCAAAACATCTTTTACCATTTTGTTTACCCAGCCTTTTCCACAGCGAGCGTTCCCCACAGAATTTGCAGGATTGCAGTGCCTTGCAGAAACGTGGCAAGTGTTATGGGTCTCCTCCTGGCACACTGGGCACCACCAGGGAAGCGGCTGTAGCTCAGGGCATGGGTGGCTCTGTCTGTCGTGGTGGAAATGATACCCAAAGGCAGATTTGTATTAACTTTCGGTCATTGCTTCATTTGGGGTCTGCCAAAATCTTCTGTGTGTGGCAGAACAAGGGATTTGTTTTCTTTTGTGGTGGTTGTGTATTTTGGCAACATTTGTGAATTATGAGCTCTTTATATGCCCCAAGAATGCAGAGTGGGATACAGGAACAAGGGCTGGGGTCCACTCGGACCATCCTTACCAAGTCCATACCCTCTCTCTCTGTTGGCTTCACAATCATTCCTTGAGAAACAATCGCTTCTTCCTGTGGAAACAGGTATATTTGTGGGAGCTCCAGGCTCTATGCGGCGTACGATGTTGGAAGTTTAATTTAGACTTGGAGAAATGAAAACCTGTGAAAGAAAATTCGTGGCTTTTTCATATATTGCAAGACACTAAACTGTATTAACTTTATGCAATGACGTTTGCTCAGCCTGCAGTTTCATTTTGTGGAATTGGCAAGGCCAAAACTCGAGAAAGCTGCAGGAAGACATAAAAGATGCTTCATAATGAGTGCGTTTATGGCATCCAGTTTCCCAGGATAATGATTAACTGTTTGTAATCTTTGGTATTTCTTTATTTTATTTGACTAGAACTCAGTTCCTTGAGGTGTTACCTCTTTTTACTAAACATGCAGTTTGGTTTAGATATACTACAAATACAATAAAGCCACAATGGTTGGGTTTTATTCTTTTCAATGGATTGCAGGTCTTTTGGCATTTTGTACCTCCTGAACCTTAGCAAGATATTATCATTCTTATTTTTACAACTAAAAGCAAGGCTAGAGAGAGGAAAGGTCCACTCCAATGGCAGCCCCTTGAACGTGGAGCAACATCTCCTGAGTGCTGTGACAGGACTCTGACTCCCTCACTGCGTATTCAGATTTCTAATGACTTCTTGGCAATAGGGTCAGGAACGCAAAGCTAACAAAGACTTTATGCAATGGCGGTAAACAGATTTTATTTTTGCTTTACTTCTGAATTTCAGGAAGGATTAAGCTCTGTACAGAGCCATGGAAGCCTACAGAGCTTTAATTACCCAGCACTAGAAAAGCTTCATTTTGCTGGATAGTCTCTCCTGATTTGGTGTGTTTCTCATATGCCCTTGAAACATCAATCATGGGAAAAAAAAAAAAAAAAAAGTAGGCAAAAGCAAAATTGCAAAGTTTTAATGCACCTGCAGTGAGTTTTAATGAAATTCAATAAAAGCACTCTGAACGTGTCCTAAAATTAGCTCAAATATTCTGTATGTGATCCTGATATTTTAATTAGAAAACCACTGAAAGGAGTCAGTTAGGATTTCGTGGAACTACTGAAAATTAACTGTGGACACAAATTTTTAGAGGACTGACAAAAACATTGAGGAGTGTTTCTTGTCATTATTTTGGCAAAAAATCTGTGACTAACAACTTTCCTGTAGCCTGCATTAGTATGTTGAATGAGATAGATGAGCTCTGCATTGTGACTCTTTTTCCGGTGTTACTCAGCCTTTCGTGCCACCTCAGAGAGCAGCCCGTGGGGTTGGTCATTTGCTCCTTTAAGATTAATCTCCTGGCTTTTGGCAAAGAGAAGAGTAATATGAAATATTATAAAAGCACAGCATCCTGTTTTCTCTTGAACTGAAAAACAGGTTTATTTGGCTCTTGATTATCAGTTTCATGTTTTTATAGGTTGTTTTCATTTGTTCCTTGGAATCTGGGTTTCATTATGTGTCATTGTATGATCAGTTGATGAAATGATTGAGAGAAAAAAATTTAATGAACCAGCCTTTCAGAATTGTACATCTGCAAATCTGAAAAGCTTCAAGTGCAGTTCTAAGAAGCTAAACAAAAGCTAAACTGGAGGGGAGGACCCTGCTTGAAAGGAAATTAAATGACATTATAGATACTATTATTTTCTAAGAAATGATCTTTTATACTGAAAAGAAAATCTTTTCAGAGGTATGGGACGTGCAACTCCTGACAAAAGATTAGGAGGCAATTTAAAAATTCCCCGAAAGGCACGTGCCAATGCATTCCAGACCTCTGAAAACTGGGGTGACACCATGGGGTGCTTAATTACAGACCAAAGTTTTATCAAACTAAAAGAAATAGAAAGTACTAGACTGAATATAAAGCTGCAAAGGATGTTCAGTGGTTTCATTCTCAAAGCAAAGCAAATTTTTTTTTTCCTTTTTTCTCAAGACCAGCTGCAGGACCACTGATAAGACGTGCAGGGGAAAGGCAGCCCTTGGGCTCCTTGTTCCATTATCTCTGCATGAAGATGCCCTCGATTGCAGATGGATGTTTTATCCACTTCCATCTGAACACGGGGAAAATACTTTCCAGAAGTATTTTAGATTGAATAATGAGTGAACACACATTTTCAAAGGACTTCTTTTTAATAAAGAAGTATGTCTTTAAAGGGGCGCTGATGTTTATGGAGTGGAGGAACATCCCTCTCCAGAATCCCTTCCAGGTTGCCATGTTCAATGCACTGTATGTTCCAGCATCAATGACCTGCTCTTGACTCCCTTCCAGTGGTCATTGCAAGCAAGACTAAGGTCATGATCAAATAGTGCAGAGGGTTTATTATTTAACTGCACTTTCCTCTCTGTGCTCAGACTATTTTCCCTCAGTCAGCTGTCCAGACCGTTTTCCTTCTGTCCAGTTCCAGGTGCCTGGAGAAACATCCCCAACGCAGATTTTTCATCAGCTTGGCACCAAGGCTTTGCCAGAGAACCCGAATCTCAAATTCCTGGTTGCTGCTGTTATTCTGTGTGTTAATGAACCTGTGTGCTGATTTTTAGGGCTTTACTCACCTTGAGGTGTTTGTACTTTGGGGTGGCAGGAGATAATATCTCACATTCAACAGGTAAATGTCTCTTGCTCTTCTCTCTGAATAACCTTCCACAAATTTTGGCTTTGCACTTCCTGAGAGCCACATGGCCGGGAGCCACAGACGATGACATCAGGTGGAGTCTGTCATGCATGTCCTGATGTCATTACTCAGGGGGAGGAATCATTTCAGTGACATGGCAACGAGTCAAGACCCATCCTTTAAGGGTTTACCTTAAAAGAACCGAGAACTTAAAAATAAGTGTGCATCAAGTCCTTCTCCTTTCCAAATAGGAAATATCCCTAAGGAGCGTCCAGTGGCTTTTTACTCTTTCCCATCTTGTTCCAGCTGGAGTTTCTCTGACATGGCACTTTTCCCGTGCCAGGGATTAGAATTGTGGTAGCACAGGCAAATATAAAACACAACCCCAGCCTTCCCCTGAAATATGCCTTGTATAAATTCCAAGCCTTGGGTGAGAGTAAAGTTGCCTGTGTTTGATGTCATCTTTTTTTCATGGACGTACACAATCTATATATAATTTTTATATCTAAGCCTTCTACATATAATTTTTATATCTGAGCTTTCTTCCAGCCTCCCCAGCTGAAGCAGCAGTCTGTAGGCTCGGAGCAAGTTCCATGTATGTGGCTTTTAAAACCTGGTTGATATTCTGTGTGAACTGACAAATAATGACAGGAACGCCTGAATAGCAGTGTAGCACAAACAGACCATCAATGTTTCCTCTAATCAGGAAAATTAGGTAAATTTTATAGACTCAGAGAATCACAACATTGTTTAGGGTGGAAGAGATCTTAAAGATCAAGTCCAATAGTTAAATTTGTCTTTAAAGGAAAAATGTTTGATTTATCACTCTGTAAAAATGCTGGAATATTAAAAGTCAAGATGACCTGGATTTTATTGGTCAGCGGGTATAGACAGCTATAGGCATAATAATAATAATAACTCCTAGTTCTACTAGATCTATTTAAACCTCCAGGAGTAACAACCCACTCACTTAAAACATCGAGTTCGCTTTGCGTTTGAGAAAGGAGAATTTGGGATTCCAAAATTTGGAAAAAACTGCAAAAACTTCAATACTCCACATTCAATGCTACCGCCTCTTACTCGTGGCTTAAAGCAGCAACATTCTAGCCTGTATCTGGCTGTATTATCTGTATTATCTGGTGTGACAGTTCTCATGTTCCAGTTCCAGAAGGCAGGATTTAGTTATTCTCTCATTGACAGTAATATGGAGCAGCACATTAGTTTTATTTTGCTTATTTTACAGAATTCCATCCCAAGGTAAAATCAGGATCTGTCCCCTTAAATAGGCATTGAAAATCTGGACATGAATCTCAACATCACATAACAGGTGGAAGTTTCACCTGAGATCATGTGTTTTCCACACTTATTTTGAATTAATTTTGTGGTTTTTACTGTGCCACTCTGATATTTCCCAGGTCTGTCATGACTGATCTAAATTAATAACTAAAATACTAAGCCTTGATTGCCATAAAAGGATTTCTGTTTCCCAAATGATAAGAACATTATGACATGTATTGATCAACTGAGGTGGGAGTAGTCACTGAAAGATGGATCTCCCCATTGAATTTTTTTGTCCTTTTGCTATAATTTTATTTATTGAGAACATGTCAGCACAATTGGCACAAAACCTTGAGATGTTGATAAACTGATAAGCTGTGCTTAGATCTGAAGCTGTAGTTGATCAATGTATATTAACTAAGGTTATTTGGACAGGGAAATGTAATACTTTCCACATCTCCTCTCGGAAATAAATTTAATAGTCTATCTCACCTCCCATGTGTTTCCCAGTAATCACCTTCAGTTATATTTTTCCCAATTAATTACAGCCTTTTAGATGATGAACGGAGTGTCTCTCATGGGGACGTGTAGTCAGAGCACTGCTCGGAAAAATTCCTCTTTGAACAATGCAGCCTTACACGCAGATTATTTCTAAGCAGATTTTTCCCTGTGTCAGACTCATTTTAATGTGTATTGGGAGACTCTGGAATTTATTCCAAGCTAGTTTACAACTAAATTAAAGGAGAGGAAGGGAACACCAGAAAAAGATTTCATGCAGTTTGAGCTCCCAGCTCTTCAGGATTATTCCCTTGTTTTTGTGGGGATTTTATGATTTTTACTGTGATTTAAGGAGGAGAGTGCACATGTTATTTACTTTTTTCTGCGTTTTTTTCTCTTCTGTGTGTGTGCTCCTTCCTCATGGTTCACTTGCAGTGATTCTTTGGTGAACGCGCCACAGTGGCTGCATTTAGGAGCAGTGAAAGGTTTTAATTGTCATCTTCCAAGGTGACGACAGACATAAACCATTCCATGTGAATTATGTTGCAGCAGAGATACAACTGGGGAATACCAAGGAAGCAAACAGAAAATATTTGCTGGGAGGAAAAACTGGAGACAGGCCAGATTGCAGATTTCCAGAATATTTTTTCACCTTAAGCTACACACCAGCCCTGCTACAAAGACATCCCAGAGCAGGAATTAACTGCTTAAGAAGGTCCTGCTAATGGGGATGATTTTAAAGCATGAGAAGCTTTGCTGTTTGTGTTTCAACACCAGTAAAGAGGCATCATTTGGAGGGACCCTGTAGTACATCCGCTGCAGTAAATCTTCCCGCAGACAGCCCCTGACAGGCGTGGGTATGTGGTGGGCATAAATAGAGGCATGCTGTGTAACAGCGTTCTTGGGGAAATTTCTGTCTTCCAGAGAGCATCGCGATAAAAAGTGCCCAAGATACCAAAAGTACCTCCCCCACTGTGCTGTTCAGCTGCCCCTTGGGTATCTGGGGAGCTCCTGAGATCTCAGAGCTTCCAGTGCTGTCACTGGGCCCCACTCCTGGTATTAAAGTCACTAAATCCAACCATCACTTCCTTTTGGCCACCACAGGTAATTTCTCACTTTAGGATCAAGTCACAGGACTGAATTAATTTAGACTCCTTGTGTGATCAAGTTCATTCCGAGTGGGCTTCAGTTAATAGAGGGGCTGGGGTTATGGAATTGATTTGCATAGAAATTAGAATTGATCAAAACTAAATTATTGATTATTTCAAGTTGAAAAACACTCACAGAGCATCTCCTAACTGATTAGCCTTTTTCATTATAGAAATGATAACAAAACAAACGCAGGCAGGGTGGAATTTTGTGGTCATTTTCAACATTCTAGAATAGATAATAAGTTTGAATCAAAAGAACTGCCTTTTAAATGCTATGACAACATGATGATACAGTCTGATATTATTTTCAACATTATTTGGGAATGAATCACATTTGATTTTCTGTTTCTTATCAAAAATGTGTTCTGTTTTTCCATTTAAATATAGAATTAGAAACAGTCCTCCCTCTTAGGTTTTGTTTGTTGGTTTGATTTTTGGCAGTCAGATTAACTTACTTGTTAGAAGTCCCTTATGGCATTTTCCTACCTTAAATTGCACTGAGTTTTGTTCCTCTTAACACTTACAATCCTTTACTGATTAAACACTCCTCTTCCCTTGCCTCCTCTTTTTTTCCCATTAAATGCTTTTTATTTAAAGAGCTCATGAACAATGGCATTTATCTGAGAGCTCTGAGAGCAAAGTTGAATTCTCAGCTCTGCTACGTGATCCCTTGATGACACTGAACAAGTTAGTTGGGCTCTCTGTGTGCTGTTCCCTGCCTATAAAAGACACATAATGGCACTTTCTTAACTGGCAAAGCTTCACAATGAAAGGATTAAAGGTTATGTGTACTTGTGCTGAGGGATAGCCAGAACTTTTTAATATAAGCAATTTTTGAGGTAGGTTGAGAGCCATTTCCTTGCTTTTATTTCACTGCTAGCCTCTGAAAAGGTTTTCTTCTTGTTCCCTAAAAAATGTGTGTGTTTTGAGAATCTGCCGTAAGTGCCATAGCTGATCCCAGGTGTCAGAGAGCCAATTATGAAATGGTCTGATCTGGAACCTGCCGAAACAGAATTCCAGAGTCATTTTTTTGCCATTTATTTTCCATCTGAGGGAAGTCTGTACAGATGGGTATCATGTTGGAATTCAGTATCCTGAATATGAGTTTGACTTTCTTCTTGTAACTGTGAAGAGAGAGAAGATAATTTCATGAGGATTTGCTTTCCTACAAACCCCTCTTGCAATGACTTTCCTTTGGTTATTAAAGTAGGTGATTTCCTTTTTTTTTTTTTTTGCCTTTTGAGCTACATTCAGGTCATCTCACTTGCCAGTAATTTGAATACCAACAAACTGGGTCTTTCTGACAGCCTGAGCCTGACAGGCTGCTCCAAGTCCCTCCACTGAATTGTTGGTCTGTCATGTTCTTCCCTAGCAGTGGAATAAGAGCTGATAGCAACCTGAACACCTAAAAATAGATGGAGAGAATAGACCTCAGAATTTGTAGCCAGTATTTTATCATCCTGGCTCCCTCTGCCATTGCATGGTGCAATGTGATAGCTCGAAATAACTAAGTACCAGTTTTTGTGCCAAAAATATCAGATGCCATTCCCTATTACAGTATCCATTTCAGCTGTGGACACTTCCTGCTGCAGCTTTCCCAGCACAGCTAATTCCAGAGGCTGTCAAAGCAAATGCTCCTGCAGGTAACCAAATTTATCCCGTTGAGAGAGATAAATGCATTAAGTGGGGACAGACATTGTTCTTTATCTGCAGCCCTGGGTTGGATTCTTTCGGACTGTGGCCTCTGAGCCTGTATGGTCCTTCCAACAGCTGCTTTGTCTTTCTACCACAAGTCAGGTGGTGAGTGAAAGGAGAAAATCTGCCTTGCCATCTTACGCTTTCTTCACACCAGTGGGCTAATTTTCTGTTGTTCTGGGGGTAGTCATGCATATGATGTGATTTGAGGAGCTGGAGCCTTCTGCTTCACACAATGCTTCAGAAATTGCTTCTCTGCTGTAGTACAAGCAAAAGGTTTCCTTGTTTTGACAGAATCTCTGTCTCTTCCAAAGATTCAGCATGCTCCAAACACAGGCCCCTCCTGCAGAATTTACCACAGTGGGATTACTTTATAGAAAGAAGCAGTTTCTAAGCTAAGAGGTACAGAACTGTGTCATCATTAATTTACCAGTTTGCCTGAGCTGAAACTCAGAGCGCTCCTCATCAGCTGCAGCCTCTGGTGATGACCAGAGAGGGGAACCGTGGGTGTAAACCCAGACTGCTGCTTTGCAGGTCTGGTTTTAAATCAGAGACAGGCTTTGGCTTAGCTCTTGGAATGTCTTACATCCTGATTCCTCTGTTCTTCCTGGAATATCCAGGAGAGCCTGTTGGGCTGCTGGGAGCTCTGCTCGGATCAGGTGGGAGCACAGTCACATCCCAGATGTGTCTCTGTGTGGACAGAGACATGGAAAGGAACAGCTCAGGGTTTGCAGCTATGGTGGGACACTTTTTGAACACTTTGATTCAGTTCCCTGGCGCTTGAGAGGCCGAACTGAGCTCTTCCCCCATTCCTTAATCCAGCTGTGATCCAGTCTGGGTTTTCTCCCTTCTGTTTCCCCAATCCTGTCAAAGCCTTTTTAGTGTGTCTGAACTTTTCTTTTCCCTCCTGGAAGTGCACAGATATTTCCTGCAGCTGTCAAATGTTTCAGAGTAGTGAGAAGAGAACTAAGGATGTACAGTGTGTATCTTATCATGAGAAACAATTAGTGGGTAAAAGAGTTTTGCTGTCACCAATTTTTATGCCTGTGTTAAAGCAAATTAATTGTTAGACTATAAGGCAAAATACCATTGACAGGGTCCTATGGCTTGGGTATTTTTGATACTCTTGCCTGACATGGCTTCACTCAGGTGCCTCCCTTCATCCTCTCTCCTCTCATTTCTGTTGTTTTGGAAGTGCCAAAAGCCCCTTGTTTGATTTAATAAACGTTTTGTCAGTCTTAGGCAGCTTGTTTGCAGAGCTGCAGCTCTCTTAGGTATGTGTTTATAAAGTACATAAGCCTGTCAGTGCTGTTTTTTCTCCATATTCTCTTGTGTTTTGTATTTCTGTAGAGCAGAACAGGAACATCGTATCCTGATAGAGTTGGGCTGGTGGCCCACTGGCTTTCCTTCCCTTCCTGCAGTTTTCTGGGGTTTCATTTTTGGCTCAGGTTTGGCCAAGACAGGGCGATGATGAGCTTCACACTTTGTGCTCCCGGGGTAACATCGTGGATCTTCATTCTACCATGAGTATGGGTTCAGTTGACTATTTGGGTAGTCAGAAGGGTTTCAAGGGTGGCAGGATGGTCGTTCCAGCTCATAAAGATGTGTGTTAAAAACCGGTGAAATAAAACACAGGACAGAGGCAAGAAGTGATTCATTAAGAGTGGACAAATTGGCTTTCAAAAGACAAAGTAACTGCTCTCGAGAGGGATAATACAGCAAGTTGCTGAGCAGTCTGGCTTGAATCCAGAAAAGCATTTAATTGTGTGCTTAATTTTAAATATTCAAGCAGTGCTTTAGCTTTGCAGGGAAAATACATGTGTGTAAAGTAAAACAGAATGGAGTCATCACACAATTAAGCTCTTAATCTTGCTCCATTTCCCTGAATTTTGCTCCAAGGCTTCCAAGCCATGATTCCACCTTGGAGTGATCTTGTATTTCATAGCACACATGTTCTCGGCTGTGTATAACCCTCATTTTGGATCCCAGCTCCTATCTAGGAGATTTCAGAATATTATTCACTTACAGCATCCTCAGAATAATGTTTGGAGACACTAAAATAGCAAGAGAATACTGTTGTTTTTGACAATAAGTCTGTTCTCTGTCCTTCTCAGGGCAATAAATTTCAGTTTTTCATCAGAGGAAGAGAGCATCAGGAAAGGACTCCTGGCTGAGGAGAAAGGTTCTGTTGTAAGTGAATGTATACATTAGCAATTAGCTGCTATACGATGGCTGGGAAAACTCACAGAAAAGTTTTGGATAATAAGACAAGTTCAGGAGAATGTTTCTCAAAGACCTTAAGGCCAGATTCTAATTAGCAAATGACAAAATAGTTCAGAAAATAAGACTAGTTCTGTAAGAATCTTGCCATAGTCGAAGACTACCATCAGCAAAGATGCTTAATTATCCACTGCATATTCCCTTGTGGAGTTATATGATAAGTATAAAGGGCACTGAAGTCAGAATTACCCTGAAAGTCTCCAGCCTGAAAAGCAGGAGCAGTGAAAGATGATATAAGAATGAAAACAGTTTGAAACGAGTTGCATCTTTTCAGAATCTCCTTTTTAGCCACTCTGTAAACAAAAGGGGAGAAAACCAAGGGAAAATAGTGTGGGCTGGAGCCCCCTTTCTTTTCCATGAGCTTAATTATGTCTCACTAGTCCTGATTTCCATCAATGCAAGCAAGAATGAAGCCAAGGCTTTGTAAGCTGCTCAGCACATATCCATGAAATTCTTTGGAAAAAACAGGAGCCAAGCAATCTTTGGGTAACGTAATACAACTCCTGGCCTTTGACCTCAATCAAGGCAATCTGCAAAGAAACAATAATGTCATAACTCCTTGAAAGCTTGCAACACCAAGAAATGAAACTTCTGTCAGAAACCTGCCCACAGAACACTGTGACATAATTCTGCTGACCTCCAGCACTGCTCCACGTGGTGTGTACACCAAAGAGAGAAACTGGTGTTTATTTGTACCTACAGCTCTCAGCAATTGCAGCTGAAGTTGTTGGCTCCCTGTGGTTGTCACTGCCACAGCTGGATAAAAACACACACAGGGGGTGAGGGAACGCTGTAACCCTGAGCTCTTGTGCTACACCACAGACAGGATTCAAATTCCTTTGCACTTCTTAGCTTGAAAAGTTCTCTGAGAAAACCCCAACGAATTGGGGTCTGTGTGGACTAAACCTCAAAGCCTTTGTTGGTGTTCAGGCTGGAAGACAGAGCAGAGAGAGGATAAGGGATCCCTCGGGGCTCAGAGGGGTTTAGTACCAGCTTTAAGCCGAACACAGGGACACAGACCCCGCCAGTTATGGGGGAAATGGATCCAGGGCATTTTGTGCCGTCGAGCTGATCAATAAGTGACAATGCACCAATTTACCCACCAGGCAAGTCTTGTTTGAGCTGGAGTTGCTGGTTTAGGGGACAAAACTACTTCTTTGCCCCCTGCTCCTCCTCGGAGAGTGATGGCTTGGCCGTAACGCTGCCGGCTCTCGGCCAGCTGAGCTGGGGGTTTTCAGTCCAACATTCACCTCCAACCTGACAGAAATTAAGGCAGAGGCAGGGCCTGGCTTTCATTTTTATAACCCATTTTTATAACTTTCAGATGGCATTGTGTGAGCTTCCCAAGGTCCAGGAGCTGGGCTGTAAGGGAACAGAGATCCTTGTCATTTCCAAGCTCACATAGAAATGAAATTACAACCATAAGGTAACCTCTGTGGTAGGACAGAGCTACATGTTTCAACTCTTTATTTAAACTACATTAGACAAACCAGAAATTTGAGTGCTTCTCACAAGACTTTTTTTAAGATAATTGAGGACATTGGGATCGTTATTATATTAACTTGGACATTCTGCCAATTCCTCTGTCCTCTGTGTGGTTTTGAGTGATTATAACTCATCCATGCCATTGACAGCTGTCTCATTAACTTTAAATGGACTTATTACCAAAATAGGTGGGTTAAAAAGGAATGTTGAGGCTCAACTATTCCTAATGTTTATCAGTGCTCTTTGCATTTGAACCGGCAGAGGGAAGATTGGAGGAGGCAATAACTGTGCTGATCCTGCTCAATGCAACATAATTGTAGGGTCACACTTAACATGTTTTCTCTCCGTTTGCTCATAAAGCTGAAAAAGCTTTTAGGAGTCCGGGCAGTGCTGCAGTGAGGCAGCTGACCTGCCAGCCAGCAGAGATGAAAAGGCCATCCCAGCCCATGCACTTCAAGAGCACTTAACGAAAAATCCCTGTTTTGTGCGTGCATGAATGTGTGGGTATTTTTGTGCGCTGTAAAAAAATTGGTTTCCATGAAGAGTTCCCAGAAAATACTTTATATAATGGAGTTTTAAGCACTAAAACATACATACAGACACAAACCCTCCGATGATCCAGCTTCTCTGATGTTCTCTCTTTAATTCTGTCCGCAGACAATGCCAGTGTTATTAGAAAAACAAGGTGGGGGGGGGGGGGGGGGAAGGGTGAAAAACCCAGGGGCATTTAACAATGAATTCTAAAATCCATCTCTTCCCTGTCCTGTCCTCCTCCCTTCAGACACTGAATTGTTTAATGAAAAGATCTGAAAGCAGAAGAGACATCGCAAAGGGAGCTGTCAGCTGGGTCTCCACTACCACGGCTTCTTGTGTTCTGGTTTTTTAAAGACAGCCTGAAAGCAGCCATTATTTGACAGAGTTTATAGAAGCAGAAATTTGCAGGGATGGGGAAAATGGTCTTTGTAGTGAAAGGTCCACTAGCTTTCTTTGGAGTTCTTGCCCCTCAGTACATGGGGAAGGTGCTAGTCCAGCATGAGTCTGGGAATATTGGGTGCGCTGGGCCAGCCTGCAAATGCCGTGTTTCTGTGCTGGTTCCTATTAGTGTAAATAAACTGGGAATTAGGGAACCGTGGCCTCTCTGAATCTTTTCCATTAGAAAAATCAATTATTTATTGGTTATTAATACATCAGGTATTGCTTTGACAGGTGTTTTTTCTTTCTGAAGAACATGCCGAGCCCTTTTCCATACTGAGCTGTCACTCTCTGCTTGTGTCTCTTTGCTTTGCATGTTTTCCAGTGGCCACACAACACTTTGTGCATGTTTGTGTCTCCAATCACTTTCTCTGTTTGGGGGAGCTCTGCAGAAAGAAATCCTTCTTGAAGTCGAGAGAAATTAGGGGTAAACACTCGTGAAGCACAGTCACGGTCCAGAGTCAAGTCCATAGGATGAGGGATAAATTTTCGGGTTTGCCAGAGTAAATACCTGCCTAAACTGAGGGTTGGGTTTGCTGCGCAAACCGAGATCCTGCAGACACGGGAGGCACATTCAGCTGGAAGGGGGGCTGTACCAGTAGCAGAATGGTTAATTGTTTTGACCACACAATCGTTTATAGCTGCTTACACAATATCAAGGACACTGTTACAAATTTACAAGTTTGTTTATCAGGCTGGTCAACAGGAAAAGTCTTTCTTGGAGCAGCTTTAAGTGACTTCATTGGTATAAAGCTACTATGTCAAGTTCTCAGTTGTAGGCTCCAGTTCAACAGGAGAGAATGAATCTGTGCCAATTTACAGTGTCTGAGACTTTGGTCCCATGAGTCCATTTTTAGACTCACGTTCTGATTATAATTGTATTTTAAAGTGTAAGACAGAATAAGGAAGAATGTATTATGTGGCATTTTCTTCTACTCTGTTAAAATGATCCCAGTATAATGGAAACGGGAAAAAAAAATTCACTTACTTAGGCAGTTTCCAAAATTGCAGCTCTGCAGAAAGGAGGGAAGCAAGTAGTTATATTTTAAAATCTTGGTAAACTGTCAGGCAAAGGGAGGAGAAATGGGGTGGGCATATCTGGCCAGCTTTACCCATGGCTCTGTGTTTGTGGGCCCTGGGCACTCTCCTGTTTGCACACCCCTGTTTGCACACTCAAGCCATGCTCTGGCACAAAGGGGTGGGCTGGGTAAGCTTTGCTTTGCTTTACACTCATTTGACTGTACTTAAATGTGCACCCATCAAAACCCTCACCCTTCCTTCCTATAGAAAAATGACTTTAAAAGATACATAGTCATCCTTCTTGGATAGATAGGACAATGAAGATAATGGTAAGCATTTTGGTATATTCTTATGAATAATTCATCCAGCTGCACACAGTTATTTATTATTATTATTATTAATTATGTGTGTATAGCTGGAAAAGACAGGAAGGCTGTAACCGCTGCCTCCTGAGAGATGCTTAATCTTAAGAATTTGGTTAGACTAAGACGTGTGATATGAGAAAAGGACGACAGACAGTGATAAATAGATCAGAGGGCACAAAGGCTTTAATAATGTTGATGGGGAGAAATATCATTTGTTTGAGATGATA
Source organism: Grallaria varia (assembly GCA_013396735.1). NCBI lineage: Eukaryota > Metazoa > Chordata > Aves > Passeriformes > Formicariidae > Grallaria > Grallaria varia. The sequence goes on along the minus strand of VWZG01004336.1, from coordinate 375,040 downwards.
GCCCTGGGAGCACAGGCTACTGCGAGTCCCCTTGCCAGGAGCTGAGCTCTGTCACTGTTTGCTGTGAGCTGTGGCTGTTCAGAGCACACACCTGGCTCAGATCTGCAAACAATCTCCATGTGGATATGGAATCTGACCTGGGCCTGTTGGGAAAGGGGCAAGTACAGTTTAGACCAGACACCCAGAGGAAGGGGTATGGGCTCAGAGACAGCCCTGCCTGAAAGGCTGCACTGCAGGAGTCTTGATATCACATCATTTAGCTCTCTGGAAGAAAACAAAAATTTGGAAGCAGAAAACTAAGGTGCAAAGAGGAGCTTCACAGCAATAAACTCCTCTCAGACAACATTCCCCTTTTATATTCCCCATGCAATTCAGAGGTGTCACAAAAACCTCACTGAAGTTACATCAAATGTAACGCTCATGATGGAATAGAGTAAAGGCTTAATAACAATTAATCTCCACAGAGATACTTATAATACCTGTTTGCTGTGTTTAGACCTTGAGGAAAACATGGAAAGAAACAAACTGAAGTTAGAGCTCGTGCAAAGTTATTAATCTGGAATCCTTCATTATGCAGTAAAAATGTACTCTAAGAACTGCCCTTTGGGAATTTTATTTATTTTTCTAATTTGTTAAGAATTATTGGAAACTTTTTAGAAGGAAAGGGTCGCTTTGTGTCTGAGAATGTTCCAGCTACTGAACAGCTGAAAGCTTGCCTCAGTCTATCAATAGGAAACGTAATAATTCTGTTTCTCAACAACCTAGGTGTTGAAACTATCTCTAGATTCATTAAAACATACCGTGGAAATAATTTTCTAGTGGAAGATATAATGGCTGTATGAGGTATCTTTACAACGTGCAGGAAGCTATAATTTTTTAGAGAGCTTTAATTATTATTTCTATGTCATAAGTCATATTTTGCTGCATGTCATAAAGGTTTGAAAACTGAGGATGCTTTGTAATTACTCAAAAACCAAAATAAATTACATCTTAAACTCAGCTAACAAAAGAAATGGAGAGTTTGAGCAGGATGTTTACTGATTCTGTTTATTCCACTGGGCCTGGGCCAAGGGCAGGCAGTTATAAAGCTGGAGCTGTGGAAAGCATCCTCTGCTGTTGGAGTGCTCACAAACAATAAGAGAATTTGTCTGCAAGTGAGGGCTGATGGGATTCAAGGTGAAAATGTCCTTTGTAAGGATGTATTTTACATTGCAAGGCATCCATCTTTTGTTCTGCAATAAAAGCCCTGTTGCTTTGCCAACGTGGTCACCACCTTTTCCTGCAGAAATATATCCACGTGCACAGCAGAATGTTGAATAAACAGCATGTCCTCCTAAAGAGTTAATAAGCATTAATTTCAGTCTTTATAATGCTCTTCCCTAATCAATTTTCTGGCAAATAAAAATACAACAGAACAGCTCCTGAGCAAAATATACAGAAACAAGAAGTGTTTATGAGGACAGGAAAGAGGAGGTATTGCAGATGTGAATGCCCAAGGTCCATCAGTGCCAGGGGCCCTGAGGTTGGGGACACTGCTCTCCATGGGCTTCCCTCCTGGGAAGGGATGGCCTTGTTGCAGCTCCTTGGGTCCCTTTTGGAGTCCAACACGTGTGAGCTGGGGGAGGGTTATTGCCCTTCCCTGCTGGAAGGACTAGTCACTCTGGTCAGGACACCAAATTTAAGAGCCCTTTTAGTGAAAAGGGTGGTGAGGAAGAGCCGTCAGCACCAGGGACAGTAGGCAGAGGGGTGGCATTTCTGAGACAGGGACATTGCATGTTGGACTTCATTTAAATGTCCTTCTCACTGGAACACACTTGTATCACTTATAAATACTGGTTTGGTTCCGTCTCCAAGGTATTTGTTTGTATCTTTGCACTGATGTCTGAATATGTTGGCGCTGTTTTCAAGGTGCTGTTATCTTTTTTGGAAGCTTTAGCCTTGCTGAGAAGTAGTATTTTAAAAACAGAGCCAGATTGAAGCCTCTCTTATAAACCTGTTAGGAAAATATGAGAGAAATCAGTCGTTTGTTAAAAGCAGTTTATTATATCACGTGCATGACCCCTTATAATTCACCATCTGCAGTAAACATCCTTTCCAAACTCCCATTTCTTTAAAACAGCCTCAAAATAAGTGCAACAATATTTTCAAACAAGTTACTGCCTGTCACAGAAGTTCTAAGTCCAGCTGAAGAGGAGAATATGATGCTGCCATGCTTTATATGTCAGAAATATCCAGTGAGCTGCTCTGCTCCTCAGCAGAAGGACTTGGGGACAGCAGGAAGCTCCTTCTCTTCCAAAAATTACCCCACTGGGCCTTGGAGTGTAGAAATGTGCAAATGAGCCCAGTTTTAAACACTCTGTTAGTGTGTGACAGTACAACTGAGCTGCAGAGAACATTATTCCACCTTCACCTCTGAAGCTTTAAGACTCTTTTTTTCCCCCCCACCCCCTAAATTACAACCAAAACAAAGAGAGGAAAATATTTGTGTTGCAACATGTAAGTTCCTGCCAGTCAAGGATGAGACAGTCTGATCAGTCAAGGATATTAGTCGAAATGTGAGGGGACTTTGCTTTATCTGCTTAAGAAAAAATAGGAAGAAGTAGCAAAAGGAATTTTAAAAAATACTATAGTGAATAATACTTACCCAAAATTATGCTCTATCTCCTTATCTGATTAAAAAAATCACAGAAATAATTTTATATCAGTGAAGTACAAATTGTCCAAGGAATGAGAGGAACTCCAGGATCAGCATGTTTGTGACAGGATGTCACCCTCCTTATCCAACCATTCTCATTCCATATTGCACATGAACTCTTGCCAACACTTTAATGATTTTTATATTTTTATTTTTCTTACATTACAGCACATGGGAAAGCATTGCATTCTTAAAATTGCAGGCAGTTTTGCTGTTGAATGTAGCTTGGGAATATTTCAACTATAAATCAAAGAAAGGCTGGAATGATGGGTTTTTCTAAGGGCCTTGCTGAGGAGTTTTTTGGCAATCACGATGTATCTGCACACATCTGTACAGCTGTCTATTTACAGCACAAAAAGCTATCATTATATGAGATGGGACATCAAACAACTATTTCATTAATGGGCCATTATGAGGAAGCACAACACCATTAGAATACCCGCATCTTGTTACTATAGATACCTGATTTCTCTGTAACACTCGTGTTGTTATAAACTCACATGTATCTGTCTGTGTTTTATACATAAGTGGTATAAATATATACATATATATATATACAATTCCCTCTCCTTCAGGGAGGAAAATCTTTTCTTTTCAAATATTTAACACACTTTGGTTCATCATTATCCAAAGAACACTACCCAAGCTATATGTGAATAGTTCAGGTCCTGCTTTCTGAGAGGAGAACAGGGATGTTCCCTGGTGCTCCTGTGGAAGAATGCAGGGAAAGAAAAGCAGAGACAGCACAAAAACACAGAGAAAACAGGCCTTGCTACTGAATAATGTCTCCAAATTTCAGAGGCTGCTGATACTCAGGTCAAGAGCCAGGGAAGAAGAAAAAAGGACTCAAAAGCCAAGAAATGTGAAGGCTCTATTTTAGGCCTCAAAGCGTGATTTCACTATTTCTGAGGTTTTTTTAAAAAACCCTTTTTTGTTCGGTGCGCAGGATTTTAACAGGCTGTTTTTGAAGGTCCATCATTGAATTCAAATTGCAGAGTCAGGCAAAATGCACACACACAAGGGAGGCACAAAATGAGGAGACGGACACGGAATGGAATTCTGTGGGAAATGCCAGAGATGGAGCCGGGCCAGCCCCAGTGCCCGTGGCAGGCAGAGCCCCCTTCTCTGGCTCTCAGAGCATCCTCACACACCCAACTAAAGCTCTGCTCAGGGCAGGCTCTGCAAATTCAGGGTTCCCGAGTCATGGCCTCGCTCTCTGGGCACATCAAATCCTCTTTGTCCTAAAATATAAACCATTTCTGGAGATTTGCAGGAGGAGGCAGAGAGGCAGCAGCACTTTCAGCTCCACACCCCTGTTTGATGGATACAAGGAATCACAAAGGAAATGGTTGTGTACGCTCTTTATATTTTCTTTAAGAGAAATAAAGTTATATTAAAAAGGGGCTCTTAAAAGGAGATAACATCAATGTTTTCCTGACAACACCGTGGCCCACAGTGCACTCTTGAGGAGGCAGGAAAAGGTAAAGCCTGTAAAAAGTGAGTTTGTTTATACCAGATGGGAATTCAGTCCTAAGAAATGAGGTTTAGAATGCTATTACTTTTGCAAGTTTCAGTGGAGCTTGGTGAACATTCATTTTTATTCCTTATCTCAGCCACCACAAAAAGGGGAGAATTAAGGGGAACTCTCCCAACCTGCAGTCCTTCCCTTTTTCAGTCACTCCCCAGGTCTGTATTTGCCTGATGACAGATGTTACTTTTGCTGTAGTTCAGTCTTCTTTTTTTTCCCCCTGTACAGATGTGATTTACTAGATCATAAATCAGCCACTACTTCTGGAATTTCAACTAACAGATGTCCTCTTTAAAGATTTTAATATAAACACTGTTAACCCACAGATTCTTTCTGAGGAAATGCCAGTTGCATATAAGAATGCCAATTGGCAAGAATGTAACTTGAACGTTTGACATATTAATAGATTTTTTTTTCAGACTGAAATCAATTTATTTTTTATAGAGAAGGCATGGCTGCTTTAGTTCTCCAGCTTGCAGTATCTGTTTGCTTGCAATGATGTCATTAACTAGAAAACAGATGCACTCATGAGCATCAGAAATCAATCATAGCTGTTGGCACTTTAATAAACAGCTGCCTTCTTAAATGGTTTGGAATAAACACTGATCATCACCAGCTCTTTTTGAAGGAAGAGCAGTAGGTTATAAAACTGCTGATTAGAGGAGGGGAAAACCTTGAAATTATAAACTTAGTGGTTGAAAACCCCTGATTGAGTTATTTTAGACTGTCAAAAGATTTACAGAAGAAAATAATTGCAAGATACTGGCTGCAATGTGGAGGATCAGTCATGTGGCCACAGGAGCAGTGCCTGATACATTTACACAAACTTTCTTCTTCAGAAATAGATTTTGAGTATTAATAAGTCATTTATCAAACTTGAGCACAGCAGAGTCTTATTACTTCCTTGTGCAGTTCTGAAGGAATTTGTTTAAAGATCCCAAATTCCTTCCCTTACTCTCAGATGCAAACTAAGAGAAAATGTGTGACCTGTCTTCTGCTTAGGAGGTGCTTCTACTTTCAGGGTGCTTTTATGACCCGTGCATGGGCCAAAGGATTTAGCTTTGAGATAGCAGCTGCAATTCACAAAAAGTACCTGGAAAGAGGCGGCCAAATATGAAACAGCAGCCCAGTGAAACGGCACATCACATTTTTCATACAGCACTCAGATTAGCTTCAACTCTACCTTGCTAAGTAGCTTATCAACAGAAGAGATGTAAGAATAATTCTACAGCAAATGCTTCATATGGCTTAGTGACAAAAAAGGAGAGATATGTTACAGTACAGGCTGCTGCTGCTGCTGCTGCTGGTAATCTGCTTGTTCTGGCTCCTGCTGCTGCGGGGTGGGAGCTGCTCCTCTGGAGCCTCCGTGGGTTTGGACACTCTGCACTGAGCAGTCAGGCCATGAACTGAGCCCTTTGCAGTGCCAGTGGGCCCTGCCAGTGCCACTCCTGCTGCTGTGGCACAAAGCTCTTGTACCCTTGGTCGTGGTGCTGTGCAAACACGTGCAGAGCAGCTCGGAGCTGGGAGAGGGGGTTTGTCTGCACTGGGGGTTCTCACGGGTGCTTTGTGAAAGGTTTGGCACTGATACCAGTGATGCTGGTGACAAAATGGCATTGAGGAAAGTCTTCCTGGATCCTTTGGAAACTTTACTTACCTCATCCAGAGCACACATAGAGAGGGAATCCATGCTGCACTCTAGTATGGAAAATATCTGCTCTGGTGTGCTTAAAAATGCTATTTGAAATCATCTCCTTCACCTCCAGACTGTGCATTATTTTACATTTAGGCCCTTTTTTCAAATGGTTCGCAGAGATCTATTGAATGATTATTCAGAGGGATCAACATCAGAACCCACCCTTTTTCCCTGGGGTCCTAATCTCTCTCAGTTCCCTGTCCCTGAGAATTCCACTGCAGCTCTTCCCTTCTTCTCTCCGTGCCTCTTGGGCTCTGCCAGAGGGACTTTTTCCTCTCATGTCTGATGTTTTGTACTGCTGGAGTCAGGACAAGGAAAGAGTGAAAGTCCTCAGCATCTTCCTGCATTGAGCAAAGCCAGGACAGGGTGAATTACCAGAGATTTTTAGATGCCAAACTCAAACGGGTTTTTATTGGTCACATGTAAGCTGAGATTTTAGGGGATGACACTTGGCAGAATGTGAGATTTGAAAAATACACTCCTGTCCTTGCAAGGAGTGTTAATGCCTTGTATTAGTTCAAGCAGTATTTAGAAAAAAGGAACCGAACCAACCAAACAAAGCAAATATTAAGGCCCATGAATCTAACCTGAAGAAGGAACATCCCAGTAACCTCTTCCCCTTCACTCCCCATTTCTCACGTTTTCTCTAACAAAGAAGCCTTACTTCTGGCAATGAGACTTGTCTGCTCACAGTGCTGGATGGGATGTTCTTCTCCTGGCAAGTCATTCACACTTTCAGTGCTGGCAGAAGAACCCCAGGGCCTGTCACTGCTGGACCGAGTGTGCAAATCTCATTGTTACACATACACACACTGTGATATTATTTTTGCCTCCAGTTAGTTTTGTGGACAACATCAGGCAAACATGAACTAACCCAGATAAAACTTTTCACACTGCAAACGTTTCCCCAGCAGGAGCAGTGCCTCACTGCCTTTCTCTGGGAATTCCTGGCACAGCTCACTAATGCCCGTGACAGCAGCTGTCACACAGTGGATGACAAGCAAATGCTCTCCTTCGTTACTGAATATATAACCATTTTAAATCCCACTCCACCTTTCCTTACAAAACTGTCATGTGGATGTTCTGTCTTTCCAGTTTAGTCTGTCTAAGTGTTTAATGGCTGGCAGTGGTGTCTGTTCTGGTGGGTCTTGTCACCATGGCTGGCTGGTTATGCCTCATTTACATGCCAAGTGCTGTTCAAAACCTCTTGGAAATCCACTTAGGACCATGGTGCATAGTTTCTAGGTTTCATTAGCTTCGGTACAGAGGCAGTTTTTGCTCCTTCTTTGTCACTGCTCGGACCTTGATTCTCCCAGGAAAAGAGCAGTGAAGGGGCTGCCACTGAATTGTCATCAACATGACTCTGTGGTGGCGTGGAAGACAATTCAGTGCTGCCCCAGATGGAAAAGAATTTCAAAGGGAAGTTCCTCTTCCTGACTCTTTCAGGTATGCTTGTGAAAATCAGGGCTCTGAGTTTCACCTGGCCCAGAGCAGAAAATGAATGAACTGGCTTTGCACTCAGGTTATCAGAATGCTGAGCTTGCCTTACTAGTTTCAATTGTGTCATTTCTCCAGAACTTAATTTCTTCATTGTTAAATTGAATTACATGTGGAACTGTATTTCTATGGCATATTTTTGATAGCTTTACATCTATGTCTTCTTTTGTGGCATGGTTGTCTAAACTCAGAGGTGTTCACAAAAGTGGTTCTGCAGTTCAGGACCAGATGCACACGCTACCCATGGGAGGCAGAAGGTATTTTTATTTACAGCTGTTGTTGCTTTCGTGTTACAGATCTGGATTTAAACTCAACCTCTAGCAAAAAAGAGCATGTTTTCTCTTCCTAGTCCTAAAACTAGGACTATTTTTAGTTGGAATCTGTATGAATACCCCAATGACACCATAAACATAATTTTTTGTCACTTTGGTCTGAATAGGGCAGTGTGCTTCCCTGGATTTCACTGGAGATAAGACTGTGATGTGGAGGACTGAGGTACAAACCTCCTTTTCATGTAGCGAAGTTCAGAATAGATTAGATTTCACAGAGACTTCTCTGCACGAGCAGTGCAGTGCACTCTGAAGCAAGGAGTGCAGCTCTGCTAGTTGGTTGGCACTCAGTTGCAGCTGCCCCTGTGCCTTTGCCCCCGTCCTTTTGCCCCCTGTCCCTTTGCCCCCTTCCTTTTGACCCCTTTCCCTTTGCCCCTGTCCCTTTGCCCCTTGTCCCTTTGCCTCTGCTCCCACCCAGCCCCGGGGACTGAGGTGCTTTGGGAGACAAACCACGGTGAGATGGAGAAAGATTGGCAGTAGAATAGTCCATAATATAACAGCTTCTCCTTCACCCACTCTGCCATAACCTCCCTCAGTGCCTTTGAAACCTTTTAATTAAAGATTGGCCTGAAACCTAACATCTTATAACCTTGGAAAGTCCATTCAAGTTTTATGACCATGCAATAAGTCAGGCTGAATCCTTCTGCTTGGGAAAGCTTTGGAGCTGCACTCTTACTTTGTGGCACAGATCTCCTTCCCTCTGTTTTTTTATTTCATCTGTAAGCAGGGGAGGAACAGAATATAAGCAGCTGTAGAAGATGATCATCCCACATTTATCTCTGGCACATGGAGGTGTTGGTCAAATTTTTATTAGCATGACTGAAACAGGAAAGTTTATGTCTCTGTCCTAATCAGACCTAGGAACAGGCATTTCCCTTTATTAAGTCTCGCTCCTAATACTGAACCTGTAGTCCATTCATGGTGGGAATATAACATGATCTTGGGACTTGCAAATGATTTAATTCCACCATTACAGCCTGAAGTTGCTTTTCCCTTTTCCTAACATGTTAAATTACCTTCATCACTCCTGGTTTTTTAAGCCACCTACGTGAGACAGAGGAGTGTTTGAAGAAGGATATATAGATTAAAGATCAGTTCTGTTGTAACACATAGTGCACCACCTTAATAAGCTTGCAGGGGCTGCTGGAAGGTGCTGCAGAGCTAATTCCTTGTGAGGAGCTGATGGGTGGCAAACACCTGTAAATTGTACCTGCTCCATGGACTCACCAGATGGGTAGGAGATTTTAGCTCTGTTTAGTGAAAAGTTATCTTACCTGCATCGCAGTGTTGTGACACACACACCAGCAAATAAATGTCATGCGTGGCTAATTAATGTCTCCAAAGGGCTTGTATTGCACAATATGGAAATGACAGGGAGACCATATTGCATTTTGCACAGCACTTTGTTTCAAATGAAACAGCTTGAAGCTTTTTTACATCAGATTTTCTCAGCTTTCAGAAATGCAACATTTCCTTATCAGTCTTGATATTTAATGCCAGCCTTTGACTTGTCACACAACAGAGCCACAGAGCCCTTGGATGGGCATGCACAGGAGAGGGGGGTGCCCTGCTCTGTGTGCAAACCAGCTCTGGAAAGGCCAGAAAGTTCCTGCCCTGTTTGCAAATGGAGTGTCACCGTGATCCCGATTAATAAGGGAGCATATTGCACGTGACTGGAAAGGGAGAGAATCTCAGAAACCAGGCCAAGGGCTTCACATTATAAATATTGCAATTTCACTAGTCAAATCCAGGTCAAAAGTGGTCAATGCAAACATAAATCTAAGCCCCTGTCCACAGCATTCTGCATCTATTGTAGCAGCAAGCAAAGCATTTTCGAGGAAGTAATAAAAAGTCTAGTCTAGGTAGTCCTTCTTCTGAGTTATTCTGACCTGCATCAAAGCAGCCAAACTCCCAATTTTGTGATGGTGGCTGAGAACAATTTCCTCATGCTGGAATTTGTGAAGAAACCCAGAACTCAGCATAATTAAGCTGCAAACCCCAAGCCTCTAAATCAGTAAGCAACCATCAGAGCTGTGTCTTTCCTTATTCTTCCCATAAGAGAGAGGCCTACTTGATATCAAAAGAGCACTTTAAACTTAGCAGGGTGACTTTATCCATTGTTCTTTTCCCCCAAGCCAAACAATATTATGAGGGGTTTTTTTTCACCTATTTCTTTTCCCTTTTTTTCCTACCTTTCCCTCTCACTTTGACTTTCCTGGCACTTCAGTAGGTGTGATGCTGTCCCAGCACTCCCCAGTGTGCAAACCATGGACAGCAAGGCACCTGCTATCAAAGCAAACAGGTTCCTTCCCTTCCCACCGTGATATTGTTTTTCCTGGCTCCAAAGCTCCCAGTGGTTCGGGAGACAGGAGAGCACATCCTGCACTCCGTGACTCGCCTTCAAAGTCACGTCTGTTTTTCCAAGAGCCTTTTAAGATGTTTCCTCAGAATGCTTTTTTAAAAAAAAGTTCATACCTAATGATCAGGAAGTGATTGAACACAGCAAATGTGTAGAAATGGCCTGTTTTATAAAAGCAGAGTGTTGAGGAGAGAAGGCTGGTTTGTGTCCTTTGTGCTTACAGCCAAATTCTGGGCCAGGAGAGGGATTTTGGTTGGGAGATGGATTATCTCCAGCTCCTCAGATCATCTGAAGCAGCTTTTCTTCTTTCAAACATACAGTCCTGGACTTAATTATCCCTTATTTCAGCCTCCTCTTCACCTTTTGGCACCGATGTAAAGCAGGAAGCAGAATTTCCTGCTGCTGCAGCTTATTAACGTGACTATTGTCCACAAAGGACAGCAACATAAATTCTGTGATGGGACTCTGCTGTGGGATAAACCAGCAGCAGTTTGGTGAAGTCAGTGAAGGTGTGACATCTACAGGAAGGCTACTAGTTAGTCCGTTCCATGATTGCAAGTTAATGAGCTCCAGAATCATAAACAATCACTGCACCAGCAATGGGAGCATCAGCCATATAGATATCCCATAGCTGGGAGACGCTGAGCTCAGCATGGGGGCAGAAACGACATTCAGCCTTCGGAGGGAAGTGACAGAAAGAAATCCCCTTGGTATAACCAAAGCTTTCACTGCCAGCCCTGAAATTTGGCAAATGGAGTTTTGGGGTAGCCTTTTCCCCCTGCGTATATAGAATATTTAAGCTGATACTGGACACGTGACTCGCAGTCTTGGCTGGTGACCAAACACTGCTGCAGCATCACAGACTTCATTGTCCTGAATGACTGAAACTTTTGTTTGCAAACAGTGGCTTAAAATCTATTTTGACTGGGAAAACATTGATCAGCCTCCCTCACTGCCAGCCGGTCTGTGTCAGACACTCGCATGTCCCAGGCTCCCAGCCAGAAATTCTGCACTGGGCTTTGTAATTCACTGCGACTTTACATTTCTCAGCAGATTAACTTGGGGTGGTTTATTTTTCCCTCCTCTCTTCCCCAGATAATACAATTTTCACAGAGCCCTCAGGGTGTCAGGCACCCTGACACCCCAATAATCCCTTCAGGCTCCTTTGAAAATGCCAGCTTAAATTCCAAGTCCTTTCCAGGTGGAATACTCCAAACAAGTGGAATCAGGGGCGGCCCTTCTTACTCTTACACACCTGCAGCTCATTTTCTCATAGGAACTGCTCACCACAAATAGCACAGAGAATGTAATTACATGTAACTTTTTCTATTATTTTTCTATTAAGGGATTCCTTAAAAAAAAAAAAAAAAAAAATCCCGCTCCTTTAATAACAAATGAACAGAGAGATGTCTGAGCATCAAGAGGGTTTTAATTAGAAATGCTACCTGTAAGTACATCTAAACAGTCGGTGGCAGCCATGGAACACTTCTAATTATAATCATCATTTTGTTTTTCTCTCAGGTAGCTTAGCTCATTAATTACTTCCAAAAAATCAAGTCTAGCATTCAATACTACTGTGCAATATAAAATTTAAATTAGACTGATATCGCTACCAAAATATTATGAGCTGATTTATATTAATGGTATTCCATACACACAAATATCAGTAAGTTATAGCCTATAAATAAATTGGGCATCGTAGTCCAAACCTTTGGGTTCCCGAAATCCCCCTGTGCATGGGAAGTCGTTTTCTGAAAGATTGGCCAGCTCGTCATCAGCTGGGACATGGTCCTTCAGCAGGCAGGGCCTGAAGCTGAAGGAGCTTCTCAGTGTTTCCTTCTTGCCAAGGAGCCCATTGTAGAAGAGGATTGTTACCTAAGGTGGGCGAGAGGAGCAGTGCGCTCCGGGAGCTGGGATCGATCCCTGGGTTTGCTGTGTCAGTGCCTTCCCTTCGCTGCTGACCAGGGAGCTCTGGTGTCTGAGACACGGCCACGTTCACTCCTCTGCTGGCAGAAAGTCTCTGCTCTGACATATCTCAGTCATTGCAAACAGCTTGATGTGCCTTTTTCTTTTTTTTTGGTATTTGATCTGCAGAGAGCAAAATACCTTCTTGTATGTGGGCCTCGAATGCCACATTCCTGAGAAACGGGATGAGATTATTGATGAGGCTGAAGTGCTTCATGGCAGGAGGCACAGCAATGTCAGCACTTGCCTTTCAGAGCTGGGATGGGACGTTTGTCCAAGTCAGCCAACAGGAGAAGGAACTTCAGATTGGGAGTAAGACTGGTGGTAAATTTAACCCAGTTTTAGTGGCATGGAGGGGATGAAGGGCAGGTTTTGCAATTTGTTCATGAAGTTTTGTGTTAAATATATATATTCTATGCTTTCAGCTGTTTTATAATTACTTCCAGTTCCAGACACAGTCTGTGGCAGGATAAATTTTGTCAGTACAGTAAGGTCAGACCATGACAAGCAGTACAGGATTCTTTTCTTTCCTTGAAACAATATCCTCCATGGACAGTCTCTCGTGGTCATGAACTTGAATTCCAAAACTGTGTTGGCTCAAGGAGGTCCAAGTTCAGCCTACTAAAAATACAGCTTCTACATTTTTTGCTTTACTTTTCTCCTTTTCACCAACCATGAAAAGCCACTCTACTTCACGTGACTGCATTGGGATAATGCCAATTATTCTTAAAGGAGAAAGGATTGCAGCACCCTTGTCCCAGCTTTAACTACACAGCCTTTCCTCCTGCTTTGTAAATGTTTACCTACTCCTTTGTTCAACAACAGCTTATTTTCACACTGTAAACAAAGACCTCGTGTTTAACAGCATTAATTTGACAGTGTACAGTGCTGGCAACATCCCACTAATATGTTAAAACTTGTTAAAAGTTGTGTCGAGCAGCCAAGCTGCGTTAAACTCCACAAGAGTGATGCAGCAATGACAACATCCCTTGACTCATTGGGTGGATGCAGTTCAGAATCCCTTGACTCGGAGTCCTCTGAGTGTCTGCAAACCTCAGAACATCATAATCAGGTGATTTGCCAAGTGGATCTGAGCTCTGACCAGTCTGGAAGGATCACTTGGCTCTTTGGGATTTCTGTTCTTATTTATAAGCAATGGGACAACTGGAAAAATTTGTTCTCATAAGTACAAAGCTTAAAGATGATTAGGTTTACCTGAGCAAACACTTGAACTGAAAGCTTCAGAGAAGCCTCTATTTTATGTTTACCATATTGCTCCTCAATTTCAGTCTTAAACTAAGTCACTGTGGTATCAGAGCCCTCTCTCTGAGCCCACGGTTTCCTTATTACAGTCACATTCAGCTGGCATCTCTGCTTCTTGGAAATCCAGAAGAATTTATGTGGGAGATGGAGTGCTCACTCTTGAATAAACCAGGCTAAGAATTACGACTCGGGCTGGAATTTAAAGAGAAATGAGGACGCAGGCTTGGAGCGAGAATGTTCTGAGCTATTTTCTGTTTTCAAGTGCTTGAAATAAGTATCATATTAGAGAGGGAAAGTTATTATTGCAAACTTCTTCCAATCTGGTGTATATAATAGAGATGACATGGAGGAGATAAACTGTATTTAATTTTATATTTGAGTTCTGGTTGTTTGTTGCTATCTTTGGGGAGGACAGAGCAGTTGTTTCTCAAGTCCTTTAGTCTTTAAAAATGTCAGAATCGAATGCAGTGCTGTATAATATGCACATTTTTCTCCTCTCTGTGATCCAGAAATGATTGTGTTGTGAAATGCTGAAAGCTTAGGCAGCTTCAGAATGACTGTGGGTAGTTTAAGTACGAAGTACTGAAGTATGTTGTGTCTTAGAGGGTTTTATCTTGGATTTTTATTTGCCACAATGATGTTGAGAAATTCTGTCATTCATTTGCAAATGGCACGCGGACTAAGAAGCTGGATTGCACCCAAAACGCAATGTTGCTCACTTTCTCCTCTTCTGCTCAGGCCTGGGTATCTCATAGTTGTGCTTCGAAAAGCAGCTGCCAAAGGCAGGGGCTGGTGCCAGCAAGAAGCAGCTTCTGTGCTCTGCAGTGTCTGGAGTGTTTGCGCCTCGCTGCCCTCCCCTGGGAGGCACCGCAGCACCACAGCCAGGGCCTGAGGGGGCTTCTTCAAGTGCTGGGATGTCTGGGATTTAGCAATTAGAAGAACGGGGATCTATATCGGGTCTTGCCGCCAACACAAAGTTCAGTGGTTCAAAGTTCATCAAGTACCTTTTAAGATTTATAAGAGTTTTGTAATTAATGCTACTGCGTTGAGGCTTTTACCTCAAAACATCTTTGTTGACAACTCAGGAGTCTGAAAGACTATGGAGTTTTATGATAAATATGACAGTGGATTCTATGCTGGTGGGGCTTAGCACAGAGCCAATATATGTCATTTTTGCATGGGGTTTGCATTAGGCAGGAATGTAGAGAAAGCTTTTATACAGCCCGTGCTGTGCCCTGGTAAAGGCCAACTGATTTCAGTTGTGTGTGAGTTGTGCTTGACAAAAACTGCAATGAATTGTCATTACCCCTGAATTGCTCAAACCCTCCCACCCCACCTCTGAAATACAGTTAAATGATTCAAATGACTGCCTAGACACAGTTGTTAATAAAATGTTAATGAAATCTGATTAAATCAGACCCATTATGGTTTAAACATTAATATTCCCCTACTGAAACTCTGATACAAAGCTGAGGATTCCAGATGCTCTCTAGGGAGGGGCTGTGGTAAAGCTGAAACCTCCACACTGGTGGAAAGCAGCCTAGGAAAGGATTTGTAAGGTCAGTTAATGTTCTGTCTTCATGCTGGAAACATGGTAAAAAACAGGTGAAAACCCTCAAATGTCATGGCATATTCTGAATCAGAGAGCTGAATTGTTGTGTTAAGGTGAGGATTACGTGCATTTTGTAACAGCAGCTTATCTAACAAACAGGACCTTGTCACAGTCACCTCTGAGTGAGGACGGGCACCCAAATTGTTAACACTGCTCCTGGCACATGGGAGGTCCCTGCAATGCTGCTGCTGCTGCTCAGCCCGTTCTGCCCCTCGCTCTCTGCTGGTGCTGGACCCATCGCAGGGAAATTCACATGAAGTTCTTTTTCTGTTCCTGTACATTTTCCTTTTTCTGCCTTAAAACTGAGCCCAGGCTGTGGCTGGGATTTCTGACCTGCCTGGGTTCACCTGGGGACAGCACTGGGCACTCCAGCTTGTTGTGCCAGAGCCAGAGCTGGGAATGGACCTCCCTGGGTGGGTGGCACGGCACGTCCCTCCCCTGGTGACTCCTGTACCAGTGTGCCCTTCCTTGGGAAGGAGAGGATTAGCCAGGGATTCCTCCTGGTGAGATCAGTGCCTCTCCTTTCTCTCCAGTGGGAAGGCCACATGGAAATCAATGCCAGGGATATATTCATCTTACTCAGGGGATTTTTGTGGGATGTTCGTAGCACCCTTAGAGACTGCTACTACTGAATCACAGTCTTCTGGAATTTGGATTTAACTCCTGAAAATGCACTTCTCTCTGCTGGAGTATCAGTTACTTACCCTCCGTTATTTATACCCCAGTAACCTGCCTGTCCTGTTTGCTTTTCCATATGGCACATATCCATTCAACCTGCCTACCCAGGACAAGCGCTGTGCCCACTTCATCATTTTTATTGCTCCCCTCAGTAGTGTCTCTAGTTTATCAATGTACCTTCTGTAGAGGAGAGCCCTAAAACATGGATACACTACATTAACCTCGAGCTGAGCTGGTGTAACTGGGGATGGATCACCCCCACGGTCTAATCCTCTCCCTGGATACCTTCTGCTGGGTGCTACTGCTCCCAACTAGTCTCCCTGTTACTGGGAGTAGAAAGTTCTCAAGTCACAGCATTTTGTTTCCTCTGTCTAGAATTAAAATGCCATGTATTTCATATCTGAAAGGGTGGTGCTGCTCACTCATTTTCAATCTTTCCATTAGTGTCCTCCTGTAACAACACTTCCCTCTGATTTTTTTCCCTTTGATTGGCATCCTTTATTTTTCTCTTTGTAGAATTCTGTTTCCAAATTTTCTTCCGGTTTCTGGAACAAAACTGCCTAAAACAGAAATTGCCCTTGATTTCTGCCCATCATTTAAAATGTGTTTCCTGTAAGCTCATTATCTATTCTCTGTTGTAAGTGCAGCAATTTCCAGAGCCTACCCAATTATTCTCTGCAGATGAACCCTAATTTGCCTGGGACAATAGTGAATAAGGCACTGCACCAGGAATATGGTTATTGTTCTCATCAGCTGTGCTATCGAACAAAGCAGACAGAAAATGTGAGACAACTGTGTGTGCTGAGGGCTCCCAAAGATGAGAGGGGTGTGACCCACCACCACCACCACCACCTGACTGAGCTTAGCTGAGCAAAAAACAAAAGACCTCAACCTCTTCCTGCCCCAGAACAGCCAAATAATAGTCTGTGTGTGATTGGGAGTTTGTGTGTTAATTACCTGCATTAGGGGTATTTATTGTAACACTTTCATGAGTGTTTTGCTGTTTCATGAGGGAGATGCTCTCCCTATTCCAAACTTACAGCAGCAATTCAGAATGGATCTAATTGTTTTGGAGAAAGGGGAGACAAAGTTCTGATCAAAGATCTATTGCATGTTCCTAATGCGAGATGAGGAGATGCACAGGAGGGTGGTGACAGCAGCTCCACACAGAAAAAAAAGAGTTGCAGTCACCCAGAAACCAGAGGAGGAGGAAAGGAGACAAGGCTTCAGGTAAACAAATGAACTATTAATGGCAGCTTAGAGCTGTAGAACCCTTGTTGCAATATTGCATCAATAAACTATTTCCTCCGAGGCACCTCAATGACATATAACACCACCCCAGCAACACGCAGCGATGATTCCGATAATCTCTGGAACTGACTTTGACCATGGCTGCCCAGCAGAGCTGGGGCTCTTTGGGCTGATTAATTCATTTTTAGGAAGGTTATGGCTTGATTTCTTTGATCCTTTATAAATTTTAGTTTGTAGAGAAACTAATACTTGAACATCTAATCCACTACCAGGCTATTCCACTTACTGTCACTAATGAAGATGATTGGGAAATTAAATAGCCAGTCATAAATTTCCCCTATTTCTTGGACAATACATGTGTTTGTCTGTGCTTAAATAAAGTTCTGGACCGTAACTTTAACAGGGAAATGTGGGAATATTGTCAGGGAATGATTCACAGCATTAGATATCACCCTCCTCTTGCAACACATCTCCTCTGTTACACTGTTCTGTTTGGATTTTTTTCATTTGTCGCATTAATGTGAGTTGTGAGCAGAGTTCCAGAGGCAATGTATTGTGTACAGGAGTTGTTATAGAACATTAAGTCCATCTCATAATTAAATGCTCTATCTATTTTCTTGTAAACAATAAGACCATAAAAGAGGTAATAGAAAAAAATGATGTCCTGAGTGTAATGGCTTATACAAAATATGGCCAAAAGATCTCAGCTTTACAGCCTGCTGGAAGTGCCAAGTCCTCTGGCTTTGTCCTTAACCCAGCAGAGAAAAGTTAGACTCATCCATGGGCTTTTGAGCACAACAGATCGTCTCTTCATGGTTTTTGAGCATTGCATGGCAAGGATTCCCCGGCTAATGAACGGAAGAATACATATTTCCGGGTACAAAAGTACTTTAAAAAGGGAGTTTTGTAATCAATTTAAAAGCTAGACCTGAATCAGTATTAGATTTTCCTTATGTTTAATTAAGTCTAATTAAACAATGCAGACATCTTCCTGTCACCTGTGGTGTGATTATGTTAAATATTTAATGCTTGTGAAGGATTAGGCTGCACATCTAATCTATATCTAGCAATCTGTTCTCTCTCTGGAGTATTTTTTATTTAGTTCTGCTTCTGTATAATGAGTTGCATTTCAAAGGAAGTTGTTAAAGACTTTGGTGGGCACGGGGACTGCCCTGTTTGGAGAGGAGAATGTTGCTAACTGGGCACGGAGTATGGGGGCTGCAGTGCCCTGGTGAGGTGGCACAGCAGGGACAGAGCTGGAGAAGGAAACCAAATGAAACCCTCCTGTTTGTTGGAGAAGCTTCAGTATATCCCTCTTCCACAATGATTAAGGACTTTGGAAATCAGAGCACAGGGTTCACATTGAGAATATCCCTTGCAGCGTGCACACATCTCAAGGTTGCACATTTCTTAGACTTGTTTTCCCAAGGGGCTGTCAACTGTGTAATAGAAAAATGTATTTGTACGTCTCTTCCCTCCCGAGCCCACCCCCTCCTGCCTAATCTTTGCACTGCCTCTGAAACACAAGAATGCATTTGTGTATGTCTGGTCACCTCTTGGGATGAACCCCTTGAAAGGGGAGGCCAAGGATGTGTTTCTGGGAGCAAGTGCTCTAAGAGATGGGTGTTTGCATCTGGTCCTAAATAATCATCGTCTGTAGTAAAACCAGTGGGGGAAAAAATAGTCAGCTATTCATCAAAAATGGGTTAAATGTATTCTTATTCACGCTATAAAAAGCACATAAAATACTTCTCTGGCAGTTTATTTGCATTAGCCATTATTTGCATCTATGGACAAAAGACAAATTCACATAATTATTTTTCAATTGGTTGGGTCTGTGTCTGTGTAATCATTTTTTCACAGTGTATGAAGCCCTTTCTCAACAGACCATAACAGTAATAGCTGTTTCTTATTTACAACTCGAGGAGAAGATCCAGCAACCAGATTTTATTATGCAGAGTGAACTTTTCAAAATTCAATTAGCAGAGCTAACATGGTGGCCCACAGTAAACTAATTAGTTGTTCAACTGTTGGCAGAGATGGTATCAACTCTTTCAGGCTTCCTTACAAACATCCTTAAAAATTACGAGCAAAGGGTTTCTATTGCACTTTGGTTAAGCATGAAAATGTGCATTCTCTGTAGTCAGAATGAGAAGGTGATGCGAAAGGGAGCAGTTAAGGGCAGAAAACAGTCCCCAAACCACGCTGATCAAAAGCAAAGCCCACTCAGGCAGATGAGAGGCTTTCATTACTACAGTTTAAGCAGCTTGAACATCAGCAGCTTTATCATCTCCAGATAAACCCATGTGCTTTGATCTGCAAACGCACTGTGGCGTTCAAGGGGGGGGGTTTGGGATGGAGCTCCGTGGGGTAACCTGGGCCAACCAACAAGGATCTGCTGCGGGGGGGTGACCCCAGCACTGCCCTCCTGGCACCTCTTGGGGGGCTCCAGCACATGCATTCAACAGCCTGACTGGCGTTGCAGGAGTAGCTCTGCCCTTCTGTAAAATTAATAGGGTGTTCATTATGAAATCCATGCCGCATCTCGTTAAAAGTGCTCTGTCATTGAAAGTAGAAGGTGGAGGCTTTTTAAACTGGGGTTTTGTTGCCCTCTAGTGAATGAGGTCAGCATTATGCATGTGAAATTATTTTGATCACTGCATAATTAATGTGTTCTGAATTGGTACAAAAGTGCAGCCAAATTGCATCCTGTTCCCACTTGAATTAGTTAACCTACGGGTACTGTTTCTTACAATGTGTTGCTTCCTTGCCTGAGCTGCTTTTTTTCCCCCTTTCAATGAGAACCCACGATTGTGTGGGTATCATGATAAGGCAAGGTAAGCCAGAGACAGAGAATAAATCAACTAAATGGGTCTGCAGCACAGGAGCTTTAATACATTGGTATATACTTAATGTGTCTCCTGAAAAGAATGTCTAATTATACTGTCATGGCGCAAAATGCATTTTCAATAGTGATAAATTATGCCATCATTTACTTTCTGAGAACATGCTGAGATTTATGAAAGATTACTGCAAAATTATCATACTGGGATAAAAAATACAAAACCGAAAGCAGTTATCATTGGCATCAGGAAAGAAAGAAAAAAAGGGGAGAAAAACCCTTTCAATAGTGAAATAGCAAGTAGAATTGATAAAATGTTATGCAGTATGAAAATATGCTACTAGGAAATGAAATTCATCTTTACATTGCACACTTCCTCTGCCTTTGTTACCTCCTAGGGTTTATTTTTTGGGCTTGGACGAGGAGGTTGTCCCAACCCTGTTGGAAGCCCCAGGTCCCAATTCTTCAATGACTGGAACTTGATGGGTTTGCTTCTCTGGTGTAAAACCAGTGTCGAAGGAGTACCAGTCCATTGGAAATTACGAACCTATTTCATGTGGCCTTTATTCAAACAGCCTCAACTCAACACGGACTGGCCTGGCGTGCCCAGGCAGAGGCAGCTGGCATTGAACATGCCTTTCGTACATGTGACTCAAATTCTGCATTCTAGAAGTTTTCCAGGTTTTCCTGACTCTATTCCTCACTTATTTTCCAATGAAATCCACAGACCTGATGCCGTTCTGTGGCAGCCTGGACTGCCATTGGCATGGGCTGTGCTGTACGTTCCCAGCAGGGTTTGTGGCACCACCACTCACGCCCTGATGGAGCAGGAGACCCTTCCATGCACTGTGTAGTCCCTTGGGCTTTTTTTCTGCATCACATACAATCCAAAAATAAGCAAATTCTTTTCTTCTTTCCACACATCCTCCTACCAGTTCCTTTTTGAGCTGATCCTCCCCTCACTTGAAGATATCAATTATGGACCTATTTTTTATATATATATACAATTTTTTCCTCTGTTTATTCTAACAGGACTGGGAAGAAGATTTATATATCTAGGTAAAGGCACTGCATCTCTGTATGTGATTAGAGAACACAGAATTGGAACAGTGGTTCTTAAGGGTGAAAGGAACCCACAATGATGTGGGACTGGGTGACCCAGTGAGGACAACTAGGGGCTTGGATAAGGTTCAGAGCACCACAAAAGAGCCCTTTATTGACAAGTCTGGGAGGAAAATGCAACTTAGAAGCAAGGAGATAAATAAAATGTTGTGGTGTTTGCTGCACTGCATGAAAAACAACTATGAAAACATCCAATCTGATTGTTTGAGGGTGCATGAAGGGTTCTTAGTTTCAAGGCAGGTTGGTTTTCATAATTACTGAATGCTTAGACTGACAGACTGGATGGGGATGGGGTAGTTGGGAGAAATGGGGCAAATGATCAAAATTCTTATTGGGAATAAGACAAATACCCTCAGTGCCACTCAGCATAGCCCGAGCAGTCTCACGGAAGTAAAAAGGTCTTCCAGCAAAAAACCACACATCATTGAGTATAATGATAATAGCTGGCTTAAGTAATCCATTTACAAAAAGAAACCCTCTTTATTTAAACAAATAAAATACGACTCTTAAGTGCATGAGATGCTTGTTAAATGTCCTGAAGCTAACGCAGAAAGCAAGGCAACCTGTCTTTCAGTTGAGTTGCCTTGAAATTGAATCTCATTAATAAAATTAATGATGAAAAGAGGTATTTTAAGACAGAGGAGAAGTGACCTGAGCCCACTGCAGGACCCCATGTACCACGAGTGGGGGCACACCTACAGCTGTAAAATTAGATGAGATCTTTACATTATGTTTTTTCTAACATTTCTGGACCATCCAGCTTTAAAAGACAAAGCAATCCTGAATGCTTCCTCCCTTATCTTCTCTTTTTTAGTTTATTTCAAAATGAATAATTTTCTTTATATTTATTGAATCATATTTATTAAATTGAATACAGTTTATGCAGAACAAATATCAGCTGTGGCCCAGAATTACCTTCCAAGCTCAAAGTCTGCAGGAAGAAAAGCAGAACAGTTGTGTTAATACGATCTGACTTGTCTTTCGACACTCCTGCAACAGGAATCACCAGGAAAAAAAGGCCTGTTTTCCATGACTGAATGGACTTAAAGCAGGACATGACCCACCAAAGAGAGATGATTTCTGTATGTCTGTTTGCTCACAAATGGCTTTTGATACAATGAGTGATTAAGGGACTCCTCTCAAGCTTATTTTCAGCCCCACCTCAAAGATGTCATCTCATCACCAGTGAACTTCAGTGCCCTCACTGCTCCCCCAGTTTTTTGTGGGGACTCAGGATGTCCTGCAAGTTATTGTCCATCTTTGGCAAAATTTTCCTAAAGAAACCCTAATTATTCTGACTGAAAGTAGACAATATTTGATTTTCACACACAACCCACTCCCCAGGAACGCTTTCTCCAGGAGACTGTGGATTGTGATTGTCCTTGATAAAAAGAATTACATTTGAGGACTTAATTTCTTTTAAGAATCCCTGCAAATTTGAAGGGAAAAAATAATTACCTTTTCTGCTGTAGCAGTCACACATTTTCACAGTCAAGAGAATATCTCCAGTTACATTCTTTAGAAAGTGTAGTGGTACAAATAAAGGAAATGGATGTTTGCTGTTATCCCTTAAAACCTCCGGTGTTTGCTTCATTAAACTCCATGCAAAATGTTGATTCGTGTGTAGGTCCTTCCCTTCCTGCAATATTTTTCTGTCCCCTTTTCTGTTTGTTCTGCCTTCTTATTAGTGGTTCTGAGGATATTTTGTGCCTTGTGCACATTTTTTCTTATTAAAAATGTAGAAGTAAATATTGCTCTTAGGGGTTTTGGAGTAAATCCAGAGTTAACTTAATGCTGTCATGGAGCTTCCTTCATTTTTGTGGTGCTATATATCAGTGCTCTGAGCCAGAATCCCTGCATAACATTAAATTTAAATTCTACCCAACACAAATATTTCAGTGAAATGTTTTCCCATTTTTTCTCATTAATCAAAATAACACATTTCACAGAAAAAACAAGCTCTGATCATTCTCTCTGTGAAAAACTGAAAGTGGATTATCTTGTTAGAAGATGTAAATCTCTGGAACCCGAACGACACATTTCAACTGCCCACAAATCAGATTCTCATTCTTAATAAACTTCTTTTCTGGTTTTCTTTTGTTTAATTATAAAAACCTAAAGCCTGTCAAAATCTCAGAATGACACAGACAACAGAAAATCAGATTGCTGCCCACCTCTATTACTTTCTATAATAGTTTTCAGCTACAAGGAGGAAAAATGAAGCATTAGGAACAAAACTGTTTCAATGACAAGATGCATCTGAACTTCTTATTTTCTGACAAATAAGAAGAATATCTTTACTTTTCCTTTGCTGCTTTCCAGCTTTCTGACAGTTATTTCTCTGCATTCTTCAGTGCCAACAGAAATGAAAATACAAACCTTGATTTAAGAGCTGCCAATATTCTCTGTGGCTGTGGGATTGTGCACACACATGCTGAGTACATTTTTTGTCTGGTACCAATTAAAAACATCCATATATCCAGGCTTATGTTTTAATCTGACCGTGCCTTGATGTATATTTATAATCAGGAGTGCATTTTGGGGAGCACCTTTTTCTCCCTCAGAGAAGCAGTCGATGGGTGTGTGTCTGACTTGACAGATAAGGGTGGCATTGCCTCGAAGAGGATCATCAAAACCAACACGCTTTGACAGGACAGGCTTCATAAATAATGTGCATCAGTTTTTGCTCTGTCAGTGTAAATGCATATCCTTCTGTACCGGCTTCCGCTTGTTTTATCCCGAATGTCTAAGAATAATGAATAAATCATAGCCCTGTATACATGTATGTATGCATATGTATGTATGTGTATTTATACGAAATTCATGCCATAAATATCTATTTTGGTCTGGCCCAGAAGTCATATATAAAAGTGGAGGTGTGTTAAGGCACTGGTCTTTGTTTTACCTAAATGATTAATCCAGTTTCAGATTCTGCGGATTATTTCATTTAGCAAGAGAAACAGATGAATGCAGATTATGTTGATGCAGCCTTTTTTCCTTTTTCTTTTCTTTTTACTCCACAAAGAACATGCAGCATTTGCGATCCCCACTGGAAAGTTCTTTTGCTCATCACTCCTGGCTGTTTCCAGTCATTAATTGGCCCCAAATTGCTCATTAAGTTTTTCTTAGCCTGCCAGTTCTCCTAAGCTGTATGTGGTGCTTCCTTCTGCCTTCTCTCTTTGGTTGTCTTGTCACATAAATCTTCATAAACAAGAGTCATTGCCTTTCCTTGCATGTGTTGTTGTTTAAAGGAGTGGCACAAGCCAGAGTCTTGGGTTTCTTTGGAGTTTCTGGTTCCATACAGGGGCATCAATTGTCAACATATTCCCTTTTATTTATAAAATAAATTTGAAGAATGTGAACAAAACAAGAGACATCTTTTGCTTTTAGCTCCATTTATTGGGCAAATTTTACACCACCTGGCATCAGTGATAGTTCACCTTTTTGTGACTTAGAACACCAAATTGGTTAGTTCAGCCTTGACTTTTCCAGTTAGCACATCCTCATATGCCTTCAGCTTGTTCCATCTTTCGGCTCTCCACAGGACACTGTTTGTTTTCTAAACCCCTGTGAAAGTCCCCTTTGTTAATTTGCAAACTATAATTCACACAGCATTGCAACACTTCAGTACTGAAGCACCTGAAAAGAAAAAATGCTGACTAGAAAATGTTCATTATTGTGTGGAAATTAACCCCCAGGGCTGTGGGGGGCAGAGTCCAGTTTTCTCTGTCATTTAGGATAGAAGGAGATAATTTAGAGCTCACTGATGTATAATTAATACCCAAGAAGTAATATCTTCATTAGACAAGGAGAAAAGAATGGAAAAGGGTCCTCAGGAGAAGGGTCCCTGACTAGAGCTGTTGGCATCAGCCTGAGATGCAACTGGGTTTTAGCAGATAGGATCCACTAATAGAGGCACCGGCCCTCAGTACAGGAGGGGCTCCCAATGCACTAATTACTCTGTGTAACACAAAGGCATTTGTGAAATTGCACTCTGATAGCAAAGGCATGTAATCTGCAAGGCGTGGGGTCCCTGCTGAGTCCTGGGCCAAGTGTCCCCACCTGAGAACAAATGACAAATTACTTTTCCACTTTGTTTTTTCTTCACTGCATTTGAAATGCAGGACGTGGTCTGTGGAGTGGTTTTGCTCCACCCTGTTGTCCCCAGACTATGGATCAGTTCATGGCACTCACGAAGAGCCAATTGTACCGTGGCTTTAGTGCATTCCAGGACATTTGTGCCTCTCCAGTGAAACCTGGTTCTCTCCAGGAATTGTGTGCTCCTGATGAGTGGGCTGGTACGGGAGATGCTTTGTTAAATTGTTGTAAGGGAAGGCAGAGCAGGTGCATTTAGCAAAGCTGGATTTTACATTTCTGCTCCGGCAACAAAGAATCTCCAGGAGGGTTGAACAGCTGCTAAGTTTTTGGGAACGCTGCCACATCTGGATGAGCAGGTCCTTCCAGGACCACGGCCCATCTGCAGGTGTGTGACTGCTGGTGGTGGGCAGAGCTGGGAGCGGGCACTGCACAACAGCAGCACCTTTAGTGACTGCTCGGGCTGTGGTGGGGGCACTGAGGGGCAACATCTGCATTTCCTGGTCAGACCAGGTCAGGAAAACAGGCAAAACGCCTTTCTGATTGAACGTAGGAAGATATGAGAGGAAGGGATCAACACCTGTGTACGATCCTGGCATGGTGCCTGTTGCACAGGGTGAGCAACTCAGCCCGTGTCCAGGGATTTCCAAAGGGAGAGCACAGAGGGGGTGTTGAGTGCACACCCCAGACTGCCCACTGCTTTCATTTCAGGTGCGGGTTTGAGTTTGGGCTTGGTGGTTTTCTTCTGTTTCCTTGGGTGTTGCTGTTGAGGGAGGAAAAGTAGGTTTAAGGCGCAGTCAGAAACTTGCCAAGTTTAGGATTGGTTAACAAATCTAATATATTGCTGGCAAAGATTGTGAAACATTCAAGTGCAAGAGGTTGGAACACCTACAGTAACAAGTAAGAAGCAAATCATGACAGAGTGAGTGACTAGGGTGTTAGATAAAGTCTCAACTAAACCTGTCACAGGTTTTCTGATAAGCTTTGGAAGAACACCTGACAAGCCACTTTAATAGCAGCAGTTATTGTTTGCTTATGTTAGTGCTTTGAATACAGTAGTGGGGCTATTATTTTGTCTTTCTGTCTGCATAAGAAACAGTTTTTTGGTCACCATATCCCCGTTAGTGAAAGTTGCGGGGCAATTTTATTTTCATATTAATTTACAATATCCCTTTCCTATGGGCAGATGGTTTTATTTTAACAAAATGCAGTAACACTCAAGAACTCCTAATATTTAATGTATAGAGAAGGTCATGAATTCATATCCATGCTGGGGCAAACATTACAGTCCCTGTGCCAGAGATGGATGGCACTTGTGTTATGCCTCACTGCTGAGGGAGACAGTAAATCATGAG
Organism: Grallaria varia; assembly: GCA_013396735.1. Taxonomy (NCBI): domain Eukaryota; kingdom Metazoa; phylum Chordata; class Aves; order Passeriformes; family Formicariidae; genus Grallaria; species Grallaria varia. The sequence goes on along the minus strand of VWZG01004336.1, from coordinate 348,756 downwards.
ATGTTGCTTCTCACCCTGCTCCAGTCGGAAAATGGATATAGCATTTCTTTATATTGAAAGATCCAGTTAGGTACAGGGAAGGTTGGGTCATACAGAGCTGGGCTTCCCAAAAGGTGGAATTACCTTTCCAGGGTAACTGAGACACCTTTTGAGACACAGCACAAAAATGTTATAGCAAAACTCAATAAATACCTGGCTGTCCATCACTGCCTCTTTGCATTGTCATGATGAAGTTTCTTCCTGACATCTGATTTAAAAACAAGAGATTGCATTGTCACTTCTGCTAGTGCAGGGTTTGTGCTGCTCTTACTGCGGATCAGCCCGGAGTGCAGAGCTGATTGTGCAGTCCCTGGGAAATCCCATCAAATTACGCTTTGGGAACATGTCAGGGTTTGCAGGGTAAATTCTTTCCTTTCCTGCGCTCCTCTCCATTACCTCGTCCTGCTGGGAGTTTTGGCAGGCAAATCTCAGGCAGCAGCTCCTCTGAAGGAGCACCCAGCACTTCCCAGTCAGCGCGGAGGGGGATGTTGGATGGGATGTGGCTTGGCCTCTTCCCCTCCCAGCCATGGAAAGAGCAGGCTGTGCCATCGGTGGCTTCTGAACGGAGCTGCTTTGCTCCCAGGGAATTCAGCATTCCCTGAAGTCCTGAGAACTGGTAAACAGCAAAACTCTTATGTTTGGTGCAAGAACAGCTCAGGCAGCAGGGAAATGTGTAGTAGTTACAACATTAGTCGAGTAGATAGTTAATAACTGGCACAGAGAGATTAACTAAAGGAAATAGATGCCATTTCTAATAGCAGTTAAAGGGAATAATTGTTCTATCTAATAATTGACTGAATAATGTGTCACGCAATATCAACATCTAAAGGAAGGTAAATGCCAAACCAGTAAATGAAACACTGGTAGCTTTAAAGCTGTAATATTTGAGGGAAACAAACGAGCCCAGCATTATGTGAGGACTCGTCTACACGGGGAAATCCATCAATGTACCTGTGCAGGTATAATTGTGCCTGTCAAAGCACCATGAGAGGCACAAAGAAAAGGCTCCCTGATTGCAGAGTCTCCACATGAGGAGTTACACAATCAATTAGGTTGGAAAAGACCTCTGAGATCATCGAGTCCAACCTTTGACCCAACACCACCTTGTTGACCAGGCCATGGCACTGAGTGCCACATCCAGTCTCTTCTTAAACACCTCCAGGGACGGGGACTCCACCACTTCTCTGGGCAGCCCATTCCAAAGCCCAGTCACTCTCTGTATAAAGAACTTCTTCCTGATGTCCAGCCTAAACTTCCCCTGGTGCAGCTTCTGCTATTTGCCTGGGAGAAGAGACCAATCCCACCTGGCTACACCCTCCTTTCAGGGAGTTGCAGAGAGTTGTGAGGTCTCTCCTGAGCCTCCTCTTTTCCAGGCTAAAAAATCACAGCTCCCTCAGAAGCTCCACATGGGACTTGTGCTCCAGACCCTTCACCGACCTTGTTGCCCTTCTCTGGACCCACCCCAGCACCTCAGTGTCCTTCCTGAATTGAACGTCCCAGAACTGGACATGGCACTCAAGGTGTGGCCTCAGCAGTGCCCAGCCCAGGGGCAGAATCCTGTCCCTGGTCCTGCTGGTCACACTGTTCCTCATCCAGGTGAGGATGGCTCTGCCTTCCTGGCCACAACAGGATGCACAGCCAGCTGGTGAACCTGGTGCTGTTCAGGCTGCAGCATTTGGTGCAGCAAAGCATCAGCCCATGTGGGAAATATCATTTAAATATCATTTATAATACACAAAACAACCCCACCGTTCCCATATTTTACTGTGGCATATTTTCCAATTGTGTTAATATAATTTTTAACATTCTTTAACCTGCTTGATAGGAAGAAAAATGAGAGTCTGATGTTCTCTACACCTTAATTAAGTTGATAAATAGTGTCTTCGTGACATGTGAATAAAAAGTTAACTGGAAGCTTTGTGTTTGTGAAGAGTCAGTAATTTTCATGACTCAAGTTTTAATAAGCTGAATTTGAAATCCAGTTGACTGGGAAGCAACTGAGGTAAAAGGAAAGATCTGGCACTTCTTTCCCAGCACCTCAACATGCTTGGCTCTGAATCTCTGAAACCACATTCCGATGAGCATAGAGAAATTCTTTAAATAAGAAAATCAGATTTAACAGGTGAAGAAGTCTAAATTAACAGATGTAAAAACCTGGGGAATGAAAAATTCCCCTCCCACCCAAAGGCCTGAGCTGATTCAGTGGAAATCCACAGTTTTCTGTACATTGTGGACCTCCTGGAGAAGCTGTGCTGGGGTTGAGGGGGTGCCCAAGAACACAGCTGGTCTCTCTGCATCCATCCCACCAGGTGCCGACAGCATGCCTTTGTGTGAGCTTGCAGATGGTGCAGCTTAAAGGAGCCCAAAGAAGTATGGCCTGCAGAATATTTTATGATTTTAACATGCTTATGTACTATGTGGTCTTTTTTTTTTTTAATCACTGTGAATTTATAAAGATTATAGGTGTTCGTGTACGCTGTACTTTACAAGAAGAGAAATCAATTTTTCATTCCTTGGTGGCAGCTTGCAATACAACTGGAATATTACCTGAACCAAGTAAACAGAATTATCTTCTAACCCGAATGAGAAAAGTGTAGCAGAAAGTCTTTATCTCTCTATTTTCAACTTATATTATCTAAGTTTGACTGTGATTTGAAAGAAAGAAGGGAGGGGAAGATGATCCAAATGCAGCATTGTTATGAAAGAAGCACAAACGAGCCTTGTGAAAGGCCTGAGAAAGGTCCACAATGGAAATTATTTTCAGTTTAAATTACTTTTGCAGGACTGGAATGTGGCAGTCAGGAAGCTTCTGTGCAAAGTCTGTTCTTTTTTCTTCCTTTTTTTTTTTTTAACCTTTATTGGTTTGTGTTTGTCTGAATTGCCCATGGCCTTGAAAAATACCTGTCTTAAATGTTCATCCCTGTGTTTCTGTTCCTGGAGCACTTCACACTCACATTAAGAGTTTCTCTTTTATAAACTCCCTGTAAACATTACACCGCTGTTATTATTATCCTCATATAACAGTTATGAGTTCCTCAAGGTCACATTTAAAGAACGGGGAATAGGTGTTTTGGCATGGAACATTCTTTCCCTTTTTTGCTTACACTCGGGATGTGTTTGCAGAAATGTACCCACAAAACTCCCAAAAAACGGTGCTTGGGTTGGGGGCCATTCCCTGAACAGCAGGAATACTCAGCAGCACACAGCACCTTCTGAATGGATAAGCACAAATGTCCTTAAAGTCTCTAAAATGTACATTCCATAGTCTCTCATCATTTACTCTCCCTAATAAATTCGAATTATAAAATTTGACTTTGTGAGCTTGCTCGTGCTTTAGTGAGATCTGAGTGATACATTCCTAAAAAAAAAAAAAAGTGTGATAAAGAAAGATGTGGTTTTAATTTTTCAGTTTGTATTGGGGGAAAAAATCTATTGATGGAATGTAACAGCAGTTCTGGTGGTTTCCATGTGGAATTCTACATGACATTTTAAAAACATGTTTTTAAATCAGGAATGATTGCCATGCACAGGGTCCAGCTCTCCTGGAAACTGCTCCTAAATTTATGGACTTAGAAGTACCTAAATTTTACTTACCTTTCCAAAAATTGCATCCCTTAATGCTCTGCAATTTTTTGTCTTTTATGCTTCTAAATTTGTCTACAATATAAGGATTTAAGGACAGTATTGTTTTCTTTTCCTAAATTTCTTGGTGCTGTTTTCACCTCCTTGGGGCTTTTATAGTTTCTTCTTTTGTCTTGGAAATACGTCTGGATAGATGCGAAGATCTTAATAGTTGTGGGAAAAAATAATTTTATTGAGCCTCAGGTTATTTCTCCCTTGAAATATTCTAGATAATTTTCTTTCTTCTGAACTCTTTAATATGTTTCTTGAGTCAGCAGAAGTTTATTGTGTGAACTTGTTAGTTGCCAGTGATCTTTCCTGGAAAATGGATAGCATCTGGTTTTTTGTAAGACCGATCTTGTCATGTTTTTTAAAGACACCATCTGCTTTCCGGTGCTCCAAAGGGGACTGTGGCGTCCAGTGGGATTTTTATCATATGTTTGCCTCCTTTTCTGAACATCTGAATATTTTAGAGAGCAGCTAAAGGCATAATTCTTTCTCCTAAACAGCGTAATTCTTTATATGTTAAAATCACATGGATGCATTTTCAGCAAATCGAGGTTAAAGTTGTAAAATGCTTCTTAGAAATGCTATACTTCCATATTTAATAATAGTTATTTAGTGTATACTCATCAGAAGCAATTTTTGGTTCAGAGTCATTGCAAATATATTCAATTAGACAAACAATGGACCCATTTCCTGAATTAGGAGCTTTGCATTTGTTCCCCTAAAAATTGCTCACCAAAACGCTCTCAGAAGTGCCTTTCAGTATCACCAATCACATCTACATTTTAAAAAGAACAAACAAAATCTAGCTTTATTCAACTGTGAATTCTATTGACCTGATTGAGCAACTTCTGTTCCTGTGAAAATGCATCCCTTGCATGCTAATTGCAGCAGGACCCATTCCCCGGGATCACGGCAGGCTTTGGGTGAGGATTCCACTGATATTCTCTTTCCTTTAAGTCCAACTCACATCCCAGTCCCTTCCAGCCACCAGCAGCAAAGCACACGTTCAGTTTTCAGCGTGAGCTGTACTATTTTATTGCATTGGAGATTTGGCAACTAGTGGGAATACTAATGTGGGTGAAGTCGTGGAGGTGCTTAAGGCTAGAAAGACCTGAAGGGTAGAAATGATAGGAAAAGAAAGTATGTCTTTGCATCATCTCAGGTCATTCTTTGTTTGAGGACCAAAACAAGAGAACTGATTTGCTTGCCACTATTAAAAAAAGATTATTTATATCCACACAGTGCAGAGCCCTTTGCTCTGGTCCCTGCTTTAATGCAGTGCCTACTGTGGCGGGTCTGAGCAGCAGCTGAAGCACCTGAGTGCACTGTTAGCAGGGCCATTTCCCTAACAAGGCTCGTAAATTTACCAGGCCCTTCTCATATAGTTTTTTCCCTATTTCCCTCTAGTTCACCAGGTGCCAGATGTCATTTCCAGGCTGATTTTGGGGTGTGTGTGAAAGATGCTCAACGTGAGGGACAGCCAAGCAACTGCAGCAGCGGATGCAGCTTTAGTGATGAGTAGCAGCATCTGGTGTTCCAGGGAATCAGGCTGCATTGCCCACGGATGAGCACAGGAAATGCTGCCCCAGCCCCATCTGTTCATGCTGAAGAGTTTTTAGGAAAATAGGGGAGTCACATATACCTGCCTTGTTTTATGACACGCACACCCCATCCTGTGTGATGTCTTGCTTTATGTGCACTGTATTCAGTGTTTGACCTTCTTCATCTCGTGTGTCCCCGCAGCTTTCTACATTTGATGAGTAGTTGCACACACTGGTCCAGAAGGAGTTAAATCCTCGTGCCTTCATACTGCCTTAAAAAGAAAAGACAATATTTTCCTGCATTCCTTAAAATCACGTCACCCCTGAATAAAAACTTTCAGGGAAATAAGACACTGTGTCATACTAAATTCTCATTGCATAATGGAATTATATCAGAACACTTGATTCAAACACAAGAGTAACACAATGAATATTAAGCTCTATTTCAGCCACTAGGAATAAAGGAGATTATTCCTATTAAGGTGAGACTTTATCACTCAATGTCTGTAGATGATATTTGGTCCTGGTTTTTTTCCTGCAGGTGTTAAGCAGGTGATTAAGAAGTTAAGCAGGATATATCCCAGTTTAGTGACATCCTGTCAACAAGTGCTCCAGCACACAGAGATCCTGGCTGAATGCTGCTCCTTTTAACTTGCCAGGTCATGCCACTCCTGCTGTCAGACAAATACAATAGGAATTACTCAATTTAACACCATTTCAGTTCTAATTGAATTCCATTTGCTAAATCCTGAATAAATACATTACAACTGCTGCTTCGGTCAAACAGAGAGAAATAGCCATCTTATAATGACTCCCCTGTGGATTTAATGCCTATTCTATCTGTTAGAATAATGATTCCTACATCACTGGAATATATTTAAAGGATAATAGTTATTTAAACACGCCAAATCTTTATACAGCAGATAAGTATTTTTAATTTGCATTTATGAAATGAAAAGGAGGGCTAGAATAACTAGTGACAAATTTGTCTGTTTCCTAAAGTATCTTGGTATCAGAGCAAAGATACAGGATTATGAAAGGATTTTATATTTGCTTTTATTACCAATTTTAGTGGGGGAAAAGGATTCCCTCAAGGCTGGGATTCACATCACCAAATACAGATAACTACCATGGAAATTCATCCCCTGCTCATCAGCACTGATGGTTTATTGGGGAAATTAAACCACCTACATGAGAGTCATTTTTTGGACAGCAGATAGGTGGAAAGTCTTAGATGAATAAATGATCTCAGGAGGATTAAATTCAAAGATATTTTGTCCATTACAGGGACCTGAAGTTGGGTGAGATGAATCCCCCTTAATATCACACTGAGAACTCCATTTGTTGAAATTAGGCAGCTCATCCTGGAAAAGGAAATAAATGCTTAGAAGGTGTAAGTTTAAGGGAGAAAAGGAGTGAAATTGTTTCACCTGAAAAGAAGAAAAAAAAAACCCACAAAAATTAGAATCTTTCATTTGATTCAGAAAAAACAGTCAAATATTTAAACTCAAAAGATCATTAATTTATTTCTTTCTTTTCATAAGAGATATAAATCTATGTTTCTGCTGAGTTGCCAGTTTTGTGAATGGTCACCTAAGTCCCACTTTACTTTAATCAGCCCAAGCTCTGTGCCAAGTCTGACTCAAAATGATGAAAAACTTCACTTCTAATTAACCTTTTGTTTTGAATAAACTATCCCAGCCTCCCACTCGCTCTGCCTCCAAAATTCCATCTTCAGTGCAGATCTTGTGGAACAATGTAGATCCAGCGGAAGGGAGAATCGGACAGAAATCACATCCCTTCCAGAACCTCTTTAAATATAATGTGTTAGGAATAAGGATTTTATGTGTGGTGGCAAAGACACCTCAATGCCAGATGATTGTTAGGGCTGCGTTCCCGTTAAATCAGCCCAAGCCCCAGTTAGAGGCTGTGGTTGAACATTCCCACAGGACACAAGTGACTCTGGTGACAGAAGTGGATTCCACCTCTGGGCAGATCTGTGGGTAAGGCACTAGGTATGAAATGCCAGCCCTGGCAGGATTTCCGTGTCTCTGCTCCCCTCAGCCCTCCCTCCCAATTAGCCCACTGATGATATTTGTGTCTTGGCAGCAACATTTTTATGAGGAAGCCCCTTGCCCTCTCTGGCGAGGCAGAGACTGACTCTCAACAATGGACAGTTCAAAGACTCATGTTGTGTTTTGTCTCAGAAAGTTGCCTCGAATGTTAAATGAGGAGAATGAAGGCTGAGAGCGTTCCCTTATCAACAGAACAGAGGAGTTCCCTCCCCTGCTACCTCCAGGCACGCTGCTCTCTCTTCTTTCCCACTTCCTCTTTTTCTGTACTGTTTTCCAAACATTCAAAAACTCCTTTGATTTTTATTTTACCCTCAAGAATTTTTAATGTTTTTCTAATGCTCCGAATGCAGAACATAATTCACCCAGAAATTAGCTAAAACCTTGCTGTGGCTAAAGCACCATGTACCAGGAAATAGATTTTATGAGTTTAATAATGTTTGCTCTGCTGTGTGTGAGTTATTCTGTTTTGGAGTTCCTGCTCAGTCCTTCTGAGATGAAAGTTTAAAGTGATGCAGGTGGCAGAGGGGCTCCTCTTTTCTTTACTCAGGGACGCTCACTCACAGCTCTTTCTCCACTACCAAAGGAGAGTTGTTTTCAAATCCATTCCCAGTAGTGCTGCAGAAAGTTGTGATTTTGTTATCACAGGGACTGGTAAATGTGCACCCTGTGGTGGGTTGTCACGTGGTGGCCTCACCGTAGGTGATGACAATATAGTGAGTTCAAAGTAAAGAATGAAGCAAGAACATTTTAGTCATGAGTTTGAGCTGAATGAATGGGTGAGAGATGGAGCCACTGAATATGCCAGAATGCTTATTTTTCTGCTGGTTTTACTGTCTTTGGGGACTCACCACTTATACCCTTGGCCTCTCAGTGTGTTGGTGGCCACTTTTCTCCTAATTCAGTCTGAATCTCAGCCCCGTGACAGCTCTTGAAGCTCTGCTAGTATTCGTGTGTTAAATATCCCTTTGACAGCAAGATGTCACTGGACAATGTTAGAATATGTGGGTTCCATTTTCTAACAGTTGGCATTACTCTTCTCTTCTCTTCTCTTCTCTTCTCTTCTCTTCTCTTCTCTTCTCTTCTCTTCTCTTCTCTTCTCTTCTCTTCTCTTCTCTTCTCTTCTCTTCTCTTCTCTTCTCTTCTCTTCTCAGGGTGACCTTAAACTAATCTAATCTATGTAGATAAAAAAACCCATCTTCTACCTAATGAAAAGATAAGATAAAGCCACACAGATTTGAGGTGTATGATACACTGTTATGTGCTTACAAACCAAAATGTATTGGCAGCAGCCCAAAAGTGTCTTAGAAAATACACAGAAATAAGATAGACAGGTAGAAACAATTATTGATCAAGACCTTTTGTACCAGGAGCTAAAGTTAATAACATTTTATATCAAAATCAAGTGTGGATCCTGGGGGTGAGAGATCTATTCTGAAAATGTTTACTCGCACTTTGCCATGCACAGGCTTGTAGGGAAGCAATTCAACCTCAGTAGCCTGGGAGCAGAGAAATGGAAGATCACAAAAAATTTGGAAAGAAAAGTGCTAATCAGTCATTATTTTTTAAAGTTAATGTGGCTTCGGGTGGCCAGACACCACTAGACTGGATTTTTTTTAATTTTAATTTAAAATCTCTTGGTACACAGAAGAACCATTTCAGGAAAGAACATACAGATTATTATATTTGCAATATATATTTTTAGTTATGCTGTTTAATTACCAAAAGCCCCCTCTTGCTGCCGAGAGTGGCATATCCTGGAGGCAGGAGGCAGACTGGTTCAGTGGAGGTGCAGTGCTGTCAGATGGGACTAAAGGAAGGTTTTAGCAGGAATATTTTGGATTTAGTCTCTGCCAACTCAAAGAACCACTGCAGACTGAGGCAGTGGTGACCAAGGAACAGACCTGAGCCCTCTGGCTGCATTCCCCCACTGTCCCTTGGAACCTGCGTCTGCTTGTAGGAGTTAGGAATTGTCTGTAACTCTGAACTTCCATGTTCACAGTGGAAGGTTCGGAAACAATTTCAGTCACCCAGTACCCAAAGGTGTGTGCTCCTTTATAGGCATTATTCTCATTTCAAATTAATGAACTCAGTGTCTTTCTTTGGGTCTCACATTTTTCCTGTACAGTCAGGTACACACCAATGTTTCTTTAATGTACAATTAGGACCGAGCTGGGGCTTTTCACACCAGAATTATTTTCTTCTTTCCACTTCCTACCCTGCAAAAACATGTGTAAAATATTTTATTCCCTTTCTTCTTCCAAGATTTGCTAATTATACTACAAGTAGGGACCTTACTCTTTACTTTGTGTTACATTTGAAAAAGGATGCTTTGAGATGGCATTACCTGTAGAAGAGATTTCTGGCAGAAGAAATTTCTTTTCTCGTAACAACACTCAAGGCTAAGTTTGTTTTGATTGAACACTCTTCAAATGTTATGTTGTTTTGTTTTCATTTTTCTTTTTTCCTTATATAAAAGAATAGCTTTCCTTCAGAGGAAATATTGTAATCTAAAGCCTCTCTTATACTTCGGAGGTTCCCTCAGATACTATAAAGAATATTTCTTGTTTCAGAACAAAAAGGGAAATGAAGATGTTCTCAGTTTCCCGGGTGTCTGATCTGCATAGCTGAAAACTCTGAGACAAATGGCCACTGGGAAAGAATCCCAAAGTATCTAAGTAAAACAGGATGTCACTTCTTGTGGAAAATGAGGGAAAAATGGATTAATAAGTTATATGGATTTGAAAAATGTGCTTTTTACTTTTTTCTTCTGGAATCCTCCTCACAACTGGTGATCACACCATTATTCCCTACAAGGCATTTTAAAAATAGACTAATATCAGGTCTCCATGAGCTTCAAAAGTCTCTCAAAATGCCATGAACTCCCCAAGCAGGGCAATGTTCAGTCTTCCAAAAGGGTGCAAAATGAACCACAGAACTCCCCATCATTTCATACTAAACTACCCCCACTGTTCCTGTCAGGGCCGCAGTTTGGAGCTTTGGGGACTATGAAGCACCTTCCTGCCGTGCCACCTCTCCCGCATCATTTCCCAGCCTGGGTTCCTCCTCCCCTCATCAGACACCAGAAATGTTCCATACAGCCCCAGCAGCTCCCCCAGGACACAGCCCAGCCCAGCCCAGCCCGTCTTTGGGAGCTCAGTCACGGGCAGGCTGATCCCAGATCATTGCTGGGATAGCAACATCTCTTCCTTCGCTTCCAGGTGGGAATGCTCCATCCATCTGCCGCTGTTTTGTGCTGAGCAGTCTCTGGGCCACGTGGGGAGCAGAAGGTGTGGGAGCGGGAGCAGAGCCCAGAGGGGAGCTCGCCTTTGCTCAGCACTTACCAAAGCAGGATTTGCTGCTGCGGCGGCACTTTCTGAGGCAGAGTCCTCGCAGGAGGGATCCTGCGCTCCTTGCAGGAACGGAGGCAACAAGATCCACATGAGAGGCTGGACTTGTACCTTTGGATCTTGGGAGTAGCGTCTGCAGGTCCTCCTGTGTGGTTTTACCAACCTCATGGGCTTTGCTACCTTTTATGTAGGTAACTAAAGGGAAATTCTCAGACTTAAGCTTCTTTTTCTACTATCTTTTTTACACAAGATGAGACAATCTGACTTATGGCCTTGGATATCAAAATAAAATTGCATACATGCCTGATAATTTGCATGTGCCCCTGGGCATCTGAGCTGACGTGCACTGAAGACACACAGTGCTGCTTGTCCTGGGCCCCTCTGGGACACGGGAGGCTGAGCTCACCCAGCCTGCAGTTTCTTGGAAGTATTTGTCATGAAGCTGTGGCAATTACTGAAATGACTGTGCATTTCTCCTATTGATTGTTGGCCCACCAAAATGAAATTACATTTGGCTCCAGATAATTCATTTTCTGTGCCTGAATATCGGTTTGCTCTCTGCTGAGACCTATCAGAAAAAAAAAATACAGTTAGTGGGCTAGATGTTAACGTTTTTCTTCTCATTCCGTAAACATCCCATTATAGATCTTTTTTAGAAAAAAATAATCACAGTGAGATATAGACACGTAAATGTCATTTCATATTTGTATCTCGTGAGTTATATTTCTAGGAGTGGTGTGTATAGAACAGTCTTGATGAGTCCACAAGCCAGAAAGGCACAGAAGGTAACAGGACTGACAGTGGCAGTAATTGGGTTAAAAGGATGCATGGAAATTTGGCTGAGGCAATCTCCTGCATATTGGACTAGAGTCACTAACTGTCTGATTCGTGTCATTGCTGACTAGTAAAGTGGCACTAACAATTTAGGAAACATGAGGCGCATGATTCAGTCCAAGATGCTGATCTTTGGCGCCTGCATTTTTTCTGTGCATTATCCCTGTTTAATCCCACAGGCACCTCTTTCTTGAAAGCAGATGCAAACCTTCAGCACTAATAAATGTACACACGTGGTGAGGCTCTCTGCCGAGAATGTGGCTCTGTGTCCATAAACTGGTGGGTTAAGGAAGCACCATTTGACTTTGGTTGTGACTTGTGCTGGAAAATTTAAGGGTTCCTCACACAGAGAAGATGCGTTGGGTTGGTAAATGCAGACAGGCTTGTACCAGTCATGACAAAAGGGAACTGTAAACACAGTTGTAAGTTTGGCAAATGTGCTGATCCCTTTGGTGTTTGTAATACAGCGGGATTTGAAATGTGTGATGTATTTGAATCCAACAGCACACGGTGGTTAGTTACCTCCTATTTCCTGATGCACAGATCCAGTGAGGACACAATGCTATGGATGAACATCTCAAACACACTTGGGAGGATCCGGAACAGAGGCTTGGATTCTTCTTTGTCTCATGGCCTTTTGTACCAGCGTAACCCCCTGAGAATCAGGCCAGCTCCAAGCCCTCTGTGCACGTCCTCTGTGGCACGAGGCTGAACGTTGCCGTGATTATTCACAGGCAGTTATGGCATAACCATTTCACTGCACTGCGAGAGGCACCTCCTGGAGAACTGCAGGCATTTAACAGGTTCAAATCGCTTCCCCTTGAGGTTTAACATAATGGTTCCTCCTGATTTCAATGAGCACTGGGCAGGGCCCTTAGTGCAGCTTTCCCCCCTTACGTTTTCAAATGAACATTTCTTGCCAGTATTTTCAGGTTTATTGTAGCTTCTCTCTGCCTCAGGCAAGGAAAAACAACAGGACACAATGACAGCACATTATATTGGAAGTAGCATGATAAATTCTAAATAGATATAATTAGCATGTGACCCAACAGAGACCTGCATATAATTAATATTGAAATATGGTGTGTGCATTATATAGGAAAACATATTGTGCATTCAGAGGGGGACATTTGGAGGATGGAGGTCTGTCTGTAATGGCTTGTCATTTTTTCATTTTAATCGGAATAGAAATTTCTGCACTTGAAGAAATAGAGAATGATCATTAAAAAAACACTTGGACTTTAGAAATGACATCACCTGCTTGCTTATTTTTTTTATTGTGACAGTGGGAAAAAAAAAAACCAGCCTTAAATCTTCAACTGGGGAAATGTGCACTAATGGGGAAACAGACCTCTGAGGAGCAAGCAGACTGACAAGCTGTTCAGGAGCATGAGGCTTTGCAGCAAAAAATATTCACTTCTCTAGGAGTTTTTGGTAGATTATGTCATATCTAGAAATCCATACTTATTCGAGCTCAGCAAAGTGAATGAGTAACAGATACATAATGAGCATCCATGAAAAAGAGAAAGAACATTTCAGATATGAGATGAAGATTAAGAGGGGCAAAGCCACCAGTGAGCTGTGAATGTGTTGCCTTCTGAGTGACATTCAGTTCCTATCACACAGCAGCTCATTACTCAGTCTGTTTATACCAGAGGGAAACAAATATAAAAGTTAGTCCTTTATATTTCATATTAAATGCAGAGAGTTCAAGGGAACTGAAGGACTTCATTATGGGATCTGATACCATGCTTTGTATTTTGCTGGGTCCTATTTTAAGTAAACGGAGTAATTTTTGTGGTTTTTTAAAAGACTTTATATCAAATATTTAATTAACATTTATTCTGCAACTTTGGAAGCTGAAGATTTGGATCCAGGATATAATTTTTTATCAGAATGAACAAATATAAAACAGCTGTTAAGCAAAGGCAATAAATTTCATCTTAATTTTAACTCTAGAGATGACTTTCATCACCAAAACACATTTTTTTTTCTCTCTGTAGCTTTAATTCTCAGCTCTGTAATTGCCACAGAGCACTGTCCAGCTGTATTTTCCCTTCTCTTAGTTCTTCCAGTTATACTTTTGCACTGAGATAAATGCAAGCGCACAGTCGTGGTCTTTACAAACAGACTGTGGCATGGCTGGGGAGTTACAGATTCAACAGGTTGGGTTTCGTGGCAATTCCACGTCCTGAGGTTGTTGCTGTGGAAGGTACTTGGCGCTTTTGTTCTTCCAACGTCCTGTGTGTGACTGTACGACAAATTAGGGATCGCTGGTGAGTGCGGGCAGAGCATCTTGTGGCGTGACCTTGCCGGAATTCCTTGGTGAAAGGGAGTTTGCTTCGATGCAGAGCTGAAGGGAAGCTCTTCGAGAGGAGCCCAGATTGCAGTGGGAAGTGCTGTCAGTCAGGCGCAGTCTGGCACTTCCCGCGGAGCTGGGACTGGTGTCTCTGGGTTTGAACCATTGCCCAGTGCAGGGCTGAGCCTTCCAATGTGAGCTCGTTGCAGACGGCATGAAACATTCGCAGCACTGGCACAACTGGGCCTGATTGTTTGTTTTGCCGTGTTCCATGTGCTCCTGTTTTCTTCGGTTAATAATTATTCTCCATTATTCTCTCCTTGTGCTAAACAGTCGTTTAATATGATGGCTGAAAACAATGGAAGTCTTCCCTTACTGTGATTTCCAAGCAATTAGTTCTGGGCAATGGGTTGCCCGTGAAAGCTCCTGACGTGTCTCATGGCCAGAAGAAATAAAACAAAATAAAGCAAACTGAGGTTATTATAAAGCAAATTATAGACTTCTGCACAATATTGCTCAGTATTGCTGCCTCTTGGCAAGCAGAGCTTTGGATGACTGTCCTAGAAAAAAGCCCAGCTCTTTCATGTGTATTTTATTTACATTAAATGCTTTTAGAAAAAATCTGATACAAATATAAAAGAAAGAAAAAGAGGTTGCAAACAGAGATTTAGGGGAAAGAAAAGGGAACTTGGAAAGGTTCATGGTGCTGGTCATAAGGATAATTGAACTTGTCCTGAAATATTTATCAATTGAGCATTCAAGCTGCTTGAATCTCCACATTTTTGTGCTTTTCATTATATGAAAATTAAATGACGAAAGGCAATTTTATTTTTTAATTGCTGCAGAATGTTTGATTAGCTTTATTTCCAGGGCTGTGCTGTTGTTATTCAGTGCTGACAGCAAACAGCTCATCTTTGGCACAATATGAAGCTCCATTAACCATTAACCTGGACGACTGTACTGGGTGATTGAACTGGCCTTTTCCTGAAGACCCCCAAGCTTCTGGAAATACTCTGCTCTAAATTCCAAAAAATGGGCAGTTACTGCAGATAATTTACAAAATGTGCTTTTGAACTAAAAGTGCAGTGGCCTCTCAGTTCCCTAATTTCTCAAGCCATTTGAATACCCCCTTCATTTTCTTCTTCTGTTGTTAAATAATAAGCTCCAAATTAGGATCTCTGTCAGTCAGTATTGCAAGTGCTTTTATTTTGCCCTTTTCAAACAGTGAATACCATTTTTAAGTTGCTACAAGGTACTAGTTGTATACAAAATAATATTTCTGATGGTAAAATTGAAGGTCACATGTAGTAATTCCTTCATTGACTGTCACACCTGTCATGTTGCAGAAAGGTAGGTCAGTTGAATTGGTTATTAATGGATCTATTCAAGGAGCTATTCAAAAATAAGCATTTAGGGTTTATTTCCACAAAAACCAAAACCACAAAAAAACCCAACAAAGACCAAAAAAACACTGGCCACGTCATTTATCTATGGGAAGTGAGTAATGCCTTTATCCTTTTTGCCCAATTAATAAACCGTGATCCCTGGAATAGTAATTTAAGGATCACGCCATTATTTGCTAATCCTTCATTTCTTCATTTCTTAAGAAAATATTAAAATTGCAGTTGGCCACAGCAGGACAGGCCCATGCATCACTGAAGAAACCAGTAATTTATGATGCATTTGGAGCTCCATATTAACATTTCAGGCTGTAATGAAGTTTCATATTGAACAAGGTCAAGTCTGATTGGGTGATTAAATAATATGAAAATGTTATTAAAAGTTTGCATTTCTCTTCAGCTTTTCAGCACCACTATTTTACTTTGGGACACTCCATTAATCAAAGCCAAGGAGGCTTTGTTGGGTCTTGCTCACCCCATCCCCTATTCAGACAAGTAGTGATGGGGTTAAACGAGCTGCAGAGGGGTTGTAAAGTTTCTACAGGATGTTGTTTTTCTTCTTTTCCTTCAAATGTGGAAAATAGATGTGTCAGTTGTTGTGGCCAGGTCTTCTCCACTTGGAAAGCTCACGACTTGCCCCTCAAGCAGGTGCGTGTGGCTTTGGAACAGTTCTTGTTCTGTTGCGCTTCCAGTGAGCCTTCCTTGTTTCCCGAGCTCTCAGGGTGCAGAGCTGGGTCCCTGGTGCACATCCGTAGCCCCAGTCCTCGTAAGGGCAGCATCCAATCCTCTGGAATGGGATGGATTTGCCCTGATGCCACCTCGGAGCCCTGTTTGCACTCGGAGAGGGAGACACTGAGCTGAGAGGACAGAGCTGAGGTTTCCCTGGGCTGCTGGGAGGCAAGGGCTGGTTAAACTCGGGTCTCCTAAATCTCTTGCGTGAACCTAAGCAGTGTTTTGGGATATGTGGGAACATTTTGTATGTTAATGGAGTGCTGGTTGGTGATGTATGACACCTGCAAATACAGGGTTTGAGCACAGGAGGGGCTTTTTTCCTGTGATTTAAACATTAGTTTTAAACACAAACTGGGGTGCAACACATTAATACGTAATGTGCTTTTAATTGACTAGGGCTGTTATTGAGCTTGCTGTTTGCAAATCCCCTTTAATATCCAGGTTTCTTGTTTGGAAATCTGGGAAACTGAATCCTTCTGCAAAATTGCACGAAGCCATCCTTCATCCTGCTACTTAGCAAGGACCTTTGGTCCTTGGTTCTCGCCTCTTTTCTGCAGCTAGAGCACTTGTCAGTTTGTATTATGCACACTTGTAAATAACAGAAAATGAAAAAATATATTACCCAGGTAGAAGGTCATGGAACTTTTACAGTGTGGGCTTTGAATAATCCCCAGTTATAATTACAGTGTCAAATTCAGTGTGCATGTATAAATATGCATGTATATGTATTCATATACACATGTATGTTTTATACATCTATTTATATGAATATATGAATATATATCTACATATATAAACATTGTCTTCCCCAATAATAGCTAAGCTCTCATACTGCACAATATGGCAGAACTTTTTTTATCGATACCAACAGTGTTGGGTCGTGCCAAGAGAAAAAGTATTAAGAACAACTGTCATGCTTGTTTTTTTCTCTCAATTTAATTTCTTTTGCTTCGGTGGTAGAGCTGTCCATCCTCCTTGCGATGCCAAAGCATCTAATGAGGAAAGAGATCGTTAAGGGAAGGTGTAGTTTGAGTCAACCCTGCAGCTGAGAAGGATGGGGAGGCTGCATGCAAAAAATAGAGCAGCTCTGAATTTTCCCAGAAAACTTGTCAAAAAAAAGAAAAAATCTTCAGAGCTGGTATTTCTGCACTACATATTCAGCATTCACAACAAACTCCCAATGCCAAGAAACGTGGCTTGTAACCTGAATGAGATGTGGAGCACTGGAGGCTGACAGGGCAATTCCCTGCCCCGTTCCTCTCTCCTTGCGGGGCCAGGGAAGGTCAACCTGGGCAACCACACAGGGATCCCTTTGCTATAATTGAATTTCCGATGCCTTTAATCCACCTACCAACGGTTTATGGCACAAAAAGCATGTCAGGGAGCAGAAGGGGAATGCCTGGAGAGTTCAGCAATACAGAGCCAACAGAATTCCAGGTGCTGTGGACACGAACAGGCTTCCAGCTGCTCAAACTGTCATCACAGACCAAACACTCCGTCCCCAAGTCCCAAGGAAAAACACACCAGGCACAGCCGGGCTGGAGCTGCTGTAGCTCAGGGTCTACAAGTTTTGTTCTCCTTTTTACACTCTGAACTGTAAAATAATAAATGTGCACTTGCAGACTGTTATCTGTGGGCCTTGCCAGAGATATGTCATCTGATTATGCATGTAGGTAGCATTTAACATAATCTGCCCTGACACTTTCATAAGATAAGACAAAAATAGTATTTTATCACCGCGCAGTAACAGCCTCTTATCAAACTCCAAAGTCTTAATTAGGGATTTCTCGCCAGGTCCCCACTTGCCTGATGACCATATAAATGTCTCAATTAGATAATTAATCCAGTCCGTAATGCATGATAGTATACAGCAATTTAAAGCCCTAGACAGTGAGTTCAGCACAAACATTTCCCTTTCAGATTGCTGGGAATTCAGCTGGATATGTACATCTAGAAGTTCCTCTTACAATATTGATCCTGCTCTTTGACTTTATAGTTTCTGGGAGGGAATACTGTTGTCTCCATTCTTCACAGACTCAGAGAGATGAAAGGATATCGCGTTGTTTATGATGCTTGGCATAAATGACATTTTACATTTTATTTCAAATTTTAATCAATATTTTTCTGTAGTTTACAGATTACTATACATACAAGATGCACATGTTCTACAGGGGGAAAACCTACCCAGTCATCTATTTATATTCCACGTTATTATCCCTATTTCTCTTAGCAAAGAGCTGCTTTCAGGTTTGAACTGGAGTTTTCAAGTTCCTTACCTGTCCCTACCACTATAGAAATTATGTCTAGTATTTAAACAAGTTTATAGTGAATCAGACTGACACTGAGAAGTCTTAGTTCTAAGTAATACAAAGCCACATTTCCAGAATTTTCCTTTGATTGTTCTTTAAATATAAATAGTTGTATTTTTTGTTCCAAGTGATTGCTATTTCTTTCTCTCCTGAGAAATTCACATCTGGCTGCAGTATCTGTCTCTTGACTTCATTCAAAATCAGGGCAGTGGGGGACACATTACACTAATTTTATGGATATCCATTTATCATTGCATTTCTGTCGATAAGTCATTGGGGGTTTTTTTCAGGAGGAACCTGCAACCTTTACCTATCAATATTTTTCAGAACCAGAGCTAATGCACTGCAGCTAAAAATAATCTCATGGAACAAAAATGAAAAATACGGAGAAGTCAATGCTGTGAGTTAACACTGACATATTTTTACCAGAAAAAGACCAAAGAATCAGCAAAGCATCAGCTTGTTTCAGCAAAATTTATAGTAGTAATCAGTTCCTGTACAGCTTTGATACCCTTTCGGCTTTTGATTCGTGATTTAAGCACTTCTCTAGGAATGTTGTGAATAAAACAGCACCCTGCCCACAAATACAGTTCACAAAAGGCACTAATCCTCTCCCCAGAAGTTCCATGCCTTTTTTTAAAGGATTTTGCAGCAAAGCAACTCCCATAGGCAGATATTCATTGGGTTGGGCATTCGTTGGGCAATGTTTCGGTGTCCTTAGATCTGCTAAAACGTGCTGGCACCCAGCCTGTGTCTGGGCCTGGCTGCAGACACACCATCTACATGGGTGTCTAAACACAGAGCATGGAATTTGCTCCACCATGAGCCAAGAAATGCACCAACAGACCGTGTGGGATCCTGGAACGTGAGAGTGTTCATTGATCCACCCTTTATCTCCATCCCTTCTTCATTTTCTAGGACAGAGGAAAGGAGTGAGCTGCTTCATGTGGTTAAACACACAAAAAAACCTTCTATAAAACAGGAGGAAATTACTGGCCAATCATAAGAGAGGAGCTGCACTCCGAAAGTTACTAACTTTGAATTTCTGGGTATAAATAATAGTGCGAAATGTCCAGTGGCTGTGTCTGATTTGTGGGATCCCACCGGGCACCCAGGCTTGTACAACTCAAATAAATAATCAGTTTTTCCTAGAGTGTGTAATTATTGGCTTGTTACACACTGGGTAATAAATCCAACTTTGAGGGCAACAACATGAGTGTCAAAATGTCAAAAGAGCTCCTCTGCCTGCTGCATTTACAGCTCTCCTGGGACTGAGGAGAGCAGAAGTTGCAAGCCTGCACTCTACTTCCAAATTTCCACCCTATTTTTAAATTGCATCTTTTTTGGAGGGTGGGAAGGTTTAAATCTCCATGTAGCTATGTACTGCAGAAAGAACAGATCCTATTTTCTTTTCTTTTCTTTTCTTTCTTTTTTTTTTTTTCCCAATTGATATAAAATAGGGCATCTGTCTTAAAAATAAGTTCTGGAATAATCACAAGTATTAAGTTTTTTTCTTCAGCTTTAATAGGTACTTCACATTCTAACAGCCACACACTTGGAGAAAACAATACTAATAATTAAAAAAGGAATAGAAAGAAACGGAACAAAGCTTTTAAAATTTAGAATTGTTTTCTGTAAGCCTCCACTTCAGATACTGTATGCCAGGGCTCAATCCTTGGATTTCTTTAATCTTTTGGGTTGGCCTGTTGCTCCTCCTGGTTCATCCAGTGGCACAGAAGGATTAAATCAGCAGAATGGACACTTGGTAAGTGTCTGCATCGCTCTGCTCAGGCTGACAGCGCTCGGGTTCGCTCCTCCCTGGGAACTGTGCCATCCCAGAGATGCTGTACTGCATAGAGCACCACTTAGTGGCAGAAGTCTACTTCAAATGCTCCCTTCTGATCCGAGGAACTTTGTTCCGAGCCAAACCACCGGAATCCGTCCAGCCCTTTTCCCTCCTCGCAGAGTTTTCACGCTCAGAGCCTCCCAAGGCGTCTGGGGGTCTGTCCCTCCAGCACAGCATCCTTTCAGCTCTGAGCCCAGTGGGCTCAGCACGTCCCTTTCCAGCCTCTTCTCTCCCACTCCCCTTGTGCGTGTTCCTCATGTTTGACTGTGCCCATAAAGGCAGAAAAATACCTTTTCGCCTGTGTTAGTGGCTGACTGAAATGTTTGACCTCAAGTTATATGTCGTGGGTAAATAAAAAGGTGCTCCCCTGCCTGCCGTTATGTCAACACAATGAACAGAAAACAGGGAAACATCACGAAGCAGGCTGAGGATGTTCCCTGCTTTCTGAGCACACAGAAACAAACTGGACAATGTCCTGTTCTCTGCAGGACGTTGATGTCAGGGATGTTTATCATATCATATTGAAAGACCTTGTTCACTGTATTGAATTTTATCAATGTTAGCATGAACTTTCTAACTTTGGGGATACAAAGAGAACTAAACATTTTTTAGGCATAAAGGAACTGATAACATTGATGCCTGGAAAATTAAAAGATACAGATACCCTTTTTTTGACCAAAACTCACTGAACCTTCCAAAGGGATAATTTGCTGTCCTACTACAAAGCCTGCTTGGATGAGACAAAAGGGGACTTGACCAAGACACTTAAAATAAAATTTGCTTTTCATTTCCAAAAGACATCCTGGACAGGCAACAGCAGACTACAAACTTCAGGTTTCATTTTAATGCCACCATCTCTTGTGCCATGGCACTGATTTTGTTTTTCTGAGCATTTCCTTGCAGTGCCTACAAAAATGACTCTTTCCAAGCCAGAGGTTAGCACAGGATGGCTATAAGTGAATGGGACAACAAAAATGGTAGAGATGGTAAATTCTGTTTTTCCTGCAAAGCTCCTCCCAAGCTTTTGCAGTTTCCTTCAAAGCCCCCTCAGCCGTCCTAGTTCTGGCTGTGTGTTCCCATCAGTTATTCCAACACAGTCCCGAGGAACAATTTTTTCAATCAGTTCTGTGTCCAAATCGCAAATGCACTCACACTTCTGAGTTGTGTGTACAATTACTGAGATTCCATGCGTGCATTGGGTAATTTCTCACATAAATGCACTTAATTAGTCATCTGTGCATGAGTTTTCCTATTTGCATACATACTTACGGCAATTTTGCATGCAAATTAAGCACTTTATATATATATATATATGTGTAAAAGTTTGACTCTCATCATGTTTGCTAAACAGAAGCTTATGTTAGATCTGGAAGAAAATAATTGAGTTGTCTGACAGCATACAATACAATGTGGGAGCTTGCATATGGATTATTACAGTGTCTGCATCCTGCTGAGGTTTCCTCAGAAAGGTTATTAGATTTATCTCTCATAAAGCACTCCAGGATCAGCTGTGTAAATGACCATTCTGTTGAAATCTCTGGATGGGTGAAGTCCAGGTTACCCCATCCAGCCTGTAACTTGCACCAGACATAATTTGTATTTGTTGTTAATATCTAATAAAAACGTCCCGCTTAAATCCTGTGCTGCTTCCAGGATACAATAAACCCTGCTCCGTGATTCTGCCATTTCCTATTGATGGACTAGCACAATCACAATCACTGCAATAATGTCATTTACGATGAGCTCTATTAAACCACAAATCTGCCTGTAGCTCATGCATGAAGATGGTGCAGGAATTTCTCCCATAGTCTTTCTCTCTCAAAGAGATCAAACCCACTTTCTAGCTGGGGGTTCCCAGTCTTGGACACATCAATATTTTCAGTGTCCTGGACACAGTTAGAGTGGGACTTGAAAGTCTGTGTGCAGCTGGGAAAGGATTAGATGATGTGAGAGCACAGATCTGCTGGTCAGAGTTAATGGGATATCCGCAGATAATCTCGTTAAATGAACGCATGAACTTGAAAAATTAATCTGTGGAGTTCAGATATTTGTAGACACTGGTGAAAGCAGCAGTTACTTTGTGTACAGAACTCTCTGGGCTCATGCAAGAGCCCCACCAACATCAAAAATGTTACTTGAACAGTTGTCAGGTGGTAACTACCTATGGTAGTTACCAAATTGTAATCCTTGTGACTCTACACTGTCTCTTCCTTTCTGTGTTTGCATGTGGGGAGGATTTGGGGTTTTATTATTCTTGGCCTGCAGTCAGTCCATATTATTCAGTTGACTGTGCATACGGTGTTCCTAAATAGTTCCCTTTTATTTCTAGGCTTTATTTCACTTAGCCATGTAATATGATTAGTAGAGCATTGTGTTATTATCCTAATTTGCAACTAAATCGGTGATTCAGATATTCAAATAAATTTCATATTCATCTTTGACTTGATGGAAGTTGTAAGGAGGCAAACACCGTAAATTTCTCAGTACTTTTCCTGATTGGAAATGTGCTGCCTTCCTTTGAGTGTGTGATATTTTGTCATAAAGTAATCTCCTACAAGAGCACATCTCTACCCTCTCTCCAAGTTTTCTTTTCTTGTCTTTTCAGTTCTACTTTTGAATTCCATAGGCTGTCAAAGCTGTCTCTTGTAAAGTGCTTTGTCTTCCAGGTGGTTTTTGACCAAAAATGCTGACAGCTCCAGAAAATTACGCCATATTAAGTAGGTAACTGGGGCTTTCTCTGAGGAGTTCTCCCTCAGCATTTAGCATGCACACACACGAAATTCAGAGTATCTGCTGTGGTGCGAAAAGTGGCGGATATATTCAGGAGGTAAAAGTATTTGGGAGGAATACAAACAAGCTGGGTGCCACAAAAGGCAGAGAGAGCTCAGAATATCACTTCTATTTATGCTTTACCAATTTGTGCAGAAGATCAAGAAAAGCATGTACTGTCAGTAATATAAGAAAAACTGATCTGAACCTCACATTTTTTTCTAGATAGAGGAATGTTCATTTATTAATATTGCTACTTGTAGCAGTGTAACTTATTTTGAGATCTAGACTAGAATAAGTTATATTACGGTGAACTTTTCATTATATACAGAGACCACCAAAAGAGGAAAGAAAGGCAATGGTGATGAGATTTGCTGCTGTACTTGATAATAACAGCACAAGCTGCAAGTCGGAAAAATACTCATTTTCCTTTAGCAGTCCCAGAAAAAACTATTAATTATGTTGATAGTAATTTGGAGTTTTCTGGTGCATGATGAGCAAAGATTACAGAACTGTAAGGTTTCATAAGTCAGATCCTGCCCCCTTCCAGTGGTATCCCACTGAACCTGTGAGTGTGAGCACTCCCGGTGATATGGAGATCACAGGCACTGGAGTTTTTGGAAAAGGCATCTCCTCCTGAGCTGCTGAGGAGGTGCATGGAGAGGCTGGGGAGGGAATCACTTGGTTTATGTTACCTGGATAAGGTTCTTCTCAGATTTCTGTCCCAGGGTAAAGCCTGAGCTGAATGCAACCCTTTCAGGTGATGAGCACTTCAGGTAACTGGTTCTGAGGTGATGGCACAATGGGGAAAAAAAAAAAAAAATAGGAACTGTTAATTGTTTTGCAGAGGTCAATTTTGCCTTACAATATTTTTTGAAGAGTTACATTAGTATAAGGTGTGTTACTTCACCTAAGGTGAAAAAGACATAGAACTGGGATTTTCAAATTGATTTTAATATAACCATTGCTGGCACGCTGCCATTAATGCCTGCACAGTTCAGCGAGGAGACCACAGAGCGTCTCATAATTGGAGGTCAGACTACACCAAAGCTGGCCTCCCTTGGTCAGTGTAATTAAGTGAGCAGGAAGGGTTTGGACAGGGCCTCTGAAGTTGTATTTTCCTCATTGCCATTCACATGACCAGCTCAGAAGAATCACTTGGATCCACAATGTACGGATGAGTAGATAGTGTAAAAGAGAGAGAGTTCAAATTCCTTGGCATTGCAGCACGTCTGGCACGACTGAAAATGGGACTTCAAAAGAGCTTTTTAACCAGGATGATGGTTGTGTGATTCTCACATTCCAGCACACAGGGAACACGTGCAGGGTGGTGCAGAAACAGCTTGGACTAGTGCATATTCCAGTCCTGTTTGGTGCCACTTTTTCCTGTGGATTCTTTCTTCAAGTCACTTTCTCCTCTGTGACTCATCGTTTTGTCTTTAGATCTTGTACTGGAGCCAGATCATAAGCAATCCAGAATGTTGAGCTGTGCCCGACCATTCATGTACTTCCAGTTGCTGTTGCTTAAAAAAATTACATAAATGTACCAAACTCTGACTTTTACTGTTAGTTATTTTAGTTCTGTGGTTATGGCCTTCCTAGTCAGGAGCCTCCTTTGTTTTCCCTGTTGGTTTCAGTTGAGATCTGGTAGATACTGATGTCTTTTCCTGATCATTAATTTCTCCATAGCTTTGGCTTACATTTCACTTTGCTGCTCAGTTTCATCTTGTCCCATCTCCCCTACGGATCCTTAAAGGTCCCAAATGTGGATTAAATCTGATGGCATTTCTCATTCATCTAATTTTTGAACTGCTGACACAAACACATAATTTGCCGCTGTCTTTTAAACTAGATTCATCATTATTTCTCTGTTCTGTCCTTTGTTACTACTTCTGACACAAACCAAAATTACTACTAATGATTCTCTAAATCACTGGTCAGATTGCTGTCTCCTCTTTGAGAAGCAAGACTCCTCAGATCATACAGAAGAAACCTGAAGTCTGGTCTGCACACAGTATTAATTTAATTTCTTCTTGTTTATCACACTTTTTTAATAAACCCACTTTTTATCCTTGGCACCTAGGCCGTGACTATTTACTCGACTACAGGAAAACATTTACTTATCAGAGAATTAAATGGGTTAAACCAGGGGGAATATTTCCCAAATAAGGAATTCAGATACCAGCCCTGAGCTAGGAAGGCAAAAGCCTCTTGAGACACTGTTTTCTCACCTCCTGTCCATTTAATTTGTTCCTCCCGTGCTTTCACATATTTGATGGCTGCTTGACAATTCTGTTGTGTGTTGTACTGTCCCTCAGTATCACACCTCCCTTCCTCACCCTCTCTCGTGGTCGCACAGCTCACATCCCCTCCTCATCCCCAGCACCAAGGGTTCTATTGTCCCCTTGCTGTGTCTGTGTAACCCCCACTGCTGTCAATAGGAATTACGTGTGAACATCAAGGAGGGGGAAATGCTCCTCCTTACCCTGGCCCAGCTGGCTCTGTAGACGTCTCATCTATGAGCCCTTGATTCTCTTGAGTGTTGTGCAGTACAGCAAGTTGGCTTTTAGGATCAGCACTTTTGGTCTTGAGGTGTTAACAAGTTGATTTACTGTGCACGTGCACACTCTCAAGTGTCTTCATCCAGCCAAACCCACATCTTGTAGCATTCGTATGTTACACAGTAGAGCTTCCTATTTCCTTTTCGTGCCAGAACACCAATTCCTAACCAGTCTGCCAGCAGATTCCAAGAGAAGTGAGTCTCTGAAGTGAACCCTCCCAAATAACATATGTTCAGGCCCAGCTCAGACCTGTAATCTTAAATGCAATAGTTTGTGAAAAATTCAGTAGGTACAAAAGTGTAAATGGCATATTTTAATTTTCCTTAAAGATCTGAAGAAGATATTTCATAAGCACTTCATGTTAAGTGCTTCTAAACAAGGAGGTAGTTGAAATAGTAGCTAATCAGTTAGAAAAACTGTAGTTCCTTCCAAAATTAATTGGAGTGTAAAGAGTTGAAGGAAAATGGTAGATTGAAAGAAACCACACAGGTAAAGCAGTGATTTCCATTGTCTGAAATTCTGTATTTTCCTCTGATCCTTCTGGAAACACCTCAGTTTGGGAAGGTACCCACTGTCTCACAGAGCCCAGTGTTATTGGAAACATAACTGGGACACGTACCCACTCCATTTGCAGCCTCATTTCTTGAGTACAGAGTTTGTTACCACAGCTTAGAAAAGAGGGATGGCAAACTAGTTTGGGAAAAAAATCAATTTGCCATCAGATTAGAAATCAACTGTAAACATGTTGAAGAATTCTTTTTTTTTTTTTTTCCACTACTGCTCTGCCTTTTCTTCACAATCTGTTGTGGTGTCAGACTTATTTTGACAATACTTGTAGAACTTGTCATATTAGCAAAGTTATCAACCAGAACGAGCACATGCATAGCAACAGCTGTAGTCCAGCAAGAGTCAAAATAACCAGCCATAGGTATTCACAAAGAAACATCCACGCTGGAGTCGCCCAAATCCAAAATATCCCCAGTAGTCTTCAGAGTACTTGTAGTGTTATTTAAATAGGAACTGCCCTTTAACCCTGAACAATCTACTCCAAAGTTTGAAAATGAGAATAAATATAAAAGAGAAAAATTTAGATTATATGTCTATATATCCCTATGTATATATACATAAGGATTTATTTTTGCTATGATAGTGTCACTCGATTATTTCTGCCTCTGTGGAAGTGCTTCATAAAAAAGGGTCTACGTTAAATTCAATACAATGATGGGATTTATTTAATGTTATATAACAAACTCAGAAATGCTTGTTTAAAAACAAAATAAACCCCATAATCCACTAAGACTGTAAATTGGTGGGGTTGGAACAATCTTTTCATTATTCGTGTCGACAGAGCTTAATACAATGAGGCCTCAGTTCTCCGCTAACGTCTCTAGGTGTTAACACAATGCTATTAAATCTACTCAATACCCAAAAATGCAGTCAGTGGATTTATGTGTCTCATTGCTTTGGAAATGTCTGAATCTCACAGAATAGTTTAATGGCCAGATTTTTCAGCCGCAGTGTCTGATTTTGCACGTACATCAGATAGTGTGCATCTCTTTATGCAAATCATTGTTGGATTTATATGCACAAAATATACATGCCCAGGAACTCCTGGTTGTGGCATTGGGCTGCTCCGGGAGAGGGAAAGGGTGGCGTTTGGTGTCAGGGTCATGGTGCAGGAAAAGAGCAGGAGCCATCCCATCCTCCTGCTTGAAATTGCTGGTTTCTGCTCTCAGATTTCTGTGAGACTGAAGTTTCACTTGCTGGCCCCGCGTTGATCTGCCTTTATTTTTACACCAGAAAACCGCTAGTTTAGTGGAGTTAGCTTTCTCTGCTACTGATGTGGAAGTGGATTAGGCCTGACAAGCCTATTTTCCTCTAAGAAAAGCAGAGCCAGGCTCAGGCTGGCTCACGGACACGTCCAAGGAGCTGTTTCTGGCACTCCCTGTTTCTCTACCTGATCCTGAGCCTGCTGCTCGCTTAAATTACCCTCTGCTGGGGAGGCACCTGCTGCATCCTCCCCACTGTGAGCGCAGAGCCTGAAGTGGGGGCTCATGGAGCTTCACCCCCATCCCTGGCTGTCAGAACCCATCCCAAACCTCATCTCACAGTTCCTCAGAGCCTGAAGTGGGGGGCTCATGGAGCTTCACCCACATCTCTGCCTGCTCAGAGCCCATCCCAAACCTCATCCCACAGCTCTGCAGAGCCTGAAGTGGGGGCTCATGGAGCTTCACCCCCATCCCTGGCTGTCAGAACCCATCCCAAACCTCATCTCACAGTTCCTCAGAGCCTGAAGTGGGGGGCTCATGGAGCTTCACCCACATCTCTGCCTGCTCAGAGCCCATCCCAAATCTCATCCCACAGCCCCCCAGAGTCCATCGTGCCCCACATCCCACTCCCCCTGAGGGCCCATCGTGCCCCTCATCCCACTCCCCCTCAGAGCCAGTCCCGGCTGCCACAGCGGCTCCTTCTGCCCTCACAACAGGGTGAGACCAGCAAAGCTCTTTGCAGCTGAAGCAGAGGGTCGCTGCCTTGGTGGGTTTGTGGTTTCCTCTGGGGTCATTCTTCTCTCTTTCCAGGTATCCTAGATTTCAATCTCTGGGTATATTACTTTTTTCCTCCCCAGTATGTTATTTTTCCTGTGGAGTTCCCTCACACCCTCACGTCCCCCTTCCTCACAGCCCAGGCTCTGCTCTCCTCATGGAACATGCTGACCAGCCCCTGGATATTTGTCTTTCCCACGGGCACACTCCTTTTTCCCCACAGGATACACTTGCTTTTCACCTGAACATGCTAGTTTTCCCCCCGACTGGGGGATATATTAGTTTTCCCCTGGATATGCTACTTTTGCCCTCAGTGGACGTGCTGTTTGTTCCTTCATGGACACACGTAGGGAGGACTCGAGGAAATGGCCTTAAGGGAATGAAATGGCATTAAACTGAGGCAGGGGACATTAGATTAGACGTCAGAACAAATGTTTGCACCGTTGGGGTGGTCAGGCATTGCCATGGGAGGTGGCGGAGTCTCCATCCCTGGAGGCGCTGTGTGAGGTGCTTTAGCGCTTTGGGGCGCACGGGGTCCACTTGCTGATCCCAAACCTCCCTTCCACCCTTGGCCATTCTACGGATCCCTCCCCATCCCCTCTGGCTTGGCTTCTTTTCCCACGGACACGTCAGTGGCTTTTTTATTGTCTTTGGTCATTTAAGTTTGTCCCCCCGCGCACAGGCGGGGCTCCGCAGCGCTCTGAGGGACTCGGCGGCGCCGATCCCTCCCTCCCCTGGGCGGGGCGGTGCCTGTCCCTTTGAGGCGGTGCCTGTTCCTTTAAGGCGGTGCCTGTCCCTTTAAGGCGCTCGTGCCCGCGCGCGGCGGGGCGGGGCGTGTCGGCGGCGCGCACTTCACCTGCAGCCCGGNTGCTGCTGCTGCTCCTCCTCCTCCCCGTGCGGGGCTCGGCGGCGGTAAGTGGGGCGCCCCGCGGGGAAGCATCACCCCCGCGGAGCAGGGAGGATGCGGGATGGAGGATGCTCCGAAACTTCGCGGCCGCGGCGCTCCGCGGAGAGAAGGCTGGTGGGAGCTGCCGCCGCTCCGCCGGTTCGCCTTCTTTTTTAAAAATCGTCGCTGCGGGGTTTAATTGTTGATTCTTTTTCCAAAGCGGTGCCTCCGCGGTGCGGGCGCGACTTGCGCTCCGCTGCTGCGCCTCGGCGGAGAGAAACTTCACGGGCAGCCCTCGCGGGCGCGCAGCGCTGCTCACCCCGCCGCCCGCCCCGCTCCGCAACTTTTATCTTTAAAAGCGCCCTAAACGCGCCGAGTGGGCTTGAACCGTGCTGGCGTGGGGTGGTGGGCTGAAAAGTTTGCGATTTTGGGGAGTTTATTCGCAGTCCTTCTGAAATGAAGGGTTTCTGTAGAGCATCGACCCGCCGGAACGCGTGGCCGCAGCGTTACGGAGAGAGCTGCCGCGTTTCGGGCTGCGGGAACAAGAGCCGCTTATTTTTTCTGCCTCGATCCCCCGGTGCCAAGTTGAATCTGAGAGGATGTCCCGAGCCCTGGGGAGGCTGGTGGGTGCGCAGCCCGATGCGCTCTCGTCTGGCGAGCACCGATGAAATAACGGGGTGATTTCAGACTCCAAAGCCTGTTAATCTTCATTGAGACCCGTTGAAATGTTTCCTAATGGCAACATCTTGCCAGCGACGGCCGGAGTGCACAGAGCCGCCGCTTCCTTGCGCTTCCCATGCAGTAGCATCCTTCTGCCGAGCGTGATTTTCAGCCGCGTACGCTGGCTCGCGTTCTGCTTACTAAGCTCATCCTAAAGGACCCTTCGCTCCGCTTCCCTTCCGTCTCTCTCTCTAATGCAGCATCGTCTGCGTCCAGGAGCGTTTCGGGGGGCTCGGGGGAGCTGTGATGCTCCCCAGGGAAGCAGGTGAGCGCCTGGAGTTGCACTTTCCCGGGGAAGCGCCTCTCCCGGTCCCCTGGCTCCAGCCTGCGCGGCTGGGACCGGAGGCGTCGGAGGTGCAGCCGGCATCGCTGAGCGATGGATGCTCTGGCTGGCTCTGCCGGCAGCCCGGGCGCGTCAGAAATCCCCTGCCGCCAGCACTTGTTTGTGCGTAAATCGCCTGGCACTCGTTAGGCATAAAGCACTGGCTCGCGTGCTGTCGGCGAGTTGGTCGGAGTTGGGGTCTGGGACCTTCCTTGCCGGGGAATCCCAAGGAGCCTGGTCTGCTGTGACTGGACTACCTCGTCCCTGTGGCAGGGGCTGGATCCCCTCTGTGCAGCCCAAAGTTGCAGCTGAGTATTTAGCTGGATGCTTCCCCCTGGATCCTGGCGCGTTGTGTGTTATATTTTTGATGTCCATCCCCTCCCACTGCTGGGGCAAGTGCAGGGCCTGGAGGGTGCCAGAGGCAGCAGCAGGCAGAGCCTTGGAGGCTGCTGCAGGATGAAGAAGGAAGGGTGTCTCTACCTGTTCACAGTCTCCTGAGGCTGCTGTGAGCTGGGTGTTCCTCCCCTTTCTGTCCTGTGGTTTGCCCACTTTCTCAACAGCAAACCTCGGTGATTTGGATGTTGCAACATCAGGCCTTTTGCGCGTCTCCCGTGCAAGCACAGCTCGCCTTGATGAATTGCTGCTCTTTGTTTCCTCCCCTCTTCTGACAGTGCCCAGTATCCCAGCCTTCCTACAAACAATGCTCTCTTGTAGTCAGGCAACTATTTGCTGGCCCATTTTTATTTTTGCAGCTACAGTATGGATCCACTCCAACAGATAGGCACTCCAACACCAGCAGCTTCTACTTGCACGCTGCTTAACTGTGCAGGGTTGCTCGTGCCTAAAATACCTTATGATTCGCTGTGAAATATTTTCCCAAATGACAAAAGTCATGGTGTGCATTTTCCTTGTTTTTGCAGGCACACAATGGGGATCTTACAGTTAGACCCACATGCAAGCCTGGCTTCTCAGAACAAGACTACACAGCATTCGTCTCCCAGAACATCATGGAAGGGCAGAAGTTGATCAAAGGTAAGTGGAATAAAAAGCTTAATAAGTTCTGCAATAACTGTATTTTTGGGTGGTGAAAGGCAGCTTAAAGATGCTGGTTTTGATGGTGAAATTGTCTGCAGAATTATGTTTGTAGGAGGATGAAACACTAAGTGGTTTACCTGAGCGCGGGTTTGAATACAGATGAATCACTGGAGGTCCGTGTGCTGTCTGCTTCAGGTGGATTGTTTGCTGTAGTATGCGAGGTCATCACTTCACTCTTAAGTCTCCCACTCCCACCCTGTCTGAAGGAGCTCTCCATTTGATATTTTAGAAAGTTTTTTATGTATGAAATTCAAAGATCCCTAAATTATCCCTGCTTTGAAATGCATGATAAAGCAGACGTTGTTGTTGGAAATGTGGTAAACAAGCCTACAGACATTCTGTTCACAAATGTGGCATTCATTTTCATTACTGCCCCACTGACAACATGAAAACATAGGCAAAAAAGAAACTACCAATTAGCTTTATAGTAATTGCAGGATTATAATCAGTTTTGTGATTGTAAACTCTTAAGACGTCTCCATAATCCAAATAACAATAGATTATTCTATGTATTGATCTGTCTCCCTTTCAAGTTAAAAATAATTAAACTTTACATTTGTATGACGTGGAAAAACACTGTTTTACTCCAAGAGAATTTTTGAAATTCAAAATCCAGCCCTTCAGCACCCCCAGGAAGTTGGGGAGCACATCAGGAGGATGCTCTACTCCAGGGTTTATGAACCCTTTGCTGCTTTCTCCTGGGTGCATTTACTCACATGGATCTCTCTGCCAGAAAGCTGGGATTTCTGTCTTCCTCCGGAGCAAACACATACTCTGTTACTTTGATTTTTCTCAGAAGAGAGGGAGAGTTGTCAGTGTTCTCTCTGGCTTCAGCAGAATCCAGGACTGGACATTTTTGCTCTACATGATCTGGCAATCAGTCTTGTTTCTGAGCCCAGTTAGTGTTGCAGTTCAGGAATTCTCTTGCCTGGCCTGGCATCAATTAGTAGGCATTGTGGAGCTTGCTTTTGGTTTGAAAGGTAATGAAATAAGGAACTGACACAGACAAGCCCATGCAGCAACATTGAAGAGACCAAATCCCAATCTTTTACGCACAGAACAGCAATTTTTCCCAAAGATTTGCCCTGGTTTTACGGGTCAGTCTGGAAACTGAGTAGATTTCATGCTTTTTTAGCTTTGGAAATTATTTGATAAAAAATGTTCTCCAAGTACTGTAGAAAGCCATGTCATAAATATATTTGCTCAGAAGAGTATTTTTTGCAGTTTAGTACTTGATAAATTGTTCAGTGTGTTTATGGAGGTGGCCAACAGGGATGGAGCTGAAGGTCTCTTTAGAGGCATTAGCTGGCAGTGACTTTCAAGACAGCACAGTGGCTGTCATTTTGTTTCAGTTTTAAATGATAATTTTTAAATATGAAATTATATTTACATAGGCTGTCAAGTTGATTTGAATGAAAACTTATTTCTATTTTGTATTATCCTTTAGGGACCAGCTGTAGTTTTACATTAGTCATGGCAAACCTGCCTGATTTAGGGCTGAGCTCACCCTGGGGACATTATGTATCCAGGCCCCAATTGTAAGATTCATGTCTTGATAACATTGTCGCAAGTTCCATGATTTGTAAGCAATTTTGTCACCCAAAGGAGGAAGAAAAAAGTGCAAATGCTGTGTTTGCTAAGAAGTAAACTATCATCTTTGCACCTTTTAATCTACAGTCAAATACATGCTGTTGTTTATCATAGGAAGCAAATATATCTAATTAATTTGTACAATAATGGGCGAGAAGATTCTTCTTCATGCTTGTGTTGTTTTTTTATATACTCTAGCATGTAAAATTGGTATTTTTCCAGTTTAGGTTTAATTTTACTTCCTAACACTTGATATGTCTGAAGCATAAAATGTTTATCTCTTTCTTCCATCTGGGTGAAGTATTGTACAATAGTTCAGACCAAAAATGGGCTCAGATTGCTTACATTATCGTGTTTGATAGATTGACATATGTACTGTTTCACACCATCTTACCACGCAGAGCTTTGCTGCCAGCTACCACCATCTTATTCATCAGCATTCAGTAATTCATCTTCTGGCCAAATGGGACTGTTTGCCTGAAAAAATAAAAGTGGGCAGGAATTCACCTGTCAGTGCTTTCATGGAATTTGGGAGTGGGGGAGGAAGTGTATGTGTAGCTCAGATGGCTGTCAGGGGATTCCAGTGAGCAAACTTAAAGGTCTTTATGGTGCATAATTCTCACTTTGTCCTGAGGAAGGAGATGTGGGACAGTTTATGCTGCCTAAAGGTTTGTTCATCAGAGTTCAGGGAGTGTGTAGAGGTCAGTGTAGTGGGGAACTTCCACCACCTGGGGAAGTTTGGATGTTACGTGGATCGGGATAAGCTGCATGGCAATAAACCCAACATTTCCCTTTTAAGCTTTGTAATATTCAGCTCTCAAATGTATGCAGTGTTATGAATGTATCAAAATGAAAATGTTTATAGTATTCTAGGTTTGAATCAAGTTAAATAGATAATGACTGCTTATAATTGGCTTATTCCAATGGAAATAGCTTAGCTTTAATTTGACAACAAGAGCTTTTACACAGTCATTGTTTTATTATAAGTATGCCGTAAGCTATTAGCTACTACTTTGTGGTTCATCTTATTTGCCTGAGTCAGCTCTCTATGCTCAAAACATACAGATTCTAGCAGGAGTTATTTGTTACACAGTAATTAACTTGTTTATGATAAATGGATGGGAAAAATGTCACGGCATTTTGTTTTATGTATAAATGAAAAGCATCTGCATTCTAAAAATTCCATGTTAATTAAACTTAAAATAGTTTTCCCCAGCAGTGCCACAAATACCACATATTGCACATCACTGCCAGCACTGTGGCCTGGTGATGGGGCGTTAGCTGAGGTGATTTGTGAAGCCAGTGCCTTCCTTAGAAACACCATCCCTGCGTCCCCTCATGAAAGTTACAGGAGTGTAATCTGTTGTATTTTTTTGTCTCTGTTTTTGTTTGCAGGATAATAAACTTAGTCTTGATCACTGATGCATGGTAGTGTTTAAAATAGGTTTGTTAACTATCTTCTTCTTTAGCCTAAGGGGAAAATCTCAAAGCCTGCAGTATGGCAGAGGATGATTGCAGCACGGTTATCTTTTTCTCCTTGTTAATTATTAATGTTAACTTAACATGGTGAGAACATTGGTCCTGAAGGGTGGGGAGCAGTGACAGGCAGTGCTGCACCAAAGGCAGCTCAGCAGGGACTTAGGGGATGTGATCCCTGAGTGTGAACTCAGGTGTAGGGGAGTGATGATGACTGGTGGCCTCTGGGGGAAAGAGAGAAACAAGGAGAGGGATGCTGAAAGTGGTGTGCACTGTGATATGCCTGATAGTGGGTTTATGCCCTTTTCCATTTTTTGGTAGGGTTTTTTAAAGATTGTCATTAATAAAAAATAGCTTTTCCAAAATGAGAAGCTCAGGTTTATTGGCTTGCCCTGAGGCCGTGGCAACTGGGTGTGGGTGGAATGACATCAAGGTGTTAAATGGATTATTTCTCCAGTGCAGCACATCACCTCTCAAATACACCTAAACAAAACAGCTCACAGCTTTCCCTACCACCAGGAGACAGCACAAGCAGTTGAGATGTGCAGCCCCTCTTTTGTTTTTCTGTGCATCTCCTCATATGCAGTGATTCATGTTTCTGTTGCCCACCCTGAGCAGTGCCTGTAGTGATGTAGCAGGATAACTTCACTTGTGTGGGCAGCTGCATTTGGGTAAGTGTGTGGAACACAGTTTATTTTCATATGGGAAGATGAATAAACTCTGCCAGCATGTTCTGCTTTAAGCAAGTGTACGAAACCAAAGGTAGCTAAGCTCATGCAAAAGTATAAAAATGTAATTGCTTCCATACTAGGATTTTCACTAGCATTATTTTTTGTTAGAAATGCATAAAATGCATAAAAGCTTTGCTGAAATATCTGGTTTTTTTCATAACAGTTCAGTATGGAGACTGTCTCTTTGAAGCTTTTTAGTGGTAGGATGTTCTTCATAGTTGAAAGCTTTTGTTCTCCCAATGAGGTTTCAAAACCTCCATCCTATTGAGCCCTCATCACATCCAATGGTAAAACTTAGAAAGGCTGTGAATACTGTTGGTAAAGCATAAAGCAGATATTTCAAGGAATCTCAGCATCCACTATCTTTGTGTAGATAGTGTAGACTTCCTGCTTTTCCTGGATTTAGAGTCCAAAAAACACACAGGAAACCATCTACTGTTAATTTTAGTAGGAACTTGGTTCCCACAGGTTCTGCAGGTCAAGAGTGTGTGGGAGGATGGCTGTGGCCTCCTCTGCCCACAGTCATCCCTGTGTCTGCCCTTTGGTGATTTTACAGGTGCTTTCGGAAAGGGATGACCACAAGAAATGTTGGGATTTGTTCTGGTGTGTGAGGGGTTTTTTGAGCACCTCTCGAGGGTTGCTGGTCCTCAGAGCAGCTCGGCTGAAATAGCCAGTGCCTCCTCCAAGCTGCTCCGAGTTTAGAAAGCAGAGAGGTTTTTCCATTCAGGTTTTCCATATTTTCTGCCCTGTGATTCTGCATGAAGAGCAGTTACTGAAGTTATCGTACATGTAATTAGCTTCACAGTTCCCTAATAAAATCAGAAAGTAGGAGAAAGCCCACCGGGAGTGCAGAACTTTTTCCCTAACCTTTCTTCCTTCCTTTCTTGGAGGAAAAAGGCAGGCAGACACCAGCTCTCTGTGCTAAGCCTGTAGATGCTCCAGTGAAGCTGCCTCTCAGAAAACACTGCTCGCATTCCGCAGGACAGCTTTTTCAAAAGCAGTTTCTTGTGATGGGCAAGTTGCAAATCAAAACCATAATTTCAATCATGAGTTCCAGGGGAGACCCCAGAAAGAGCTGCTGCAGATTGGGGAACTGCTGGTGCCTATTTATTTTTAATGTTGTTCTTCAGATCCAACTTCTGACACAGAAATGATGCTTAAGATGACGTTTTTATCTAAATAAAATTGCAGTTAATGAGACTGGAGTAGTCAATAACACTCTGTAGAGTTAATCCCCTTACACTGTTTAATAACTATATATATTGCTTTCTAGTTCAGAGCTTTGAACCAAATTCCTCAAACCCAAGTAAAATTACTTTTTTCTGCATTCTGGGGAGTTAACTGATTTTTATCGGAATAAATCTGCTTCTCCAACAACAGGCTTGAAGCTTCTCTCTTTTTGCAGGGATCCCTCTGTTGAAGAACTGCAGTGCTTCAAATTAGGCACTCTAAATATGTATTAAGGAAGAATATGAAACAACAATTTCTGTTGAATAATTTATTAATTTCTTTATTTATGCTTAGGCTTTTAGGAAATAAGCCATGTCTGGAACAGTATCAGTTTGTTATTTATTGTGAAATACCTGTTGTTTTGAACTCCAAACTGATAATGCTGGGTCTTTTGAGGTTAGAAAATGTTAATTTTGAAGTCAGTTTTTTGTACAGGAACTGACTGTTGCTGACAGAGCTCATGATCTCTGATCTCACAGAGCAGATGCTGAAAGCATTCTGGAAATTATGGTTTTTGCATGTGGCAATTGAAACTTACTTATTTTAGCAGTGAAATATTTTCTTGCATAATTTTCATTGACCTAATGCCAGTTCTCATTGCCTAATTTCATTGATATTTATGGGCAGGCTTCCTTCTGCCTCAATTTCTACCCTGGAAATGAGTGTAATGTTTTCTTAGAGGTGGCTTATTTCATTGGTGAAGTACTTGGTTCGACAGCAGCATGAGCCACATGCACAGCTCATAAAATATTTTAGCAATATAGATAATACTTAAAAGTCTTATTTGAAGGGCAAGAAGAGATTAAAACTACAGAGGATGGGATTTCATTAGAAATCTGCTTCTTAATATTTTCTCGTGCAATAACTTTGAGTAACACAGGGAAAGAAGGGACTTTCTATTTGATTTGAGGTTACTGGGATATTCAGAATTGGTGCCATTGCTGTATCAAACTGACCTTGTTATTTTTAGGCAAATGGAAATAGGAAGAACTAAGCCCAGAAAGTGGTGTTTGAGAAACAAAGACCAGTGTTTGCCTCTGGGAACTCCAGTTCTGAATGGTTTGACAAAAGGTTTGAGAGGAACCTGTGCCCGTGATTAGAGACAGATTTCTGCAGAGTCCTGCTGTGGAGCACTGCACTAGGAATCTCTGCTGGCTCCAGGACTTGATCTGCATCTGTGTTTGTCTGTGGAAACCTTTTGTGCACTAGCCAGAGGTTCTGAAGAGGATTTGACTTCATGATCAATTTTCCTTTTGGTTCTTAAATGACCCCCAATGTTGCTTTTTGAGGTAAAACCCAGAAATGTCCTTGGCCAGCCTTTTCATCAGAGGGTTTTCTTGCTGCTCGGTTGGCTGTGATATATTGTTTCTTATATTCTGTTTTAATATTTATTTATTAGTATTTCTGAAGGGAGAGGCTGAGAGCACTGAGATTGTTTAGCCTGAAAAGAGAAGTCTCTGGGGGAGACTTTATCATCATGGATAAATACCTTGGGAGAGTGTGTGGAGATGACAGAACCAGGCTTCTCTCAGTGCTGCACAGAGAAAGGGCAAAGGAAAATAGGCACAAACTGAAATGCAGGACATTGCACTTAAATGTGGGAAGAAACTTTCTGTGTGAGGGTTGGCAGACATTGGAAGAGGTTGCTTGGAGACGTCATGGACTCTCCATCCTTGGAGATAGTTGGAATCCAACTGGCCATGGTCCTGGAGCCTGCTCTTGCTGAGCCTGTGCTGAGCAGCTCTACAGAGGAGCCATCCAGCCCCTGCTGTGCTCTGATCCTGTGGAACACTCCGCAGGTGAAGAGAAGAGAAGGCAGAGGGATGAACTGAGCTTGTCTGCAAGCACAAATAACACAGCTTTAAATGAAAACATTGCAAAAGCCTGCAAAACATGATCCTTACTGGGAAATAACCTTTAAAGAGAGAATAATTGAAACACCAGGGACCAGTGTTCTGCTGTTTGCTTCCATTAATGTCCAGACTTAACCTAGGCATAGTTTGTCTCCGTGCATAAGGAAATGTTACATTTAAATTGAAAAAGCTCTTGGTTTCCTCTTTATTTTTAGTAGAATAAAGGAGAACATAGAGACTCCCTGTTTTCCCAAAATATTTGTCATTAGAACTGGCTACTTCTCTTCTTTCAGGAGAACGTTTCTCAAGCGAGTTCTCTGCAATATGAAAAACAGTTGGGTTGGACAAGATTTCTTTTTGCCAGAGGCTTACGATTTTTCTTGCTGATATTCATTACCCCTAATTTGTATATTAATTTTGAATTGCAGTTGCACAGAGGGAGAGGGAAGTGGCAAATGTTGTGGCATATGGGCTGCACTGTTGTTGGGAGCAGTGACTTTCAGCCGTGCTTGCTGCCCCACTCCTCGTGACCCCAGGCTCCAGCATCTCTCTCTGCCAGCCTCTGCAGACTCCTGCTTTCTGCTTCCTTCCAGTACAACATTTTAATTGTTTTTTGCTTTGCCCTCACCACTTGCCTGCCACTGTTCCTCACCACTTGCCAGAGTTTTGTAATAGAGAGCCAGTGGCAGTAACTCGGCTCCATGCTCGCTGTGCTGTGCAGGAACTGCTGCTCCGAGGGGTCACATAAGCTACAGCCTATTAGCATTAGCATGGAAACAGCAGCCACTGTGTGGAACGCACTGTGGGGATGTTGGAAGCTACTCCAAGGACCCTGAAGATAGATATGGGCCACCCATGATGGAGAAAAAAAATAGAATAGATGCCCTTTCTGCTTTGAAATGAGCCAGTCTGTTTCACTGATACCCAGAAGCACTGCAGTCATTAAAGGCTATTACTGTGCCTATTATAAATCACAATTTTCTAGCAGTTCATAGGTTAGTCACAAAAATTACTCTGTCTGAGATTTTGTTACACTGTTTGTCTAGTAGTAATTCCAATCCTTATTAAATGAAATTGTCTTTAAAATAATTATGAATGTAGGAATTATCAAAAGATAAATAGTCAAGATTGCAAAAATGGTTCCATACAAAGCTATGGATTGGCTTGTGCTGTTGGTTCGTGTCTAGAGAATCATAAAAGGCAGGTCAGTGAAACAAATGTCTGTTACTTCACCATGTACCAGGAAAAGCATATTGGAATTATTGGTATATGAAGGAAAAACATCGAGAAACAAGCTTGCAAAGATGTTAGAAATAAATTGCTACAGTTGATAAAGTGCAAATCAGGACTAGTTTAAAGCATAGAATTTGATAACCTGTTTGTTCCTGAGACAATCAGTGGTGATGAACAGATAACTATTAATCGACCCTGAGTGTTTGCTACCTGCCCTGTAGGAGCTTTTGGTTATACAGCTCCTTCCAGTGAGTCCCACTGATGTCACTGAGAGCTGTTTGTGATATTACCTGGACTGTGTGTTGGTGCTTCCCAGACTCCTAGAGAAACTGGGCTGCAGGAGCTCAAGGGGTTGTCTAATCACTCTCCCCCCTCAGGGCACAAGCAGCTCCTTTGCAATCGCTTTATCCCCAATGTGGTCCTGAAGATCCATTCATAGGGACCAAAGCCAATATAAGATATTGCTTCCTTTCCCTTCCTCCACGTTTAAGCTCAAACCCTTGCTGCAATTTAAACCTGTTGCTATTTGTCACAGATACAGAGAAGAGTTGCTGAATTTTTTTTTGTTGTTTTTTTCTTTCCTCTCCCGCCATAACTCTTGAAAATATTTCTTTTGCTTCTGTAGGCTGAACCCCTTATTTGTTCCCTTTGCTGTGTGGTGCTTGGCTCCCTCCTCTGAGCCCTTCTCTTTTTTACTAACTTGATGCTCCAGTAGCTGCGATGATGCCAGGCAGGGCTCGCAGTGCTGAACAGACACAAGGTATTGCTTTGCCTGTTTTGCAGGCAATACTCCAGTTGATCTATCTAATGTGATGATTGCTTTTTTTCTTAACAGTATGATACTGTTGACTCATGTTCAGCTTGTGATCCAGTATAACCTCCCACATCGTTCTTTGATGAACTGCTACCTACCCAGTCATTTTCTATATGTGTAGTTGATTAATCCTGCTGATTTGCGTTACCTTGCTCCTCTTCCACTGAATTACATTTTTAAAAATTTTTTTATTGGCCTTATCTGACTTACTAGGATTGCTTTGAATTCCAATCTTGACCTCCAACAGCACTGCAGTTGCATCCTGCCTGTTTGTGGTTTGCAGATGCATTAAGCATATGCTGCCTTCCTTGATCTGTTCTGTTAATAAACACATTGAACAAACCCAGTGATGGAGCCTTCTGCTCTGACCATGAGCCATCAGAACGTGCTCTGGGTAAACTTATTTCAAAAACCCAAATTCAAATGGTGGCTTGTGAGCTGAGCCTTTTATGTTGTATATCGGGGGTCTGCAGGAACACAATTCCAAATGTCTTTATTTGTCAGTACTTTTTCTGAGTTCTATGAGAATTACAAACTGGGATCTTGAATTTTCTCGATCTAGAAGCAATCCAGGTTAGAAGGCTGGGATAGGTTTGTGCAGTTTAAGTGCAACGCTGTTGCTCTTGGAGGGGAAGGACTGCTGGAATTCTCTGTTCTGTTGGATTGTTTAAATGCCCAGGACCAGAGCTCTGTCCAGGCTACAGGACAAGGTTTTCAGGGTGGCCTCGCTCAGGATGCTGGAGGTCCGCTCAGTAGAAGACATTTTTACTGACAGAGCTGTTACTAATCCCAGCAGGAGTGGAATAACGGGATGAAATTAAAGCTAAAGTAGGAAGTGGGAGTGTTGTACCTGTATGTGGAGTTTGGACTCTCTGGTTTAGCCTCTTTCCACTGTACTGGTGGCTGAGGATTTTGATCTTTTGCCTTGTCCCATTTCCCATCCTGGGAGTCCTCTCATCTTGTGAGGTGTGGAAAGAAAGGTGCTTGTCCTACACAAACCACTGTTGGTATCATACCTGTATCATTCACAGAGCTTTTCAGGAGGCCTGGCCCACACTTAAATGTTTTGCTGTGTAATATCTCTTCGATTTTGCCCATCATTGTGCCTGTGTGTTTTTGGGAACTGAAGACAGCCAAACGTCTGCAGCTCCCTGGGCAGGGGGAAGAGACTCCCTCTGCTGGAAACAGCTCATTCTGGAGCATCTCATTTGAGGGGGGAGAACGAGTAGGCCTAAAGGATTTCCAGTGTTTTGCTCCTGGTGAAAGTGGTTCCCAGGGGAGTCAGAAAAAGTCATGGTTTCAGGTCCTATGTGCTTTGCCACTGATTTTTAGGAGCCTAATTGTTGCTGGCTGGTTGCTTAGCTCCCTTGAAAACAGAAGGTTTATACAAATTACACATGAAAGGCAACTGGTTTGCTCATCTCCAGAGCTTTAAATATTTTTATTTTGTGCCTGAATTATTTGGGAAATTATACTTTCATTTATTTATCTTTTCATGGGCTTCTGAACATTTTTCATTTGATTCAGTGCCTCCTTTTTGACCCTCTGTAAAGGATAAAGAAATGTGGGTAAATGGCATTATAAAAAAAGGATTTTTCATGTTGTTTGGATTTTTCCTTTGCCTGTGGAGAGAAGGGACAGGTTGAGGATGAAGAAAAATGTGTGTACGGTTGATAGGATAAAGGAGAAACTATAGGTCAAGGCAAGATTTGGAGTGATGAAATATTCAAGGATTGCAACTATCAAAAATGTTTGGATTGCACCCAAAGATTTCCCAGTACTCTGTTCAAACTACAACCAGAGACCCTCATCAGGAGGAGTTCAGTGATCTCTGAAACACTAAACTCTAGATGCCTGTTCAAATAACTGAATGGCAGATTGATTATCTCTGTGTAAAGTTTACTGAAAGATTTTGTTGTTGTTGTTGTTGTTGTTGTTGTTGTTTGCCTGGAATCTCAGATATAAGAGAAACTCAAAGTTAAAAGTCTGGTTGCTATACCTGTTAACAAGCAACTTACTCCAATTAGACCAGGATGGTTTACCTCTTGACAAGAAGAAAGTGGGAGAAGTTTAGGTTGGATAGTAGAAAAATGTCTTTACTGAAAGGGTTGTTAAACATTGGCACAGGCTGCCCAGGGCAGTGTGGAGTCACCATCCCTGGAGGGGTTTAAAACATGTGTACATGTGGAGCTTGGGTATGTGGTTTGGCAGTGCTGGGGAATGGCTGGACTGTGATCTTGGAGGGCTTTTCCAACCCAAACAATGCTATGACTGTGTAAAACCCATGGAGAAGGGTTATGTGGGGCAGTGGGCACTTAGAAATGTTTGGGTTTGTGTTGATAGAGGTTTAATCTCACACTGATCACTGAATACCCACTGTGTGACACTGTGGGAATTTCTCTGAGTGGTGACTGAACTGTGGTGTCCTGGCAGAGCTCAGTGCAGAGGATGCATTTTACTGGAATGAATTTTCCTAGTATCTTCAATAAAACAAAGTTTTATTTTCCCTTTCTACTGTGAATTGAGACATAATGTTGGCTGTATTGTGTTAAACAGCAGCAGAACTGAGCAATAGTGGCACAGCCAATTTTACCTATACAGTAATACAGCAAGTTTCATTGCCTGGGAAGACATGATGACAAAGCAGAGTTCTGTTCATGCAGCAGTTGTGTCCTCTGGCAATGCTGTAAGAGGGTGAGTTTAACATCTGTGGAGTAGGGCTGTTCTGGAAAAGAAAGGAAATAGAAAATTAAAATAATGGTGGATGGGAAGGTGAGATGTGGAATGTTGAGTGTCTGGAGCCCTGGGTACCCCACAAAACTGCTGGGCCATGGTTCATGTTGGATGTGGACAATGCTAGAAGTATTCTGGAGCCTTAAAGCAAAGACAATATTTCTGCAACAGTTTATTAACAGTCTGAGTGATTTCTTGACCTTTCATCTGCATTAGGGTCCCTTGTGAACAGTCTATAATTGCAATATCTCTGTCTGCGCCTCTACCAGATACTGGAAGGGAATCCACACCCAGAGAAACCTCCTGTTCTTGGAAGAGTTGTCCTGAAAAAGGAAACAAACAAACAAACCCAACAACAAAAAATAAAGAAAAAGCCTCAAGGTTATACATAAAAATGAGTAATGCATGCTCAAAAATGTTAATATCTGGTGAATGTCAATTAAGAACTTCCCCAGGTAATAAATAGCTTAGGACATATAAAATTTAATACTCCTAAAATTGCAGAAGGCTTTGAAGAACACATTTAGATTGGACTCACTGGAAGGAGGAGATTTAACAGTGACATGTTCAAAGGTGAAGAGTGAAAAAGATACCATGGAATGAGGCTGCATTTCTTCAGGACAGCAACACTTTGGCTCAAGCTTTTCTTCCCTTACTCGGCTTTTGAAACAGTTTATTTTTAAGTTCTTGTGTAACACATGAGCTGAATTGCACTAGTAACTGTGTCCTCTTCCTTTATAAGCCTATTTTTAAGTGTTTCTGAAGGCTCAGCTGGCTGGGGAGTGGGTCACTGTGCCACAGACTGAGTGAAGAGCAGGTGTGGGTAGTTTTTCCTGTGGCCATACCTACGGGTTCTGCTCACTGTTGGTCTCAAAGTGGAAATCTGTCACCCTTTTAAGGATCTCAAGCACCAGATTCTCACTTTCCTTCTGTTCTCTCCCCATCGTGGTCATCTATGGGAAACAAATGAGAGATGTGCACATTTCTGGGGGTGAGGG
Organism: Grallaria varia; assembly: GCA_013396735.1. Classification (NCBI taxonomy): domain Eukaryota; kingdom Metazoa; phylum Chordata; class Aves; order Passeriformes; family Formicariidae; genus Grallaria; species Grallaria varia. The sequence continues at coordinate 305,150 of VWZG01004336.1, read as the reverse complement.
GTAGGTAAGGGGGTATTAGGCTTTTTAATTTTATTAGGATCTTTCTTTGGGAGATGAGCAGAAAAGCAAAAGGAACTGCTCAGAGGTCACAAGACATGATGTACTAATTCTAAGTTTATTTGGAAATCAGAGCAAACCAAAGTTTGCCCTCTTGGCTTCCTCCTGAGCAGTATCCCTGTTTTTTTTCCAACTTGTGTATTTTTTCCTAATCCCAATAGCAGTCATTTTTTTGGCACTTACAGTTAAGAGGAAAAAAAACCTTAAAATTAAGTGATACATGGCATTTGTTTTGGCGTTAGTTGTGACTCATAAATAGGGATAACATCTGTGCTGATAGGTTTTCATGATATATAACCAGATTGAATGAACAAAGTTTTCATTTATTGCTGTTCTTTTGCCATTGTTATATTTAGGGAGCTCCAGCGTAAAGAGTGAAAATATATTCTTGTGTATGTTGCTTGGGTATAGATGAGAATTTATATACATCTTCTGAATTTTAATTTAGCCACTGTATCTTTTTAAACTAAAAATGGCTCATTGCCATTGCCTGAGCCTAACAAAACTTTTCCAGGATCCTTCCCAAATCTTAGTCTGTTGAAGGCTTGTACTGCTGCCAAGTCTACACCATTCTTTTAATTAAAAGACAAAAAAAAGAGAAGTGAAACTTCCACTGGATGTAAATCCTTATAATGCTGAAATGATGTAAATCAGTGCAACCCCTTAAGTCATTGGAACTATCCTGACTTACATCTACTGAAAATCTGGCACATAATATTCCTGCTGGTCCTTTCTTTTGCCCAATAGTTGCTCTACACAGAGTTGGCACTGTGGACAAAGCACTCTCTTACGAGCTGATAGAGGGTGGCACGGCTTCCAGCACTGCTGATTCAGCACAGCAGAGGCCATTTTCCTCATTTCTTTGTGAGTTAGATTAAATTACTCTGCAGGCTGGACTGGAGCCACAGGCCATAGTTTTACAGCCTTATAGCGTGGTATCCTAGCCCGTGGCATCTGAGAGGGCTGGCTGTGTGTAAAGCTCTTCTGCTTTGCTGCAAAGGATTTTTGGGTTTGGCATTCAGCCCCTTTGTGGGGCTGACAGCAGCAGTGCTGAAAATATTTTGATTGTCTTGTTCAGATATAATAAAGTGAGGTTCTCTTAATGGAAGGAAGGGACATCATGGGGATCAAGATAGTCTGAAAACTCCACTGTGTGTGTTTGTCATGGCAACATTTCTTTAGATTTGCCTTATAGTATTGCAGAGTAATAAATAATGAAAGTAAGATTTAATGAATGTAACTCAACAGGAGCACCAGGGAGGTGTCCTGCCTGAGGCTTGTGGCATTAGAGCTGTTCAGCCTTACCAAAATGTTGGGACATCCATTTCCCTTTGTGTCTCAGCACTGGTACATTTCTTGTCTGGTGTGAGCAAGGCTGGAATGGAACGGAGGGGATGCACTTTGCGGTGAGCTGTGCCTTGTTCGCATCCTACAGAGCTGGGAAGTGGGATGCCTGGGACTGCTATAATAGGCACATGGGTAGAGGCAAAAGCATGTTTTCTGTTCACTGGCAACCACTGGCTTTGTGTATTTAAAAGGCATAGCCAACTCTGCTGTGCTCTGCAGTTGGGCTTCACGACTGCGGCTTGCAGCGAAATTGGTCTGGCTTTCTTTGCCCAAGTGCTGCTGTTGCTCCGATTTACACTTTCCCCTCCAGTCCTCCTGATCTGTCCAAAAAGGACTCTGGCAAATGGAGAAAACAGCTGTTAATGAGGGGAGAAAAGGTCAAACAGATCAAAAAGTAAAAGCCATCCTGCTTCCTGCACTGAGAACAATCTAAGCTGATCCTGTCCAAGCCAGGTGTTGGAGCGAATTTGAGTCCAGGCTCAAGGAATTTTCACAGTAAGTTTAGAAGTTTCACTCCATCCTTTCTCCCTCACCTGACTGTCTAATCACATTGTTTTCTCTCTTTAAGGGGCTTGCATTATATTAGGATGGACACTCCACACTTGTGGTCATCTTTGAGTTGCATTATGGCCTTTCATCTTTATCTCTGTAGTTGAAAAATAAAAAGAAAATCACCACCAAACAAAACCTTTACAATTAAAAGGGGTTATTGAATCAGAACATCAGGCATTAATCCCTTGGGTGTGAGACAGAGAAGTAGTTCATGTTGTTGGTGCCAGTGCCAAAACAGAAGTGGGCAGATTAAGAAATTTGTTTCTGAGTGGTTTGTTCAATTTTCTGAGCCCTAGTTCAGCTTCATGGACTCAGGTAGTGCTGCCACACAGAGGGTTTATCTATTGATTTCTGAATGTATTGTGCTGTTAATCTAAAACCTCTTTCCCCAGTGGAATTTCTATTCAGAAGGCTCTAGCCAAGCTCAAGAAAGTTATTTGATTTGGGAAGTTTGAAAGAATAATAAAAAAAGGATTAATGCAGTTGGATTTTCATGAGCTCACTCTTCTAGTAAAATAGACAGGCTTCTTCCTCTTGTGTGTCTCTGTGCTGGTTGGTTCATTATTTAGGAGGAAAGCAGAGGATGGAGATCACTTAAGTTTTACTGTCTGAGAATTTGCAATTAGGAAACATGTTCAGGAGAAAGTAATGAGAACAGTTTCGGTGATATAACAAAATATAAAAATTAATGGGTTAGTGCAGGTTTGTCTTTCCATAAATTTATGTGCTTTATTTCTTAGCAATCGAGCCTGTTCTGCTAATTTTTAAACTAGTAAAAAATTTAGTGCCAGAAATTGGGAATTTCATGTAATTTCCCAGGAAGACTTATGTAGGAGGGAATTGCACTATATAAACCAAGGAACTTTGCCCCTCAGATATTTCCATTGTCCTTTAACTATTGAAGAAAACTAAACCTTTTAAAAGAGCTGTGGCAGGAGAGTAGATGGTGCTTTATGGACTTTCTAGTTATTAAAATGTTCATTACTTTTTCTGAGAACTTAGTATAGGAATAAACAGTCTTGTATTATAATGTAAAAAAAACCCCAAACCACCAAATTAAAAAGTACTCTTTGCCTTTGAGTGCACTGGTATTTCCTTGTTGCTTGTTCAGGAGTTAAAGAAGCAAATGAATGAGATGCAATTGGAAGTGAAATTAAATAAAATTGGGGTATTTTTGGCTTTTGGGGACTACAATCCTGTCTTGCTGAAATCAGTTGCCTTTGACTTCACAGTGCCCATGACTGGTCCAATAATAGGTTTATCCAGATTCATTAGGGTGTTGTCAAGTTAAGTCAAGGAAGGTGGCCTTCTATCTAAAAAGAGCTTCCTTGTGAATCTTCCCTGTCTCTGGAGCACTGTGGTTTATTAGAGATGATTATTTCTTCCTTGGCTTTGGAAGCATACTTGTTGCTCCTATTTATGCAAGAAATGCAGCTCTCTGGAGGTACGTGATTAACCTGAGCCATTATTTTTTTGCATACCCAGGTGGGAAGCTGGAAATTAAGAGTATGCGTGAAGAATTATCTGAATATGAGGCAAAATGTTGTATTAACTGTGCAGTTAGTCTTTGTCAGCAGCATTTACAGTTTCTTCAGCCCTTGTGATGAGTAACCCAGCAGAATTCATTGGTGAATAGTTCAATTTGCTTAAATGGGCTGATTTTCTTGAGTAGGCAGAAATTACATCTTAATTCATATCTCAGATTTACTTCAAACGAAAGGCCAAATCCAGATTTGACTTGTTTTTCTTTCTCAATTCCTGTTGGAGCACTGGGTGAACAGGACACCTGGGATTTGTCTGAGTGAGCTGTTGAGAGAGACTTCAGTGGATCTGGGATAAAGACTTGTGGTTAAGGCTGGTCTAAAGAGTGACTTTGAACCAGATAGGAAATCAGTGTGAGGGGTTTTCCCCTCTTTTTTTAGTTTCCTCCATGTAGAAATAAGTGCTTTAGAATATCTGAAACATCCACCAGTATCATTTCACTGCTGAGAATTGGGTAACTGTGTAAAATTATATTGACCTGAGGGGATTGAAATATAGAAGTGGCCACGCGCTTAACTGTGCAGGAATCAAACTGTTTTACTGATAACATTTTATTGATTCATCTTCTCTCGGTGCTACAAGTAGCCTGAAGCTTCACAAAATGAGCTGGCAGTGTTTCTGTGTTGTGGACGTTGCAGTATTGCAGCTCTTCATAGGTATTGAAATTTTATATATGGGCTGAGAGCTCACGTAATTATTGTGATTTGTAATGACTGAGACTGCAGATGGGGCTTCCCAGAGGTTTCATTTCAAGCAAGATAACTGGTAATTTCTCTTTTCTGTTTAAGAATCTGTTGTCCCTCCTTTTCTCTGCAGCTGTTGAGGTTTTTCCCCGTGAAAAGCGGAACCGTATCTTTGACTTAATGAAGATGCGTAAAATGATTGAGATTGCCTTAACAAGGCAGTGCTCTATGTACAGCAGCAATGAAAATGTGTCTTGCTGGTTGCAAGGGATACTTTGTCCTTTTCAGAAAGGAACCGCAGTTTCTAACCATATTATAAGAATAATAACAATATGAAATATCCTTCTTATGGCAAGCTTTAAGAAAACGAATGGCTCAAAAGACCACAATGGCACATTGTGAGTTTAACCTGCATGCATTGACTAATTAAATTCTTTTGAAGGAGCTAATTTCATGTATTTTATTTAATGAAAGCTTTCTCAAGATTTTAATGATGTGGGTCTTTTATCTTCAGCAGAATGCCATATTGACTCATGACATATTTTTACACAGGCTTCATTCTGCCGTAAACAAGAGCAGTTGGAAATGTGAGCGCTTGATAAAGTATCATTAAATTAGCTTATTGTAGTTGCAGATTTTTATTACGCTACTTCACCGAGATATGAATTGATCACGTTGTACTTGCTGTTTTTAAAGGTGCGGCACTGTTATTGATTATGCTGCTTTATCTCAAGTGTTCCATCAGCTGCTGGCAGGCCGGTTCCCTCTACAATTTTAGAAAGCACTGGTTTTGCACGTTTTTATTTTCATTCTGTGTATTTTTTGTGTACATCTCTTTGTTACACACTGAAGAGTTTGTACCATGCCCTTGTGCTCAGCAGCTCCCCACCATTTGGGTGCTGCTGTAGGAAGGTGAAACAGTTGGTGTCCTGCTTGGAAACCCTGAATGGGCTGATTCCTGGGAATTAGTGACATTTACTAATGCAGAGGGCAAAATCAATTCTGCTCAGATTTTATAGCATATGCACTTGGAAGGGGGGGGTTCGTCTGTCAGTGTAATCGTTTGTAATGTGATGTATGTCACAAATGAAGGCAGAAAAACAAGAGCCTACATCTCGGTTAGTCAAAACTTTCAGATATTTTTCCACATTAACTTGTAGTGGATTTCTTCTACAAATCTTGGAACATCCAGACCTATTTCAATACTAAGTGCATTGGAAATGGATTGCTGTCAGGGCTTGTCCATCTAATTAAATTCCCTTATTAGCACTAGGGCTGCAGTCTTCCAAAGAAGACATTAGGTGAATAATCTTTCCAACTTATCTAGGTTAAAACTAGTTGGCCTTTCATCAAATGCTAAGCTGAAAGTTCAACAACAAAATAGTTCTAGTAGCCCTTTCTGTGCGATCTGTGGTAATTCAATATATTCCTTAAATATAAATTGGTATTCCAGCTCTCTGTGAAATACTTTCAGACTTCAATTATCACAAACACTTGATGCTGCAAGGACTCTGTCACCTCACGCTTCGGACTGAAGGCAAGTCCAGCAGTCGTGGCTTTTACACCTTAATAAAGTTTGCCATGATTCACTTTGACATGCGCTCAGCCAAATGTGAGAAACTTCCTGTCATGAAGTCCTGCTGATCCACAGAGGTTCTCTGTGGCCTGTACTGATGATTGTTGTCTCCTTATGGGAGAAGGGAACATCAGGAGTTTTTCAGAGAACAGAAACACTCCAATCTGAGCAAGAGTCCTGATGGATTTTCCAACAGGTGGGGGACTTGGTTTGGAGGGAGCTGCCATCTGAAATGAAATACACTGACCCTTGAACTTTGCAGCTGGGGGTTGAGTGACTCCCAGCAGATGTGCTTTAGCCAAATGTAATCCACTGACCCTCTGGAATGTGTGTGGCAGGTGAGAGCACCCAGGGGTCCTGCTGCCCTTCGGGAGGTCAAGGATGGTGCAGGTGGGAATGCCTCGTTTCCTTCTATAAATGGAAGAGAAAACTGTCTTTGGGTCAGATGAAAGATCCACAGCAGCTCAGGGTTGGTAATGGAGAGTATCTTAATAACACTGAGCAATGGATGTTTAAAAATTGCCAGAAGTTTCAGGAAACGAGATTGCACTAATTAGACTATTTGCCTGTCGTCTTTATTCACTATTTAAATAACAAAAAGCCCTCAGGTGATATCAAAGGGCTGTAGAACATATTTCTTGAGTCTCCATGATCAAAGCTTATAGAAGGAGGAGAATACTCCTCATAACTTCCCTCAAATTCAGATTTGAGATATATTCTCTATTGTAGCGGGAGGACTTCTGCAGAACCTCGGTGGTGGCAAAGTGATGAATGCCTGTCAGGTATCAGACATCCTGCTTCCTTCCAGGTGTGCATGTGATAGATTGCTATTAGTTCTCCCATCCTTGAAGAACTAAAAAGTCTTCAAATGAAAAGAAACCACAAACTAAATGTGTTTTGTTTATGTTCTTATTTATTGACTAATACTGTTTAGGTTGGGCCCTTGCCTTCCTCTGTATCTTTTCTTAAATTGCAAATAATCTTTGGGGTGGAGACGAACCTGCTCCTGACTTGCGTTTATAAAGCAAATGGTACAGTGGGATCCTGGCCATGTGTGGGGTCTCCCAGCTTTTATCTTGAGTAATTAATACATAGGAGATGGCTTTGGGTAGCCATCAAATCTCCTGCTCAGATGTTATTTTAGAGCAGGGTGATATGGAAATTGTCTAGAAATTTTTGGTGTGTTATTTTTTGGGCTTGGTTTGGTTTTTTCTTGTTGTTTTTAAGGACATGAGGTTTTTTTTAGAGAGGGCTGTGAGGCAGAAGAAAGGCAATTTCTAGACTTGAATAATTGAGAAAGAAGGTTCTTCAAACTTGAACATCTATGGATGGGAGGAAAAAATAAAAGAGAAATGGGAGCTTACACCTCTCTGGACCCACGTGGGAGGCAGAGGTCACATGCATGTGCCCTTTGGACCAGGACAGAAAACCTGAGCTGGCTGGGTGACATGGCTGAGCTCAGCACAGCTGGCCCTGTAGTTCTGGAAGTTTTCAGTATCTCATTGTGCCCAGGAAAACAGAGAGAAGTCTTCCAGTGTCATGACACCAGGTAACCAGGATATAATATGGTCCAGCGCCGGAGCTCATGTGCTGTCAGCCACTGATGCACATCTTACTCCATTCTCAACTAATAATTGGCGCTGAAACTCTTGAGTCAGAAACCAGCTGGTTGCTTTGTTTCTTTTCATTCTGCACCTTCTAGATAAGAGAATGAAAAGATTACTTCATAGATGTGTTACTCAAACGTGGATGTTCAGGCTCATTACAGAAACCAGCACAGCCTCCTGAAAAGAACAAAGCATCAGAGTGATGGCCCATCTGATCACCCATCCAGGGAATGCCTCTGCCTGAAGGATTCCCTACTGGGGGAGTTCCTCACCTGTGCTTCTGCAGCTGACTCATTTTGAATTTGCAAGCCACAAATTGTGTGTCATCTCTGCACAGGTTGCTTGGAAGGATTTTTTTTTTTTTTTAAATTCATGTCCTCTAGTCCATTTCTGCATCAGTGCTCATGTTTACATTTTCGATAAATAGGTTAAATCAGTTGCAAGAAAAGGGAGTGGTGGTCCATGTCCCAAATAAGTATTTCAGATTATACTAATCAGTAAAGAACAAAGATGAAGTTTCAGAGTTGGATGCTCTAAGTGGTTTTGGACTGGCCACAGCTTGATTTTTAGATCTGGCTCTTGAAACATGTCTCCATTAAAAACTTTAGTTAAATGTCTTTCAAATTTATGGATTTCCTCTTCTTTCCCGTCTTTGCTCAGTTAGATGAATGCTTAGAGAAGGGTGTGCACTTTAGGCATGCCTAAAACAGGAGATGAAAAGGAGTGGGGGAAACTAGGAGAGTTCACTGGAGTGTCTGCTGAGTTTCAGGAACAGTTTAATTTATGATGAGAACGTCTCTTCAGCAGTTGACTTGCTGTGACCTTAAAGGAAACTTTTGCAGACGGAGCTTTCGCTATTTCTGGGAGAAATTATGTATTTTGTGCATTTGTGGTTTACTGCCATATATGGGTGTCCCCCGAATCTGGAGGCCAAAGGCAGTGCCTGAAGGTTTTATTTCAGGATGAGGGTTACAAGATGGCACTTGTGCATAGTTAGTTGCTAAAAACAAATGCATCAGTGCTTAAAGTTTTTTGCCAGCACCCTATAAGGTCTGGTTCAGAAGATATTTAAAAACTGTAAAAAACCCTGAAAAACACAAGAAAAGGAAAAAAAGAAAAGGAAAAAAAAAAAAAGGATGTGTTTGCCAGCTTGCATGCAAGTGTCCCTGAAAAGCTGATGAGTTCATTTTTACTTATTTATGGGCAAATTACAGAGGTGCATCTGTTCCTTCTCTGTATACAGTCAGGCATCTCGAGTTTCTAAGATACTTTTTGACATTCTTTGAAGATTTAGTGCCAGGTGGAAGATCAGTTAGAATTACAGATATCCTAAACTTTGAAAAAAATTCTTCTGCTTGAAAACTCTTTTACTTTTGCTCCCAACTTTAATGAGGCTCAGTCATCACAGTAACTGAAGCAGCAGAAAGGGAAGAAAAGCCAAACCGACAATTCACAAGAAAATCTTTCCACATGTTTACAGTGAAGGCAAAATATTTGTGCTGTGTTTATTTAATCTGGATGCTCAGGGCTATGTCATCTTATAAAAATGGTATTACTGGAATTAACCAGTAAGCAGCATGGAAGTCAGATACCCGAACAGGAAGCACTTCACTGGAATCCAGCTCTTACCATCTTTACAAGTTTCTTCTGCTGTTGTCAGTAAAGAGAGCAAATAATTGTAGATAAGGCTCTCTGCCTGCCATTAGTTGTGAGAGGAAGTATGTGCCTTTAGACAGCAAACAACCTGATTTACATGTGCAATCAGGCAGGTGGGTGTCCTGCAGCCCTTCTACATCTTAATTGTGTCTGCAGAACTGGGAGCTTTGCTGCTTTGATTTTAAGATCCTGCCTCTAAAAGTGAGGAACACCTGAGCTGTCTCACTGGGGATTTTGCTTTGCTTTCTTCCCTTAAATTCAATCACTCATCTGAGTAAATATGTATACACCCCCTTTGACAGTATGGCCTGAGGAATGTGACACTGGCCATCAGTTAGTGGATTTTGCTTAGTAATTGCTTCATCTATTCAATACTATCGAAAATACCCTTGAGCAGAATATTGCTGCAGGGGAACAACACTCCAAAGCAGCAACCTAATTAATGAATCTCATTGCCACTTAGACGAGCATTATGCAGTTGGCCTTAGCTGTCAGTATAGATCTGTTCTTGCGACATTATATATTTGTGCAGAAAAGTGGTGCTATTATTAGGAAAATGAATAGAGTGGCACTGGGAGGCTGCTGTGTGGGGGTCTGGGAATGAAGCAGGTTGCACTTTTGGTGTGCAGTTGCATTCCTGATGGTACAGGTGTCACCAGCATCTCGTGTCTGCGTGGAACAACAAATGAATTCCCTTGGCTTTTATCTCAGTAGCCGTGACCGAGATTATTCGCTGCATGCAGATGAAGTGAAAACAAAGTAATCATAGCCAGAGCCTGAAAGCAGGTAAATTGTTTTCATGTAATAGAAGGGAGAGCAAAACAAGAGTAGAGAAGAATTTTCTTTTTTAAGATGTAAAAAAGAAACCTAAAACCCAAGCCTTTGTGTGCATCCAGAGAGGACCTGGTTTTTGTAGTGTGGATGGTGGTGTGGAGTGTTTGTCTCCAGTGGAGTAGTTTGGGCAATAATACCCTGCTGGTGATGCGCTTTCTCTGAAGACCTTTTCACAAAAGTTATTTTAATAAAAGTCATGCTGGTAGACAACAAATTCTTGATTCCTACACTTCAGAAAATAAATGCTACGTTTGTTATCTGCATTCCTGAAATCATTCTACCAGCAAAAACTGTACCTCTGGATGCAAGTCAGAGCTTGTGTTTTTAATTGCAGTCCTAGACCAATTTACTGAGCGATCAAGAAATAAAGGTTTGGAGGTTGGACCAGCTCATCTTTTGACATCCCTTCGAGCCTTGGCTGTTCTGTGATGCTTTGAAGAAGGCACAAACACTTCTAAGAACTCTCTGTTCAATCAAAGGCAGTAATAACCTGTTCTTCTTTGAGAAGTTCTTTTCTGAATGACACTGAGCCCAGTTCTTCAAGTCCCCACTATCCCATGGCCCCTGTGCATATGAGACCCCGCGTTGAGGACCCCCATATTGCTTGTAAATCCTTCAACTTCCTGCGGTGTTTTAAAATGTAATTTTCTGCTTCTGTGTGGAGATTCACTGAAACCTGTGATTTCTACGTGGGCTTAGTAGAGCTCTTTGGATAAAATAATTTTCATTAGTAAATTCCTCTGATAGGCTTACGGACTTTTAACGTGAGATCGTCACTGAACCCCTTTTCTGTTTTTTTGAAGCGACCCTGGCACGTGGTGAGTTTTGATCCTGGACTATCTTTACTGGTTTGCATGTTGGTGATTAATGTGGCAGCTTCTCTGCTTCAGCCTGTTCCTGCTGCCCAAACTGCTGGGGTTGGCTCGGATCTGCCCCACTTTTGCCTTCCCTTTATAGCTGCTGCAGGCATTCCTTGTATACGTGGTGGCAGCTTCTTACTCTTTTTTTCTTTTTCCTTTTTTTTCCATGTAAGACAACACATTAACACACCTAAATGTAAATTTTTCTGAAGAATTTTTAATGCTTTCAAGTGGCACTGGAGTGGCTGATTCCAATAACTCCGGCAGTCAGTTGATGAAGCATTCTTTGCCTCGTGATTGGAGTAATAGAAGTAGCTGCATCTGTGGTTATATATCGGAAAAATAGCTTATCTGGCTCTTTTCAATCGCTTTCATTCACTGGACGTGGCCACAACACTGTTCAGTGCTGGTCAGTCATTTCTGAGTCAGTGAGTATCTGGGTTGGTCATTACCCAGCAGAGGAATCAATCGGGGCTGGTGGGGGTGTGTTGGGAGGGAAGGATCCAAACACAGGAATTCTATTGATCCACTGTCCTGTAAAACCAACAACCCCACGAGCACATCTTAAAGCTCTGCTAGAACTCCATGGGAGCTCTCTGCTCCTGCATCTCTGTTCAGCCAAGAATGTTGTCAGCAGAGATGGCAGCTCTCTGAGGTTCAGAATTCGAAACTTTGATAAAGCAACAAGCTAATTAATAGAGCCTAAATTGTTAGCATTTTTGTGTGGAGCAGTGCTGAGGATCCGTTATTTTATTTAGTGTATTTGTCTTAAAGTGATTATGTTGCTAATTATAAGGCTCACTAGTCTGTTTAACAGGAGTCCAAATAATTATAATTTGTTTGCATTCCCACCCTGTGTATTTCCATGCAATAAGAAAAACATTTTGTTGAATGATTAATCTTGTGCATGCCTCTCTGTATGTTTAGGAAAATTAAATGTTTCATTTTTGTTCTAAATGAAATATTTCTGGTTTTTTTACTCTCCTTCTGAAAGTGTGTTGGTAAATTTTGAAGAAATTTGAGGATAAGGCCACAGGAGGGATGGTTGGCTCTCAAGGCTGAAACTGAATATGTTCCAAAAAAGTCCATAACAAAATTCCTTTTGGTGTCAATTTCTTTTGCATAATTTATTTTTTGTTTAAAAAAAACCCCTGGGTTGAAGTTCTGATGAAGGAAGAGAAACCCTTCAGCCTTAGAAGCAATCTGGGAGCCAAGTTCCTTTGCTCCTATGGGGGTAATTTGAAGTACAAAATTTTTAACAGGCTTTTCAAGGAATGCTCAGTGTAGGGCACCTTGGAATCAGCAGCAGGCATCAAACAACTCCTCTGTGAACTGGGAACATCCAAGAATATGTTACTTAATGTCAGGAAAAAATTTGTCAAGATTTTATAAAAAGCTCAGTAAATTGAGGCTAAAGTACTGAAGTCACTTTTACAGCTTCAGAAAATGGCTTAAATGAGAAGTCAACGTGTGAAGTTAACTCCTTCTTTTTGGGGGGAGGGGGGTGGAAAAGTTAAGTAGAGTTGTTTCAAGGAATCTACTTGGAAGTTTTGCTGAAGTTTAGACAGCAAAATGCTTGCTTGGAAAAAAGACCCAGCAGAAAAAAATCACTATTTCAAACTTAGGTAATAGTTTCTGAGAATAGCTGGGCTGCCAGAATGTCAGTGTTTGGAATGAGAAGATTGCTAAGGGGAAATGGCAAGTAATAAGGGGCCTAAAGAGACAGGAGGAACCAGCAGCTTCATTTTGGTTTGAGGGAGAGAAAATTGCTCAGCACTACTTAGAGCATCCTTCATTCCAGGATCTCAAAGCTTACTGAACCAAACATAATTCTGTGAAGACAGGTATGGGGTGATGATCGCTTTACTCGTCACTGGGATGCTGGTGTGGAGCATCCTGACTGCTGGGCAGCTGGTGCTGCTGCTGCTGTGGAATTCAGCACAGGAGGAACAGGAAAAACACAGTTGGGAAGAGGTTGGGGTGAGAGATTGCACTGGAGTGCTGTCAGTGAAGTCTGGACACCACCAGGCTTTCAATGAATAAATAAATAAATAATCGAATGCAGGTTAAGATATTTCCCTTCTTCTGACATTTGTGTTTGTTATTCTGCCAAACGTTTCCTTTATTAGGAAGAAAACTGGAGCAGCCAAGATTCTTAATAATGAAGGACCTTAGCTGAACTGTAAAAATTCCATTCTGTTCAAAACTTTAATGCCAGTTGGCTGTATTATCTCTTTATAATTTTCTTCTTCAGTGCGTTTGTAACTGCATTAGTTGGTCATTTACCAACAGACTTGAAAGGCCGATACATTTAGCTGGAAAAATAGCTGGAATTTTTTATGAGGGAGAAAAATGGCCTGAAGTGTTACTTGCCTCTTAATGATGATAGTAGTAATATTTATCTCTTTTTTTTTTTTTCCCTCACATAAAGACAGGAACTCCAATTTTATTTATATTATTGTGAAAAAACCAGCACATCCTCAGCTGAGACGCATAAATAGGACCCCTTTTACTGTGCAAGTAATAATTGCATTTGTACCTCCTAAGAGCTGTTGCAATGCATGACCAGGTCCTGAGAGAGCGTTTGTCGTGGTGGTTTCAGAGACAGACCTTCTCTCCAGAGTTTATAAGTCTGCAGAGAGACCCTGTGAGTGCAGGGCCCTTCCCACCGCCGGGTCTGGGGTGGAAGGAGAGGCCGTGGAGAGGGGGGACAACTGATGGGCACTGGTGTTGATCCTTTCCCCGAGTCTTGGAAAACCCTTGCTGGCAAAATGTTGCTTGCTCAGCGCTGGTAATACAGCGTCAGGCATTTGGGCAGCACAAGTGTTTGTGCCGAGCTCCCTGGGCCAGAAGGAGAAGGAAATTTCCTAATGGAGCTCCCAGAGAGCCGAGCCCCGAGCGTTGGGTCTGACACTGTTTCTTCATCTGATGCCAGAAGGCTCTAAATAGGTCTTAAAGCAGCTCCAACAGTTTATGCTCTTTAATAAATCTAATCTGTAAAACAGGTCACATAAAAAAAAAAGCTAAAAACTTTTCTTCTAATTACAGTAAGATTTTATTGAATGCACATTATACATATAGATCATAATACTTATTAAAAAAAGACTATTAAGATTTTACAGTTAGAGATTTTACAGGCAATGGGAACAGTGGAAGCCTAATGCTTTCTGAGAATCATATCTGCATTAGCAAGATAAAGGACAATTTAGGAAGATTACAAAAGCAATGATTTAGAGTACAACATAAAAATCTGCTGAGAACTAATTCGCAATGCCAGCTGCTGCTAAGCTTCTTAATCTTTATCTAGTTCAATTAAAATCTGAATGTTTGGGATTTCATTAACAACTGGGGACTTGAAAATTACATGCACTTTTACACTGTATTCAACTGCTTATGCACGTTGTTGGAAGTTGCCTGAAATATCTTCAGGTAGACTTGAGATATAATTAAAACTTAAGTACTTAAAGGATAATGCAGAGGTAAAAGAGGATTATTTTAATTTTTCTGTCAGATCCAATTGACAAAAAAAGAATCTTGCACGAGTCGGAATGAGTTGCAAACCAGTCAGAATTTTAATGCAAGGGATATTTATGGACGATTGTGCAATCAGATGTGCAGATCAAACAGCTTCATTGGAGGCGGAGTGAACGCGATATTGTAATTGTGCCCTGGACTGCTTGTGTTTTTTTGGGGAAAAACCACTTCACATCTATCGCCCAGTTCTGTACTGATGTAACCACGCTGCTATCAATTAATTATGCATTTCAAAGAATCTGCAAGTAGGCCTTTCTAAAATTAAACTAAGCAAAGTGATGAACAAGCTTTTAATCACTTAATACTGTGTATAAAAAATAGTTTCCTTCCATTAATTCCTCAAGAATAATTCTTCTGAAAGTTTTTCAGAAGTAGAAAAAAAAGACCTTTTTTTTTTTTTCTCCTTTTCCCTTCTTCATTGCTTTTCTCCAGTTTTCCATGAAAGGTTTGCCCATCGTTGGCATACCTGCTGATTGAAAGAAGCAAAATAAAATGTGGCATCGTTGAGCAGAGCAGCTCGTTGAAAAGGGTGAAGATTTGGTTATTTGATGGTGCACAAGAATACTGGCTTTTTCTTTCCAGTAAGATGAATAGGTGTCGTGCTGTCTGTATTTCCAAGGGTGCTGATGGAGGTGCCACCAAGGTCAGGGCAGCTCTGGGGCACCTGCTAGTCAAGCTCTGGGTCAGATTCTTAGCTGGTTTAAATTTTCAAAGTTTCAAACTGGAATGGATTTCTGCCTCTTTAATTATTCAGTTCTAATGATCTTAGGTGCTGTGGTAGGACGTGGAAGGTAAGAGTATTTTCAGAAGGAATTGAGGGTATTTAAGGGGGTGATGTTCCTCTTGGAAATGTTGAAGGGGTGTAGTGCTGCAGGATAATTGGTACAAGACTTGGAGACAGCCTGGACCTGTTTAAAGGGTGTGTTTTGATCAAGTTAACTTTTAAATGATATTATGATAAAAAGAAATTGTTCAGTAGCAATATTTCTTAACACGTTTGGGGAGTTGGTGTTAACTTTTGTCATTGGGAATCAAAGTGCTACTCTTAGCAAATGAAAACTGAGGTTTTGTCTGCCTGGCTACTTGATCTTTTTTTCCTTTTCCCTTTTGAAAAAAATAAAAATTCACGTTTGCAAAGCAAAACCAGTGTGTAGCATTGCTGCTATATTTAACTTAAAAACCAAACATTTCCCCCCCCCTTCCTACCTCTGTCATGCGTTTGAAGTGGAAATGCATGACTTGGTCATCCAAGACAAGGGAAGAATGCAGGAAAGAAAAGTGAATTTTGATTTCAGCATACTTTGGCCAAGAGGGTAGCTAATGTGTTCTGATGTCCTTTTTGATATTGGTGCCTAGAAACTTCTTCATATGCCAGGAAAAAGGATGCAGATACTCCCTGAAAGTAAGTTATTTTTGAAGCAAGGGGTGATCATGAAGTCGTGTATTTGACATGAAGGGAGACGTATTTGCAGAAATATGTATATGGTTGTTTTCTTTGCCCTGCACATTTGGATGTTGTCTTTTGAGTGGTGATGGCTTCCATATTATCTAATAAGGTAAAGTGTAGTCTCAGAATTAAAAATAGGCCTCTTGCATTCTCATTTAAGAACTGAAGTAAAGGTGTCTAGATTGCAAAAGTTAAGTACTCTTGACAAATCAATTACGTCTGTCTAGGACTCTGTGCTTGTGCTGCAGAGGGAATCTCCCAGCTGAGCTCCCGGGCAGGATTGCTGGGGGCAAAGGCAGGATCCAGGCAGGGATGTTCTCTGTGTGCATGGCAGGGTTTGGTCACAGGGAGGAGACTCTCGTGGCTGGCACTGCCACGGGAACGTCCTTGGCACAGCTCTGGGGTGGCAAAGCATGGCCAGGCTGGGCTCTGCCAGTGCCAGTGGGAGCAGGGCTGAGGTTGTGGTTTGTCTGGAGCTGATCCTGTGGCTTCAGTGTATTGAAATCCACCTCTAACCTTCCACGGGTGAATGCTGAGCCCAGTGAGACAGAGAGCATTTCAACTTCAGAGGTCCTAATTTGCCCTGCTATGTGCTGGGATAGGTGTCCTCAAAAGAGCAGAAAATGTGCTCTTTCCTCGTGGCTGTAGAACACATTGAGTCTAGAGATATTTCTTTAACTTCAGAGTTTTATTATCTGATCTTAAATGGATCAGCCATTATGTAGGTAGTCTGGTCTGACAATTTGGACATGGGTTTTTACTCCTTGGATTTAGGTCTTTTCAGAAATTGGGGGGTTGTTATTAAAGATTAAAATAAGCTTCCTTTTTTTTTTTTTTTTCTTGTAAAGAGAAAACTGAAATAAATAAAAAGAAGAATATTGATATATCACAAATGGAAACAGTAAATGTGTCACCAGGGAGATGAGTGGGAGTTCAGAGCAAAGATAACTACAGACATGATAAGTATCTGTATGTTTGGCTTCAGATATGAAAATCTGTGCCACAGATTGATCCTACAGAAGTAATAAATACACATTATCTGTAATTATTCTCAAACTTCATAAACCTTACTTTAATAACATCCTTTGCATCATTTTTTTTCTGAGATCTTTTATTTTTATGACATTGTCAGGCTTTTTAATTTTAATTCCAAGAAAATTGCTCCAGCTGTTCTGGGTTTTGTTTTAGCTTCCTTTTCCATCGTTCTCTTGCAAGCTGATAAAGTGTCCCACTTCTGTTCTCTGGAGGCCAGGAGTTTCCTCTGGAGAGGTCTGGTAGCAGGTCGGAGGGTTCCTGTGTCTCAGCTATGCCTGGATGATTTTTATGGTTTTTAAAGATCACAGGTGGTGAATTTGCAGCTTCTATTACAAATAGAGTTTGGGATGTAATTCCACCTCATGGTATGATCCTGCGGTGGGAACCCGTTTTCATGTGGATGTTCCCTTTGGCAGAGCAGGAGTTGCCCAGAGCTGTAGGATGTTCTCCTGGGGATATGGGGACAGCAGCTGGACTTCTCAGAGAAGTCAGAACCTTTGCAGAGTTTTGACGAGGCCGCCAGACCCAGTGGCCAGTGAGGGTGACCCTGAGAGCTGCATTAGCATTGACTAAGCTTGATTTTGATCTGTATGAATATAAAAGAAATCATCTTCCTCAACCAGAGTGGAATTCCATGTCTGAATAAAATGGGGCTGCTTCAGGTAGAAGAGGAACTATGGCAATGAAAGAAAACCAAATCAAGCCTGACTGAGTAGAAATTCTTTTGTGCGAGTGTGGGAGGAGTTGTCTTGGAATAAATCTCATGCAAATATTTAAATACAGCAAGGTAAACAATGTTTAATTTCTTAACTGACAATTATTTTTAAATTTGAAAATATGATGTCAAATAGGAAATATGTTCTTGTAGCTTGTGCTGTAATGTGTTCTTTTATCAGTGCACACAACAGAGTGTGTGGCATGCGGGTTACCAGCACTCCCGTGGTTGCACACGGAGTGGGATCAGCCTGGATATTGAAACTGTTTATTGGCTTTCTTGTGCTGTTATGAGAATGATCACATTTCGTGATGCCCTGAGGCGTTAAAAACCCAAGAACCAACAATAAGCAGAATTTCAAGCGCAGCTTTTCTGAAGAGCAGGAATTAAATAGAGACCAGTGCACTCTTGTGATCACCTGGCGATGAACTGCCCGCATTCGGAGCTGGAGATGCAGTTGAATTTGAAACCAAAATTTGAGTACACAGTTTTATTTCCTAATAGCAAAGAAATATTCAAACTTACCTCATTTCCATCAGTGTTCTCCCCACCTCTTCCCTAACAAAGTGGGTACCCAGCTGTGAGCTCCAGGCCACCTCTGCCCATGTAAAAGTGGCTGTGGGGGGGTCTCTAAAGGGAACCAGAAACATCAGTTTTAGTGCAAAACTCAAATATTTTGCTTCTCCAGAATAAGATTCAGTTTTTACACTAATGAAGGTCTCCATACTGCTCTTTTTAAAATAGTTAAAAAAAAAAAAAAAAGGTAATTTCTTTAGGTTGAAAATTAAAGCCAAACCAATAAAAGACATTCTGTGTTCTCCTTTTCTCTTTTATAAGATGAAATTGAGTGATTCTCAATAACTTCTGAGGAATTTCAGCCTTCAAATTGAGTATTTTTTTTCCTCTTATAGTTTTTATTTGAAATTTTGCATTTTCTAATGTCACATTTTTATTATATCTGAAGATTGCCATCTACTGGCATATAAGAGCTTCGGGGTCTGTTCCTAAATGTGAAAACTCAATAAAGTTATTTTCTCAGTTGATTCTGTGATTGCATTACGCTTTGTAGGATGGGGCAATAGTGGGGGAAACATTAGCAGCATTTACTTCATCATACCAAGTGCCGTGCAACGTCTGCTTAATTAAAAGCCCATTATAACAAGATATTGATGCTTCCCACGCGAATGAACTCTCTATTACTCCAAATTAAGCCATACTTCATATTCCTATCCTATAAGAACAGAAGAACACATTAATAAAAGGTTAAAATACACATTTTCTCTAACCATTTGAAGCGATTCTGACCTTCTGGCATGCAACAGGTAGCTCAGTAAACTACAGGGGCAGAATTTGATTGTGCAATTCCAAAATTATGGGACACACCTCTCCCTCTGCAAGTTGATTTTTAGTTGATCCTAAAACTCCTGAATTTTCTAGACCCTGGTGCTTCCCAGCACCCTCCACTCGGCAGAGCAGAAGGATCTCCAGAGGGACTTGATTTTCTTGCTCTGCCAGCTGTGAAGGGGCTGATGTAACACCCCCCTCCCAAATTAGAGCAGGCAAGGGGCAGTGATCCCCTGCTCAGGCTGAGTGCCCAGATGCACCTGGAACCATCATCATCTCCCAGATTGGGAGCAGCTGGGCCCCTGTGGGACCTGATTTAAGGAGGTCAGGGAGCACTGGTAGTGATGCTGTGGAGAGCTGAGGACCTGGTCTGCACTCTGGTGGGGTTGTGCCTCTGAAGCAGGTGAGAAAAACTGGAAGGTGGTTGGAATTCTGGGGTTTTTTGCCTGTTTTCTTGATGTTTCTTAATGGTGAGGTGCTCAGTGTGCTGCCTCAGCTGTATTGTGTAGTTGGAGGTCTGTTTTCTGTGAGCAAGGGCCTGGGGGCCTTGTGTGTGGCTTTGCTTTCCTTCCCGAGCGTGTGGTTCCTAAAACTCAGCTTTAGCTGAGTTGTCTCATGTCCTGGCTCTGTGTGATCTCTGTGGAATGTCACAGCTCTGTAAACAAACGTTTGGGGATGGACAAGGGTCTGGGCTGGTTTTTGGTGGGCAGTGATGGGGTTTTTTTGCTTGTAGCAATACTGACCCCAAAAGCACTGATACTGGCCAGGTGAGACTGTAAGAGTGAAGGTGCTGTTGCTTCTTCCAGTGCTGTGGAGAGTGTAAACCCCTGCCTTGCTCTGAGGAAGGGCTTTGTCCTGGGGCTGAGGTGTGGGTGGTGTGTGATGAAGGAGCTGTTGCTGTTCTGTAGCTGTTCAAGCTTTATTGAAGTGGAAAGTAAATAGTCATGTAAACCCTGTGTAAGTTGCTGAGATGTTAACTAGAGCTGCCCTAGGGCTGCCTTCACATGCACACGAGTTATTGTTGTTGATTTCCTATCTGCTATTCTGATTTTATTTGGGAATTTGCTGCATTTGTGTATTAGTCATCTTGATGGAGTTCACCCCTCTTAGTATGCGCTGTTTCTCTTATATAAAAGAGTGCTGAGCTGCAAAGAATTTAAATAATGGTAAAACATGTATGTTTATATAAAAATGTGAGTCTTAAGGTTCTTCTGTCTGAACTTTGGAAAGGGTATTTATTTATTTTAGATGCTGTTGGCACTACACTTTGATTTCCCCTAGATAGAGAGTTGTCAGTTACACAGTGTATGTGTATTTACTGCTAATTATAAACAGTCTTCTTGGCTCCTTAAGGCAGGCAGGCTTTCCACCATTTGCTCACACAAGCCTGTTTTATACTTCTTTGGTTTATAAGTATTTTGAATGTAGAAGGGGAGGGGAGTATTACTGGGAGGCCATAAGGCATAAACCTACAACCTGCAGATCAGCTGACTGTGAAGGTAATCAGGAGAGTTTTCTGTTTCTTTGCATCTCTCTTGGGTAGGTTGAGGGTGTTTCTGATGTGCAGGAGCCTGTCAAATACTGGCAGTGTCTAAGTGGTGCTCCTGACTGAAGCCTCTTGTGCTTGAGGGACGTGGCAGTGGGAGCCAAGCCATTGAACCAGCTGCTTGCTGTGCCATCTCCCCACTAAAGAGAAAATTTACCTCGAGTTTTTTTACCTCTCATCAGATAAATATTGACTTTCTCAGTTCTTCAAGCAGCGCCCTCTGAGAGGGAAGTGCTTGTTCCCACCCTCTGTGAGCATCTCTGTGAAGTAAATGCATGTTTACACGGGAAAATGGAGCAACCCATTAATGTGGTGATTGATTGACACGAAAATGTAGTTCTGTGATTGATGAGACAAATGCGTGTTGTTCACAAAAGCTCTGAGGAAATGCAGTCTATACCATACTCATTACTGCAGAGTTTTTAGTGGGGTTTTTTTATTATAAGCAGTCAATTTACTTCCAATTATAGTATGAACTGCAGTAAATCTTGCTGCTGTGGTGGTGGTTAATCACAGATCAACAGGCATAAATCATAAAAGACAAGTCTTGGCTATTGAGAGATGGACCATTCATTAACAGAAGCAACTGCATCATTCTGGTCTCTCCTCCATGGCATACCCAAGTCTCATTTCATTTCCCCTAAGATATTCAGTGCTGGTGTTGGCCTGTAATGCATTTCAGTATCATTAGATGTACTGTGGAGGGAAAGTTCCCTTGCCTATGTGAGGTAGAGAAGGAGTTTGAAATGTTTCTGCTGCTGACTTCCCCCAAAATTCCTGTCAGAATTCATATCACAAATTAATCAGGCACACACCTGTTCTGCAGATAACTGATTTAAGAGGTGGTGAGAGATGAGAACCTTAAAAATTGAGAGAGGTGTTTTTTGTTAGTGATAGAATCTTACCCTTGCTGTGTCCTGAGCTGAATTTTAGCAAAAGCTTCCTGCAGATCAATTAAAACTTGTGAATCACTGTTGCTCTGGTGATTGCTTTTTTCCTACCAGTTGGGATGATTTTGGAGGAAATCAGTCCTGTTGTACTCACGTCTATTGGGCAATTCTCCTAGAAAGTCAGGGGTGACAAAACACACTTTTTATTTTAAGTGAGATTGAGTAAATCTTAGGCTGATGCATAGTAGGGGAAAGGGTGAAAAGAGGAAAGAAACTCAACATCTCAGCTGTTTGGTTTTTGTTTTTTGGGGGGAGAGTTCCTTTTTTTAATTGCAAAATGGTCTATCTTTTGAAGAAGTAAATCACTGTGCTTGCTAAAGGTACAGCAGGCTGCCTTTAATGATGGTGATTTAGCAGGGTAGTCATGTTGTTGATAGATTCCATAGTAAATAAACCTGTTAACAAATGAAATTAAACACAAAACTGAGTAACTGAAGCATTTTCTGTCATTTGTTCAACACTGTTAAAAGGGATTGATCAAATTCCTGTTGCAATCCATGGGAGCTCCTGGTTCTGACACACTTTGGAAGAGGGTTAAAACTGTTAGCAGCCTTTTGGTTGACTTTATTTGCAATAAGTGCTTACAGCTGTATGATTTTTTCAGTCCTTCAGATGTTTGCCTGGTGACTGTGCCTATAAACATGACCTTTAAAAACAAACAAAAAGGTGGAAAAGGTGGAGCTGCTTGGTCTCAAATGCCTGGCCTCGCTTGTTAAGTTGCAAGGACAGGAGCACTTCATTCAAAATTCTAAATATTCTTGTTTGCCCAAATAGCTCCTTATCTGTGAAAAATGAGTCCATGCTGTGGATTATGTGCCACTTGTGTTTTGATTTGTGTTCTGCAATGTGGCTCAGATCTGATAATGGGTTCCTCCTTCATCGTGGCATCTCTCCCTGGCTATGCACTCTGACCTCCTCGCAGGCTCTTGCTGTGTGGGGTTCTCAGAGTTGCCTTCTCATGGGTCTCTAAATTACATGTATGACCTCAGGAGGTTTTTGTACAATCCACCCAGAAGTGACAGGGATAATAAAGCTTCCTTATTGTATTGTAGCATTTCATGGATAAATTCATATGTGGCTCTGTGAGGCAACCATCCAACACCTGCCTGCTGGTGCTGCTGCTGGTAAAGAAGCATGGGAATGTCCATCTGTGGTTTAACTCTGCTCCATCTTTGTGTGTGTGAGGATCTGATTGGTGGGAGCATTCAGAAAGCAGTTTTTGTACATCAACAGAACAGACATCTTGTTCTGTACAAACCTGAACATCTGTGGTTTAAAAATTAGCATGACTTCCTTTTAAAATCGAGCTGTATCGTATCTTTGTAGCAGGCTATCTAGCCTTGTTCTTTTTACTGGTAAAAAAGTAGATTAATTACAATATTGATTCTACCAGTTGAGGAACCTCCCATCCCTAAATCTGTAAAATAGTACTTGCACTATAGACTGTACCTACAAAAGGGCATCCCAGGTCATGATCTGATAAATCTATATTTATGAAATGTATTTTGTTGTTTGAAAACTTGACCTCATTGGCTGTAGTCCCTTTCCATCTCAGTTGTTATCTGAAGTGTATAATTATGAGGAGAACATCATCTCAATCCATCAGTGCAATCGGGCAAAGAGATTCTGTTGCAAACTTGGGGAAGATTGTGTCCCAGATGGGAACACCAAATTTCATTACTGACAATGCAATGAGTCTGAAGTGTTTCTGCATGCACAGTTCTGGACAATGCACTGTTTCAAACCCAGGCGACTTGGGTTTCGCAACATTAGGCTGGAAAGAGTTAGTGGATGGTAATCCCCTTAACCAAGGATGAGTGTGTATGATGGGAAAGCTGGTGAAATGCTAATGAATTCATTGAGCAAAGTCTGTGAAATAGCTAAACATCTAAAGAGCAAATATCAAGCACTGATATTTATGTAGAGATAGCACAGAAACTGTTCCCTCAGAGAGGGCCTGTGCTTCCAGTAAAGGAGGGGTTTTTTTATACAGAGAGCTTTATTTTGGGTGGCTGCCCTGCCCTGGGAACAGACCTGAGTGATGGTGCTGTGGCTTTGCCTTTGCAGGAAAAGGGCATAGGTGTCTCAGTCAGGAGTCGCTGAACAAATACTGTGTATATAAAACCAGAAATCTTTTCATACTGCTGCTTAGTAAATGAGGTTCAAACTGATAGAGCACCATGTCTGAGGCCATGCATCCAGGCTATGTCTGCAAAAACTGGTCCGAAGTTGATTACAGGCTCTAATTCTTCCAGGACTTGCTGCACAGCTGCCTGTTGGCATCTCTTTTGCTATTCACGAGATAGATCCCTCGGTGTGCTGGAGGTAATGACCTTCTGGATGCTTTCTAATAAAACAATGAAGAGCTGACTTTATCATCCTCAAAGCAAATTACTTTTGCAAAATGCTTTACAAATACCAAGGGTGCTCTTTAGATAGGGACGTCTTCTGTTAAAAAGTCTTGAATATTTTTCTGCCTCTAAGTGGAAGAGCTCTCTGTCCACTGAGATGTGTAGGAGTAGCTCATACAAGGAAGGCAGGGCTGCTTCCTGTCTAGAGCTGTCTACAAGAGCAGTATCATCCAATTGCTTTTCTTTAAGTTGACTTAAAGAAGGTTTAGTAAACTAAGATTTTCTTTTTTGTCTTCAGCTAATTGCATTTAATTTCTCTACCTAAATGATCCTGGGTAAAGGCTTTGTGGTAAGTCTAGTACTACCTTTAATGTGTCTGGGACTCTGTGTGATGGTGAGATGCCAGTGATAGCACTGCAGGACTGGGGCTGCAAGTTTTATGGGAGGGAACTGGAGGTGTTTCCCCCTCAGTATGGGTACCAGCAGCCAGCCCTGTGCCAACCACAGTGCTTTGGCTCAGCCCCGTGATGGTGTGGGTTTGGTCCTGCTGGTGGTGTGGCTGGCTCAGCTCCCCAGTACTTTCCTTATCTGTTTATGTTAATATTGGATAACAAGGAAAACACGAGGCTTGGCCCCAGTGTACTACCGTGGGCTTCCTGCTGACTTGTTTACGCCTTCTCATCCCACAGGTTTGTCTGTTGTCATAGTTTCCATTTTCTCCCTGTTTTTTGAAAGCAGGACAGGAGGTCTCTATGGAGACAGGCATCAGTTCCACTCTGTGCACTAAACTGTAGGGGTTGCTGTAAGAGCAGAGCTGTGAACATGCTCCAGCCCCTGTGGAAGCCAAAAACATTGCCATGCTGACATCTCCAATCCCTGGTGTCTCCGGGAATTAACATTTCAAGGTCGCAGCAGCTTTGCTGTAACAACACTGTCTGCTATTACCTTCATTGGATCAGCAATGTGGCAACAGAAACAACTCTGCACAGTTACAGCTTCAACTCTCAGGGTTTTTCCATTAACTGCGTAAAACCCAGTGAACTATGCCGATGTATTCTTAGAATTAGTACAGGTGGATTTCATCTGAAATGAAAACTAAATGTAGGTCCCAGTGGCTGGGATATGGGTGGGAAAAAAACATTCTAGAGGTGGCTTTGCCATAGAGAAGGAGGTTCATGAGATCTTAGTGGTGTGTGTGTATGTAGTTCCTCAGACTCCTGCCCAGAGGAGATGAGTTGCTGAGCAGTGTTGTGTGAAAAATGTGACTTACAGTCTCCAAAACCCTCTGAGCAGCAAATCACTGGAGACAGGGAGGTATCTGTCTGGCCTGCTGTCCTTGTTTGGGCTGAATGTTGCTGCTGTCAGCCATGTGATGGATACCATGGGAAGTGCTGTCAGGTCTGGCTCAAACAACTTTTATTCCTGTAGTGGTGAGGTGGGTGTTACAGGTGGAATTTCAGAGGTACCCAAGCATCTTGGGAACAAAAATCCATCAGTGGTGTACTCACTGAACTTGAGGTTCCCACATCACTGACTGCCTGCAGTGCTGCTCTGTCACAGTTTAGGTTTGTGCAGAACTCCATCTGAAACTGAACTGAGGACCTAAAGAAGTGTGGGTATATCCATCCATCCATCTCTCTCTGTATTTCTGCCCAGCTACCTTTCATGTGTGTTTATCTGCAATCACCGCTGTCCAGGAGAAGCCTTTGCTCACAAGGCAGATAAAAGGGGGAATCATAACTGCAGATGCTGTGAGAACAGGAGGGTTGGATTGGGCAGGAGGGGTAGAATCTGAAAACTCCACTAGACAAGGGGTAAGAGTTACCTGATGTTATGCATTTTATTTTTTTTCTTCCAGAACGGATGATGCTGATCTTCTAGGGGCTTGATTTGGGCTCCTGAATATACTGGTGGTCTTGTCTGATGCGATGCTGATAGAAGAATCATTTCTTGTTACTTTACACCATATGCTGTTCAGCAGCAGTTGAATTTCTTAGCCAGTTTCCTGGACAGCCTACAGTTTACTAGCTAGATGTAGCTTTAATAGTACATTGGCAAAGTAGAACTCTAAGGAATGTTTTAAAAAATAGGTGATTGAGAGGTGACTTGCTATTCTGTTTGGTGTTATGACTCCAATTAAAAAATAAAATAAAAATTCTAGGATCTGATGTCACATAAAGCACCTGAAACTCGTAAATGCAGCCCAGCAGCTTGCCTGGAGAATGTTGTCACTGGTACCACAGAGCTGTGCAGGGTAGTGCCACACCTAGAGATGGAACAGTGAGTCTGACTGTACAGTATTGGTTGTGAAATAAAGGTCAGGTTCTGCCATCTGATAAACCTGCTTTCTGTGAACCTCCTCATGGGCTATGGAATTAAGATTAATTCAGATGAAGTCATTGAGGAATATTTCAGTGGGCAGAAGGTTGACATAGTGACTTCAAGCCTATGCATAAATCACAAGAGAGCAGTCCCTGTGGGCTGCTGGCAAGAGATAAAATACTCCTTTTACTACTGTAATGTCATCTTTGTGCATGGGCTTGTTGCTTCCCACCCAGCACAGGTTCCTGGGGCTGCCTCAGTGTAGGAGTGGATCATGTTAATTCCAGGTCTCTGGGAGCTCAGTTTCTCAGTGTTTTCACAAGCAGAGACAATTAGGAGGATTAAAACCACCTTTATGCTGTAATCTGAGCCTTCAAGGTTCCTGTTGTAGTACAGAGAAGGGAGAGCCTCCTGAGAGGCTGGTTTTGTCTGGAGCTGGGTGTTGGATGTGGGTCATCCCCTGGGACTCTGTTGGAAGGGCTGGGAATGGGGTTTATTATATTCCTCTATACTTTCAGGCTATCACAGCTCCTTTACCATCAATGAAACATTACTCAAAGTGTATTGATTGCTTCAGGCAGTGACTTTGGCCTGTGTGTGGTATTGAAGGAGTGTCAGAAGATTGAACTCCTCACCCTGGGTAGAAAAAACTGAACAGAAAAGTCTTCTGACTTACTGACATACTTCCATTTCCTAGTAATTTCTATAGATATGAGCAAATGTAAGAGCTGGAGATAGGGGCAAATAAGAATAGGCACCAAATCAAATAACAAAATTTTGAAAAGGTCAAATTAATATATTTTTACAGCTATCTCTCTTGCAGAATGAACAAGGCATTAAAACTCTGATTATAAGTTCTCGTGAGAATGGATTGTAATGAGAACAGGAACCAGCAGATTATAAATCCACTCTCTTGGTAGTAATTTAACTAGAACAGTAACTGGTACAAATGTAATTCATTATTTAATTTTTATGACAATTTAAAGACTGAAATCGGGTTGTTATTGTGGCCTTCTTATGCCATATCTAGGACATTTTTTGTGTAGTTGAAGTACTAAGATACATTATAAACCAGATGGATGCAAACTTCCTGGGAGAGTCTACCTTATCACAATT
The DNA here is from genome assembly GCA_013396735.1 of Grallaria varia. Lineage (NCBI taxonomy): Eukaryota > Metazoa > Chordata > Aves > Passeriformes > Formicariidae > Grallaria > Grallaria varia. The sequence continues at coordinate 278,076 of VWZG01004336.1, read as the reverse complement.
GCTGCCTTCTATGAAATTCTTGTTTTGATTAAGATTGGATTGAAAGAATATTAAAAAGTAGTTCTGATTTGTGTTTATCTAGGACAGATGGCTAATTTAACTAGTCTGATCTCAGTTTTTTATTGGACTTCATCCAGCGATCCTCGATAGTCTCATATCTGAATTCAACATTCCCCAAAGCCATCAGATGCAAATAACAAAAGTAATTAAAAGACTGCTTCGAAGTGTAAATATCCATTTAAAAAAGTGTGAAATCTTTGCTAATAACATTTGTGGAGCTTTCGATATTTTGAAGAGTTTTAGTTGCGCTGACAGTAAAGACTGACACCAAATATGGTGAGTGGTTTTATTTGTTTATTTGCCTTTCCCCCCCCCCCCTGCTGCTTTCAAAGTATGTTAAAAAAGACACTGTCACAGGCCTGGTGGCTGCAAAACTTCTTGCCCTTGTTTTAGCTGGGCAGTGAAAGGAGGGATGATGGGATTTTCAGAGTCAGGGTTGTTAAGTATTTAGGACTGATGCCCTCAGTATCAGCTTTTATACTCTGCAGCTCCTGCTTGCAGGCCTTTGGCAGGTCCTTAGGGCTTCCTGTGCTTGGGCTGCGCTCTCAGGAGCTGCTGCTGATGGATGTGGCCTGTGTGGCTGTCACAGGAGACATTTAGATGACAAAATGTTATAATCTGTTAATGTAAGACAGCTAGTTTTGTTTTGTGAATTTTCATCTTACTCCAGAACTTGCATGTGTTGTCTTTGTCAAACCCAATGAGTATAGACTTGCTCTTAGTAAATCCTTGTGATTGGGGAAAACCCTACAACAATTAAAATGTGTGTTTTAATCTGTAGTGCTTAGAAACCAAGAGCAAAACCTTGGTTTTGCTGCAGTCACCAAGAGAACTCCTTATTGATTGTAGCTGGATTGTTAGTTGTGCTAAAATAGATGAAGATATAAAATAATAAAATCCATGGTACTTGATTCTTTTCATTTTTCAGAACACCAAGCATGTTTCCTTAGCCACAGTTCAGGCTCTTCCTGTACTCCCTGCCTGTGCTGGGAAGGCTGCCATGTGCGTTGCGCTGCTGGTTTGCTGTAACTGGCTTTTCTGGCATCTTCACCATGGGTTGTGTGGCTTAATCTTAATAAAATTGTCCACAGGAACTGCTGCTGTAGAGCTTTTCTCTAACACCAGCTCACATGGACCAAATGATTGCTGCTTCCAGGTTCTTCATTAATGTTATCAATAGACATTAATGATGATCCTTGTCCTTGGCTTAGGCTTAATAGAAGGTTATGCAGGTAGTAGAGAAGACCTATGTATGTGCTGTTAGGGTGTTTTTACAAGGATTGCTTTAAAAATTGATTGGAGAGTGTCTTAGTTTAGAGTAATAGATGTAGTTTTAATTATTAACTGTAGATACCAATAGAGCTTCCTTGTAAATAACTATTGTCTTTATTGTGCTCTTTAGATGCTTAGGTCCTTCATTGTTTGGCCTGCATTCAGTGTCAATCTTGTCAGTGAAAGACTGTTTAGACCACAGAATTTCCTGGGGTTTATATCCAAACTCCTTTTATTGTCCCTGCTCCTTCAGGCAGTCCCTGTATTACATTCCAGGGTTTCTATTTTAACAATCTCATATTTAAAAGGATCTTTGAGTTCCTACAGAAAAAATTAGAAAGGCAATGTTGCAATAAGCAAAACTGCAATCATAACATGTCCTGAGTGATATTAAAGTTCTGAGTAGGAGCAGTAAATATTTTCCACAAGCCATAGACTGATGGAGCTGTACCTGAGAACTCCTTGTGGCTGGAAGGAACAGCAGTGGCACTTGAGTGGAGCCTGATCCACTGATGTATGTGCAGCTTTCCTGTAGGAGGGAGGTCTGGTTTGCTGGGGAATTTGCTTTTGCAGAGCACTGACTGTCAACAAGATATCACTGGTTTTACCTTAGATTTTGCTGCCCAGAACAGTTTTCATTGCCCAAGGGTAAACCTTGAAGGTCCCTTCCAACACAAACCATTTCATGATTTGGTGGTGGCTCTTCCTGATACTGAAAGTCAACACAATGTCATGGAAATTCAGGTTTCCAGATAGAAAAAGTGGGAAATGACTTAGAATGGTTGAGTTTTGGTTTAGGGAGGCTTTGAGAGTCCCGAGTTCCAAATCCTGTGAAGGTCACAGTGTTGTGAACTGGTGGAGGCTCATGCTCCAGCCAGAGAAGCTGTCAAGAGCAGAACAGGAGAGAACCCCCAGTAAAACCTCTTTTCTGCTATTTTCATGACTGTGATCTTAACTGCAGGCTGTTTCTGTGCCTCAAACAGTGGTGCAAGGCTCATTTCTCTCAAAAAAAAGACAGGTGGTGCTTGAGCTTTCACTCGAGCCTCAAAAGATCTTACAAGGTGTTTCTGCATGGCAAATCTCCCACAGTTTTCAACAGGGTACAAGAACAATTTGTATTTTAATAAACATGATGACTGAGATTGTTGCTGAGTGAAACTAATAAGATGAAGCATGTTGACAAGTCATGGATTTGTATTGTTCAGCCTGACTATAATTTGCAATGTCAGCAGTACTGGACAAGCACAACTACTGAAAATGTAAATATCTTTACATGATTTGATATGAAATTTTGAAGCCAATTTGTTAATGGGCAACTTCAGTGCTTGTTTTTATATATGGAATAAAAACCAGGAGGTCAATTGTCATGTAAAAATGCACATTTTATTTTGGCTTTCTGGTTTTAGCACTAAGCCACATCTTCAGTGTAACAAGAGAGCAATAACCTTCTTTTGATTTGATGATATACAGCACCTTTTATGTAAACCCATGAAAAGTGATTACTGGTATCATGAGGAAACAGCACCTTAGGGAGATTACCAGGCAAGGCAGACAGCTGGAACCCATAATCTCCTACAAGTCTGATTGTGGATCCCCATGTCTACCCTTGGGTGCTATATGTAATACTTTTAATTATGCAAGCCAATAAATTCTCTCAAAATTTTGAATTCAAAATTTTTGGTAACTATGAAATTTAACTGCGTTAAGCCAGATGTTCAACAGAAGTTCTAAGTTTAGGACCCTGCAGAATTTATTTTTGAGTGTAATGTGACACATTTCATATTGCTTTCTTGACATTCAAGATTAGTTATTCCATCAGTTTACCTAAAGTTTAATTTAACTGTAGGAATACATATATCTAATCTATTTGACAGGGTTTTGGTTTTTTTAACTGAAGTTAAAAAATATAATTGCATTTTAACTGAAATAAGTCTAGCTTTGTAGGCATTTGTATTGATTTAATTAACCTAAAAAAAGGGACAACTTCAGAGAAGATAGAAAAAATATTTAGTTGTTTTAGAGTACAAATCTCCTGAGAACTGTTCCTGCCTGTGTGTTGACCTGGCAGTTGTGCCCTGTTGCTGTGTCAGTGATGGGGAGGCTGCAGTCTCTGTGCCTTTCCTTTGGGCCATGGAAATTCACTGAAATTAAGAAGCATGATCTGTGCTTTAAGAAAAGTGGGATCATTCTTAAAATCTTACCTCAGTCACCATATCTTAGTCTTTTACTATTAAGGCAAAACATCCAGATCCCTTCTGGCATATCCAGTGATCTGAAATAACAGGGGTTTTAGCAATTGCAGGGAGCCCGTGCAGCCCCCAGTGCCCCGAGCTGTCCTCTGCCCGTTCCAGCCACAGGGATGGAGCTGCTGATGCGCAGGGAGCGTTTCCCTCGGTGCTGATCATGGAACATTGAGCTCCCGGTGTGGTGACAGAGCCCAATGCAACCAAAATTACTGTTTTCAGCCGGGCATCCTGCTCGCTGTTGGCTTAAAAGCCCCGATGTCACACTGCGTGCTGCTGACTCCAGAAGCGCTTCAGAGAGGGGTTGCCTGAACTCGGGCACCTGCACAGCACACTCCTCTCTGGCAGCTCTTCCACGAGGCTCATTTTCCTACCAGGTTGTATTACTTTTGACCAGAATTTCTAGTGCCTTTTGCCTGGCCTGGATCACTGGGGAAACTGTCAAGAGGCACCTGGAAAAAAAAAAGTGTCGGAACTTCTATTGTTAAAAACTTTCTGAGCCTTCCAGGAGGGTGTTCCATTATCTCTGCAGCCTGGAGGTGCTACCGAAAGCTTCAAAGCCAGCTGTTGGACTTAATAATATAATTTTCACCTGAAACTTTTTGTTCTAGCAGGTGATAATGATCAGGAGTTGGATATTCAAAACGTGCTCCCCCGGCCCCCCAATGAGGTTTTAGCCAGACATCAACACAGGCAGGATGACTGTGTAGCTGAGTGCTGCTTTCTCTCATCTCAAATGCCCTGTTGCAAGAAGGTGCATCGTTCTTGAAATGTCATTATAAAGCCTGTCAGACAATTTCTGTCCCTCAAAGGCAGATTTTGAGTGATCTGAGTGTGTAATTTGCATGCTAATTTAAATGTGTGAACTGGTTTGGGGTCAAACTGGTTTGATGAAAGCATTGGGAGAAGGTTATCAGACACTGAAGATGAGTGATGAACAGGCATCTTGTAAGATAAACATCCACAAGTTGTTGCCACTTGTAGGAGTTTGTTAGGAAGCCTCAGTTCCAGGCATTTACATTATCTGCAGTAGAATTGTCATTTCCTTAAAAATGGCAATGTGTCTAAGTGTGATCTTCAGTAACAGCTCTTAGAACTGTGCTGGAGGACAGGGCAGAGCAGCATTTCTGACTGACCATCTCAGTTTATGATCAGTAAATTTGACAGTTCATGTGTACATTTAATTTCAAATGCACTTTGGATTTTTCCTTGCTGGTAGTTATCAGTTACTTTGGAGATTTTTTTTTTTGAGCTTTCTTCTTATTTGAAGTTCCTCTGATTACATAGCCCTGAATAGAGAGAACAATTGAAATTCTTCATGTGTCTGTAAGTAAAGTGCGACAATGAGAAGTTAAATTTTCACCAAACTGGACTTAGAGGTCAGTGTCAAGGGTACTGCCATTGTCTGTAGGGATGCTTTTTTCTTGAACAATTTATATCCACCCTGTGTTGGTGGGGAATGGATTCTTTGGCCTAATTTCTTGCCTGCCTCTAATTTCTCCAATTTTGTCATAACTAGGACATTAAAAATCATAATGGGCAGGAACTTCACATGCCAGCTGCTCAACTACTTAGAAATTCTACTCTGGGACCAATGCTTTTTGCTCACCTTACGTTTAATCCATGGTTTTTTGTTCATTCTTCATTATTCTTGTTTTTAAGTGTTTCTCACTTCTCTTCCAAATTAACATGCTGTGTGATGTTCCAGTCAGTCATTATGGGATGTTGGAGGGATCCTGGGGTACAGCAGGACAGACATTTAACCTCAGTATGAGGGATGGGGGGTAGCGAGTGTTTAATGGCAGTAACACTTAAAGAATTTTAATCAGATTCCTCCAGGCTTAGTATGTTGATGTTAAGTAACAGTAATTCTTAGAGCACTGTGTTGGAAAAGCACCTTAGAGTGTCATTGCTGAGCACAGAAAAACATCCAGAAAGATGTGGAGTCTCTGGACTAGAGGGGCTCTAATGCAGCTGTGAGATGTCATGTGGGTAGCAGTAGAGGGAAGGCAGAAGAAAAGGAGCCAAAGCTGGAGTGAGGGAATTTTATGTTGTTAGATTTCCATGTTTAAAGGTTGGTAGCTACTTGATCACTTTCTCCAGTGGGATTCAATCCTTTTTGATGTTTCCTGGCGAGCTACAGAATCACCAAGCAAGGTGTCTTTGAGGCTTCAGTACCCAGAGTCATGAGAACACTTTCAAGGATGGAATTGTCATGAGTTCCAGCGTTCTTAGTGTGCCAGTTTTTTTGTTTTGGCTTGCATTGGAAGGCCTGGAAAATAAAGTGGAGGTGGGGAGTGGGGGGAAAACTGTCCCAGAGGAGCCCTGAAGAGCGACACTCCCTTTACAAGGATCTGCAAACCTTCCGAGTCCTGGGATCACAGAATGGTTGAAGTTGTGTTTATAGGGATGTCCTTCCAGCTTCCAGCATACCAATATCCCTGTCTCTGAGTTCATCTGAATTCCTCCACGTCCCTCTGGAGCCTCTCCTGGTGCTGAGGTGTCCAAGGGCTTTAGGAAGACCCACCACTGGTGGTGTTGCAGGTGTTGTGAGGACTTTGGGGCACTGTGCCCCTGCCACAGGCACAGCAGTTCATTGTCACAAGCTGTGACATTGCTTTGCCTTCAGCAGAGGCACTGAGGTGGTGTTGGGAGGAGTATTGATTCAACTCAGCCTCACCTGCTGGCTTAGCTCCTGTGATGAGATTGTAATCTCTTTTTAAAGAAATATTAAGGTTACAAAGCTTGAAAAAAGATGTATAAGGTGTCTGTGTACCACTTTGAAAATTTTCCTTCTAGGAGATGACCTGATACAGTGCTACTATTTATTTTGTTTTTATTTTTTTTGGCATCCATAGCCTTATTTAAGAAAAATCTACAGATTTTATCTTGAGATATTGTTCCAGAGCACAGTCCTTGTGAAATATTAATGAAATACTGGCTAGGATCAGCTCTTTAGTACTCCATTCAGGATCACAGCAGAAATGTTCCTTAAAAACTAATGTTTGGCTTTTGTGACAGCATTTGGGGAAGAGGAATCCTGATTAGGCTATTCCAGCCTTGCCCTTTTGCTTTCCCCTTCTCTTAACCAACTGAAGGGCAGTGATGATAGTTCTGTGTAAGGAGTTCCATGAAAATAAACCAAAAATCATGCCCTTGTGCTAAATGGGACTGCATCAGCTTATTTACATAACCAATAGGCTGTCTTATGTTTTTATTTGGCACAAGGAACAAGGTAATTCTGAAGTCAGGTTAGTAACCACTGTGGTCTGGCACTTACGAAATTGATTGGGGTCCTAATTCACTATAACACAGTCCATCTTCTGCTGGGCCTGTAAATATCTCCTTATTGCTTAGTTCTCCAATATCCTTAATAGGAACCCTGCTCATTTTTGAGGAATCAGCTGTACATGTGGTTGGCTCATCTGTTTGTCTTACTCCTTTTTTCAGTGTTGATTTGCAACAAAAGCAATTTGGTGCAGCTAAAAAAGAGCAAATGGTAACGGGCGTGAAGCTGAAAGCTCTTGGCTTTTAACACTCAAGCCCTTGAAGTGGAGGATTTGGGGATAAAGAGACTTTACTTCTGGGTTAGAGATCCTTTGTTCTGTGCTTGACTGTTTTTTCTGTTTGGCTTGGTTTTGCTCTAATATTAGTAGATGGCAGGTTGCTTGCAAAGTAAAGTTATTTAATTCCAGGGTCTTGAGCTCATGAAACATTTTTAAAAATGCAAAGACAGCACTCACTGGAGGCCCTTTGGCACCTATGACACTGTGTCAGGATTATGGATTACTGCCAGTCGTGCATTTCAGTCTGAAAAATTGTGTTTTGCCTTTCTGAGAACACACTGGTTTTTAGGAGCTGCCCATACCACTTAAGCTACTTGTGCCAGGCACCCTGGGCCTCCTGGATTCATGGTGGCTGTATGCATTGCTTGAGGTCTGCAGCAAGACTTCCAAGTGATTTCAGGAAAAAAGGAATAAAATTAAATCGTAATCCTTGAAAAATATATACCAAAAAAATCATATGTTGCTTATGTATAATGGGGTTTTTATCAGCCGTGAAAGTGGCCAGTTTCAAGGTCAAGCAAAGCTTATTATTGGATCCAAACAGCATCTCAGTCAATTGTAAAATGAACTTTTAAACCCTTGGCTTTTGAAACTATATTAAGCAATAGAGGGAAAGTATTAATTGTTATGAAAATGCAGGCATGGGTTTTGTTGTTACAGGGCAGAATTGACATTTGCAGTGTCTCAGACCTTTGGGAGAATCAGTCTTACAGCTTCAGGCTCTGCTGCAGTTGCTGTTGCCTGAGCTGAGGGAGGGTCCCTCCTGGCTGGGCAGCAATAAATGAAGTGATGGCTCCATGTTCTTCCCATCATCCTGAGGGCCCTGGGGGCAGCATCATAAACCTGTTTTATGCTCCAGCCTTTTGGCACCCAGGTACTTCCTGTCCTAGAGTTAAGGAAGAAATTGTTTGCAGTGAGTGGTGAGACCCTGGCACAGGGTGCCCAGAGAAGCTGTGGCTGCCCCATCCCTGGAAGTGTCCAAGGCCAGGCTGGATGGGGCTTGGAGCAACCTGGGCTGGTGGAAGGTCCATGGCAGGGGTTGGACTGTATGGCCTTTAGAGGTCCCTTGCAACTCAAACCATTGCAGAAGGTGCAGTCTTGTCACTCCATGCAGATACAGAGGCAAGTGTTTTGGAGAGGAATTAAGAGTGTAAGGTGTTTTTATAACACTTGACACTTCTTCCACTCACACTGAACAGAGGAAGAGCAACACAGGATGTGGACTCCTACGATTCATCTCGGTGCTGCCTGAATATAAATATCTGTGACAAGCTGCACGAGGATGCTTTAATGGCAGTTGTCAGAGACATTTAAAATGGATTAGACCTTTTCAATTTTTTCTCTAATAATGAATATTTAGTGAGACTTTTAAAGCTGTTAGCTATTAATTATAGGACCTAAAAATATGATTGTGTTCAGTCAAGTATGAATCAGCACATGACTGTATGCACAAGTATGTTCTCTGTCTAGTTTGGTGACATAGCTTCCTACTTTACATTTGCTTTATAAATACAAGAAATAATCTTTAATGATGACAGCTGGTGATGAAGCAGACTTGCCCTTGAAAGTTGTAAGCAGGCTGGGAACATTAACACTAAGGAGGTAAAAGAATAGATTAATAGATAAGTGTCCTGATACTTAAATAATGTATAATAAAATTAGACTATCATTAATTTAGTTCCTCTGTAGATAATAATATTGTTCTGAGGCTAGAAATCCAAGTGTGGAAATAGAAGGTTAATGTTTGCATTAATAAAAATGCAGACCATTGTCCTCAGCTAGTGCTGTTGCTGCTTTCTGCAGATAAGAAATCGCCTTTCTCTTTAAATTAGTTTATACTACCATGGGTTACTTTTGCAGATTGGAAATAAATAGGGTTATATTTCTACAGCTAAAATAAATGTTTCTGCTGTTGAAATAAATGACTTATTCCAACAGTAGAAAGCTGATTATACTATTGATAAAGAGGCCGTCAGTCAAATAATTCTCATTTATGTATTCAAAGATCTTAACTAATAGTGCAATGAAAAAAGCTTTATTAAATTCTCGCTTTTCAGTGTAATTTTTTTTCTTTGTAGCTGGAAATCATCTTCTGTTTGCAGCTTGGTGACACTTCCCTGAGTAAAGTATTAGAGCAGAGCAAGGAAGCTGAAGTGTCTGGTTTGGTGTTTTGTGGTGTTCTCCCTCTGGTTATTCAAGCAGGGGAAATCCAGCCTGTGGGACCTAGTTGCAGCCTTTGGTTTATTCCTTTGGAAGAAATCTTCCTCAGAAGACAGCTTGGCAGTGCCTTTGTGCTCCAGGGAGAGCCAGCCCACTGACCTCTTGTAGTGATCCATCTCAGCTCTGTATCCTGTCCATCCCAGCTCCGCTGGGAGCAGGCTCTGCTCTTGCCCCTGTTTTCTTGCTGAGGGATTGATCTCCTCTGGCATTGCCAGGAGAAGTTTCAGGCACGTAGCCAGGGTTGGTTCCATGAGCTCCTCTTGGTGAGTGGGGAGAGGGAGAAATGTCCTGAATGCTGTTTAGCCTCTCCTTGTAGTTTTTCTTGGTTTGTTTGATATTTAGACTGTACATTCTATGAGAGACTTGCACAGTTGCTGCACAAGCAAAGACATGCTCAAAGTCACACAGACCAGAGTTCTACCCTTTATTTTTGCACATTACGGTTTGATGTCTTGGCCAGCCCTGTCACTGCATTGTCCTTGAGGGGCAACATGAAAGAGTTCTTCTCTCTGGTCCTCCATGCTTTTTTTTTTCCTGGAAGCTTGTGCTGGGGTTTTCTCAAGAAGACCCTTCCATGCCTTTTGACCTTGCAAGAGCAGCTCAGTGTAGTGCCAGCACGGGGAGTGGGGACATGACCCAGACTGAGCTCCTTTCCACATACAAAACCAAGGTCTTGGGTGTCGATGGGATTGGGACTGGAGCATTTCCTGACACTCCAGCAGAGCACATTATTAACCTCATGAGACCTATCACAGCTCTGGGGAGGGCAGTGGGTGAAAATTTAAGCTTGTCTTACATGGATTTGATTGCTTTTCCTGGGTAGTTCTTGCTGTAAGAAGTGTGAGAAAATGAGAGCAGAGATAACTAGAGGGGAAATTTGATGGGGAAGAGAGCCCAGGAATTTATTCCAAGTCCACCTGTGTGCGTGTGCCTGCATTTATTTCTACTCAGGCATTTACATTCTTCAAAGTACTCTCAGTTGATAGCTCTGAGTGCCCTAATGATAATTGCATGTACACTAAATGTGGAGCAGCATCAATACTGATACACAAATAATTTAAATCTGCCAGCCAGCCGTCTTAACTAATCAAATGGAGATTGCCCCCTGTCTGAGTCGGTACAGACAGGGAAGAATTCATCTTCTTTAAGCAAGAGCTTAAAGAAGGGTGAGGGTGGTGGCCCTTCTGTTAAAGGTGTCCTAGGAAAAAAGGATACCAAGAGGAACAAGCAGCCTGTCTGCAGCCTGTAGAACACTGTGCTGGCTGGTACCAGCCTTGGGGTCTGGAGCATGGCTCTGAAACTTAGCACAAATAGTTAGTTTTTAAAAATGTACAAATTTTGTAGCAGTGGTTGTATTTTTTCAACTCTCAGACAGAAGTATGATTCCATTCCTTGGTGCAGTCATACTCAAATAAAAGTTGACTTGCTATTATATTTGGAAGGAAAATAGACTTTAACCTTGAGGTGCTGAAACAGCAAATAAGATACTGTGTTCAGGTAGGGATCTGTGACCTGTAGCAGGTGTGAGGGGCTGCAGAAGTGACCTGCTTTTACTTCACAGCGTAGAGGAGAGGGAACCTTGCTGAGTGCTAATTAATTGTTGCTTTCATGCAAAATAATTCTTACCTTCAAATCGCCTTGAAAAGAGTTCTCCCAGTTTTCTCATCTAGGAAAGGGTGGTATTCAGCTACAGCTTCACAAAGTGGGATCTAACTCCAATAACTGAGTTCTTTAACATTGTAGGGTTTGAACCAATATTTTGTCTATTATTTAGGCAAGTCATGCTTAATTTAAAAGCAATCTTGCCTTTTCCAGGATATTATTGTGAAGGGAGTTTTTAGGGCCTTTGTTTTGACTGTGGAGATATGTTTTCCATTGTGTTATTTAGGGGGTTTTGTGGTGGTTTTTTGCTTGTTTTTTCATTAGTATTGTACTTGGTCTTTTGGGTGCTCTGCATGCAAAAGTTCTACTGAGATAAGAATATCTCCTGACTGTCATTGGCTTGCATGGACTTGTCCCTCCTGCCCATGCTCAGAGAGGAATGGGGACAGTGTTCAAACAGGAGAAGATGAAGATCCTCTTGCCAAGGTGGGCATGAGCAGCTGGATGAGCTCAGGCTGGTTCCAGCTCACAGGGAATTGCTTGGGAAGGTGCACAGGCAGGTGCTGTAGCACAGGTAACAGTTCCTCTGGAATGTGGGATGGGCAGCTTTCCCTCCCAGTGTGTGCCCTGAGCAGTTGTGTGGAAGTACCTATGTCTGTATCTGTTTGCCCCTCTGAATAGGCCACCTCATCCTGAGCAAGGGAAACAGTTTTGTATGATAAATGACTCTTCAGTACATAATACTCTAAAATACAGGATGTGGGAGATTTTCAGGGAGTGTTTATTGTGGTGACAGGTAGAAACTGAGCAAATAAAAGCCTCAGTTGGCTCTGAGTTCTGGAAGGTGCTTGTTTGTGATTACAGTCCCCATGATAAAGCAATTAAACACTAGTGAACATACACTTTCCATGTCTGAGGCTTCTGGCGTAATTGTATAATAAAAAATGCCATTAAAGAGCAATAATATTATTAGTGCATGCACTTGCAGCACGCGTGGGTAGAGCCCTTCCCAGATCTTTGTTTGCAAAGTCTAGCCATGATGATTATTAGTGTATCACTTGAAGAAATGCACAGCTTGGATGATGTGTGGAAAACAGCCAGAGTCCAAAGCATGTTGCTGTGCTGGGATGTGTGACTGGATGTCCCGTCGGGCACTCTGCTGATTCCTGACCAACTCCAGGTACCAGAATTGCCTGGCACCTTCATATCCAAGTGTTGCTCAGGTTAGTGTAGAAAAGCTCACAGGGGTGGCTTTTGTGCTGTGTGTTTCCAAGATTATTAATTTTAGGACTGTCTTTAAAACTGATTGTTTCATTAGGCTGTGAGCCCTACTCAGCTTTGATTTGGTCCAGTCTCTTGGAAGGGATTCTGGATCCTCTGACCAAAAATATCTCACTGTGTCATCCAGACTGGGGCCATTCAGCTCTTCTAGTCCTGGTGGTACAGAGAGGTGGAGAATCTTAGTTCCCAGACCACTGAAGCATCCTGTGCATTAGAGTGCATCAACTGTGCATCCCTGTGCTTCAGCTCAAGGGAAATGAAATAAGGTTTTGATAAGAATTTAATTTCTGTTGTCAATACTGAGCATGACAAGCAGTGGCATCAGCTCTTGTGGCTGAACCATGAGCAATGGGAGGCTCATGCTGTTGGGTTGAAGGCTGTCTAACCTTGGAGCCACCAAGACCTTGATGTGTGGAGTTTGCTGTTTATCCCATAAACGTGGCAGAAATTAGTGAGTCAAGTGAATGGGAAATAAAGCTGCTGGGTTCATGGATTTTAGGGTCCTGAGGGTTAACTAGACTTTATTTTTTTTATGACTACCTTTTTAGCACATCAAGGAATGTGTTACCTGTTTATTCCCACATAAAGTTTGTATTTAATGCATAAAGGTGTTACAGTAATGCCTGTGTCTATTGCTGAAATATTCAGTTGTATTCCCATGAATATTTGAGTGGAAAAACTTCTTGTTTCTCAACCTTCTCGTGGAAAATTGACAGAATACAAGCTGAAATCAAAATTGTTAAAATGAAATGCAAATAGATAAATGTAATAGTTTTCCACATGGAGTTTCTATTAAAATGGAAAACCAGCTGGTATCTGTTTATGTAAAATATTATGTAAAATATTCGGATTTGAGTGTTGTACAAGTTGGGGAAAATTAAAATATAACTATATCGATCTTAATGGCATCAAGCCCAAAAATAAGGGGTAAGAAAGTTACGGTCTTAATTATTTCCATGATTTTCAGGGAAAACTTACTTTATATACTAGTTCTCTTTCTTCCCAACCTCTGTTCTGGGCTGACCCTGAATCAGTTGCTTTTCATTCCCATGTTGTTTTCTGGGGGTCTTTGGTAGAGTCAGACTTTTAGTCCCATAAAGAGCATTTTGCCTTTTAAGTACATTTAACTGGTCTGAGATAAGGTAGCAAATGTCAGTGTGCTCCAGTTTTGCATTTATATGGATTTGCATTGATGTGAGATCATGTAAAATACTGTTGTAAACAAACACTGATGTTCCCAGGTATGGAACTTGGAACAGAAATGTGTTCTGTGCCTGTTGATGTGTGTACAGGGTACTCTGATGCACAAAAAAATATTTGCACTTCCAACTAGCCAAATCCTTTTTGCTGTGAATCCTTTTAGCTTAGAAAATCTCAGCTTCGGGTCTGGTACAGTCAATTAAAAAACACAAGGCATGTCAAGTGACAGCTCCTGGGTCCTGACTTGTGGTGCTCTCTCAGTAAAGGCTGTAAGATGAAACCTTGCAAAAATATGAAAATACATTCCCATGGTGCAAAAGCTGTTTTATTACAAGTTCTGAGTGGATGTGTATTTCTGTTTTTAGACCTTATACCTTCAGTCCCTGGCACAATCCTGTCTTGCATCTCCCAGGATGTGCTATGTTGTTAATGAACAAGCTAAAGACCACTTTGGTCCCATCAGTCCATGGTGTGGCTCATCATTTTTGAGTGCTTCAGGATTTAGATGAAGGCAGCAGACCTAGGGCTCCTAACTCCATTTAATCATATACAGAGAAGCATTCTTGCTTCATAACTTGTGTTGTATTTCCTATTTCTAACATTTAGGTAAATAATTTGCTGTGAAGGACAAACAGTATTGATGAAAATTTGAGAGGTAGAAGCGTTATAAATAACAGCTGAAAGGAGTCATGTAATAAATCTACAGAATACTACTGTATGTCAAGACCTATCTGAAGGAAAAATGCTTCAAATTCTGGGGTTTTTTTTCTGGTTTGATGCCTGAGACCATGGATTGATCCATGGCCTGGGTCACTGCTTGCTCAGTACCATGGTTCTCCTGTGCAAGAGAAGAGCATCCCGGGATGTCACGGCTGGGCAATGACTCTGAACTGCTGCCCAGAGGGTCAGGCAGTGACTCCTGGCCTTAAACTCCAGATCACCTCTGGAGACTTAATAGTGACCCGTGCAAAAGGGGGCAAAACACTTATAAGGGAGGTCAGGTGTGCACTTAAACTAATAGTTTTGCTTATAGGCTTTTTGAAGTAGGGATTTAAAAATGGATTGGGGAGGTGGGGAGAGGCAAAGAGCAAATTACAGCTGTAATGTTTTGTTTTCATGACTGGGAAAGTACCTTTATTTTGAAAAGCAAGTCATTGCCATCCCATAAGTGCAAGTTTTTCTTTGTCTGAAATGTTTTTAGGTGTTTGACACAAGGAAATAACAGTGCAAACAGACTACAAAGAGTTAAAACAATCTGCCATTATTGTGGCTCAAAAGCCCAGACAGTTTTTTGGTGGGAAAGGCAGCAAGGAGGTGATTTTGTGCAATTCATCTCAGCCCTTCTACTGCCCGAGGAGCCCGTGCTTGGTTCACTGGCCGTGGGGAGTGCACTGCTCCAATGGCCTGAGCAAACTCTTTGTCCATGGAAACCATCACAGATCCATCAGGGATCTCCAGCCTTTGGAGAGGACAGGGAGCCACATGCGGGCTGGCAATGTGGGGGCTGCTCGAGCATCCATCCAGCAGCTTTATGAGAAGCCCAGGGCGAGACAACACCAGCTTTATTTAGACAGCACTCACTCTCACATGTAAGGAGCCCTTTAATTGGGTTTGCACCATGTGACAAAAAGTCTCTCATGAAAATATTTATAGTTGGTATTTTGGTTTAAGGCTTCATAGCATATATAAAACAAAATTTGTCATCTGAGGTAAAGCATCTGGCAAGTTGGTAAGTGTTAGCTCATGAATAGTGTGACTATTCTAGGCCTCGGGAGCTACTCACTTGTAGTATGGATGGATCCAAGGAGGGATTTGCCTAAAAAGAGGATGTCGAGTTTAGGGTGTGATTTTTCTATTTAAGGCTTAATTCAGGCCATGAGGTTTACACGCAGCTCATCCTGCTGCTTTTCCAGAGTTTGTTTGGAGGGGATAGGCACAGGTGTCCATGGAATCCACCACCCTGGTCATTCACAGATGGCCCTTGTGCAAATTGGACTCATAAGGTGGGCTCAGCTCTTAGGGCAGGGGACATCACAGGTACACAAAGGTTCCTTTTTAATTGTTGCCCCTGCAGTGCTGTGATGATGGGGAAATGTAGAATTCTTAATTAGGATATGAAGTATTGCTTGTTTGAACTTTGTGTTAGAGTCAACAGCAGGAGAGGGCAAAGAGGTGTCCTGTGAAGCTCAAGCTGAGGAGCAGCAGGTGGGGACCTGCTTGGGGCCCCTGTGTTGTGTCCTCTGCTCCAGTTTCTCAGGTCCAGCTTGGACAAGCAGCCCCACAAGAAGTAGCAGGAAATCCTGGCAAAGCAGAGACCTCCTTGAGCTCAGTGTTTGGAGAAGAAGGGAAAGGGCTGCTTTTCCTCTAGAGTTTTCTCAGACCCATTCTGCTTTCTGAAATGGAGCAGACAACAACTCTGAGGTTTGTTTTAATTTTGATGGAAAAGTTTGCCAGTGTTTCTGCTTTTTAATTTTTTTGGTGTTATTTGTGAACCCTCACTGAACTCCTCTTGCTCTTTCCCACAGCAACTCTTTTAAGAGAACTTGTTTGATCTGTTGTCTTATCTAAGATTATGGCTAATTACTCAATAAAGAACTTTTTTCCAAGGTCTTTTTCCCCACTTTTAAGTATCATCTCACGGGGTGAAATTTCTCTCTTTTGATTCTGCTCCCTCACAACTGAGCTTTCATCAGGATATGTCTCAGAATCTGAAGGGAGCAGTTAGTGCAAAACGAAGCCTTTAGATTTCTTCCTTTCCTTTTTGTGCTAAAGCTGAAAGATGAAGCATATGGAAAAGAAAACAGCATTAAATCTCCCACTCCAAAAGGAAAACCACTGAGGATCTGGCTGCTGCAGGAGAGGTTGGAGCTCCATGCTTCATTTACTACTTTGTGCAGACATAACAAAGAATTGACTTTAGTCCCCGTGGTACTCACACAACCCATTGCATGGTAGGCAGAGGGAACACAGTGAGCCTGGTGTTACAGTACAGCAGCAAACTGGGAACTAAGGTACTTTAAAAACAAATGTTGCCTTAATCTCATTGTGTAGACCTAGTTTGTCTTTGGTTTAGTTTCCCATTTGTGAAAGAGGAGCTTTTGTGCAATGTGCAGATAGTTTTATTTGAATGAAGCATATGGGACCCACAGCAGAGATTTTACTTAATTCACAGAAAAATAAGAACAAATCTGAAGAAATTGTCATGGAAGATCTTTCTTTTTACAAAAACAAAAGGGAGAAATGTCAGATTCCTTAAGTCAGATTTCACTTGGTATTTGTGAACTAGTTGTGTTAGGGAAAGGCAGATAGTGTTATCTTGCCTTAGTCTGAATTTTGGATTTGATATTTTGTAATTTCATACATTATGAGCCTCTGGGTATAATCTCCAAGATGAAGAGTCCCCAGAGGGACTTTCCCTGTTGGGGCTGGGGGAAACCTGTAAGATTCCACCCTGAACCTAAGCATAGTACCTTAGAATGTGGAAATGCAGTGGCTCATCGTGGCCTTTTACGTGGTGTTGTGCTGTTATGTCACAAAACACAGCAGTGCCACTAAAGCAATGGGACCAGATAAAAAGGCTGCTTGAAAGGCAGAGGTTTCTGTGTGCACACATCTCCTTATATTGACAACTGGAAAAATATTGAAAAGCACTGAAGCATTTAATTGAGTTTGTGAAAAATGTCCGGGTGTGTATGGCTGGGCTGTGTGGGCAATTTCAGCATTTGTGCTTGCAAATGAAGTGGGCATAGCTCTTTTTCAGGTTGGTTTTATATTGGGCTTTTTTGGTGTTGGAAATGTCAGGGAGAGAACTTGCTGCTGTCTTGCCCCTGCCCCAAGAACCAAACCAGCTTCTGTGGGTTTTGAGACATCTATTTATACTTGGAAAGTAATGAGCAGAGAAAAATGGATTTGTCTGTATCCCATTGAGAAGAAAGAGTGGTAAAAATAAAGGAAGCTTAGTTAAAAATAAAAGACAAATGGATTCAGGTCTCCTCCTGCCAGGCTGTCTAGGCTGGAATATCTTTGGTCATGGGGAGGGAACTTCTGTTAAATTCACACAAGGATGGGATCATTAAATGCTGAACATAAAATTGTTTTAAAGCTCCTGTTCATTATCTAGTTTAGAAATGCTCTGTAAAATAAATAATTGAAGCTCTGCTTTCTTTATATTCTGGCAGTTCTGAAGGGGCAGAGTTGCACCAGAGTTTCCTTTCTCTGCTGCAATACCATTATGGATTTGTGGGTTGGCTCCACTAAAAGATAGAGTTGAGCTGTGGTGGCATCAAGGCAGGGGGTCTGTGACAGACTAAGCCAGTGACCTGCCCAACCTCAGTGAAACAGGCACAACTTCAATATGATCATTTCTCCCAAATCATAACTTGTGTCACATCCAATTTCCTTTGATTTAACACTAGAATGTGTGGCCAAAGACGATAGAGACTGTGGGCTGTTGTAGCAGCAGCTCAGGTGTCTTGAGAAGTGCTTCATAAGTGATTCTGGGAAGGAAAGGCATCCTCCACCTGAACTGCAATGACACCCTGCCGTTCTGTTGTGGTGGTGGCAGTGGGCACAGGCTCTGTTCTGTGTGACTGTGAGCTGCAGGAGGCTGGTATTCCTGTTTATCTGTGTGCCACCAAGTTTCCCACCACTGTTCCACACCTGTGCTGGCTCGTTCAAGAACTGAAAATTAAAGGCAGCTGTTGGGCTGGGGAAGGCGCTTTGTCATCCTTCTTTTATTTCTGTCATGTTTTGGTGGGAGCTTTCTTTGGGGCTCTCAGGCAGCTACTGAGGAAATACATCAGCTCCAAATGATGTTCAGTGTGTGTGCTTGGAGTTTGGGGGGTTTTTCAAGGAAGGCAAAATGTATTGCCTTTGTGGAGATCACTGTGTAAAGAAGCTCATGCTGTTGGGATTTATATTGGCCAAAGTGTTTTACAAGAGGCTTGTTCTGATGGCCACCAGGAGCTGGTGAGTTCCCCAGCCCTCTTCCAACAAAAATCTACCTCTTTTGCTCCCTAATTTGGCTTCTGAGGTCTAAAAAGGTAGCTGTTTAATTTTGATTGAAGTCAGTTAAAGGGAAGGATTTTCAAGCCATTTCTGTTTGGGCATCCTCATGGCATTCCTCAATTTTCTGAATTATTTCTAACACCCTCCTCTATACCTGTCTTTGCTCTCAGAAAATTGCTGCTTCACTGACAGTACAGTTGGTCCTGTGGTCATGAGTGTATTTTTTGGTGACCATTATTGTTTTCTCACATTTCAAGCATGGTTGGAACCTGAAGCAACTTGTATTAAGTGACAAAAACAAGACCTCAATCTCCAGAACTGCTGATTGCATTGATTGTTCAGACCCTTTTAACAATGTTTTACCACAAACAAAATGAAGGCTTTCTTTTTTTTTCCACATTAAGTCCTTTAATTAGAGGATAAAATTTAGTTGCTGCATGTAACTTACTGTACCACAAGCTGTGCTGGAGTTAATGCTGTATTAGACTGGTAACTGTTTCATTAACTGGTATTAACAGTCCCATAATCAGAGCGTTGAAGTTTGATGTCTGTCTTTGAATATCATTGGGTTCCAGCTTTGTTTACAGCTTTGTTGGCATAGCTGGAAAACACACTGGTGTGTCAGCAGGTATTCTTACTTTATAGTATGCAGACCTTTTAATTGCCCTCATTGTTGAGAAATTAATTTCCATTGAGTTGTGAGAAGTGATGGCTGCTGGAGTGTGTGATCAGGCTGGGCTGGGCTGTGCAAACACGAGTCCACAGCCCCTTGTGGCAGCTGCTGTGCCACCCTTGTGGCTTGCTGGGTGTTGCAGAGATGTGGACAGAGTGAGCATCAAAATGAAAAGAAAGATGTTGGCTGGGTCAGCAAGCTTTGCTCCTGCATCTGATGAGTAATTAAGGGGTGCTAATTCTGTTGAGATTACTCTTCCACTGTGAATTCTGCCTTTGAATGAAAGTAAACACTTATTTTTCCTGCAGCGGAGTTCAACTCTGTGGCTTTATCTCCCCCAGAATTACTTTTGGAATGAAATTGCCTATGCTGAGTCATATTTTTTGAGGTTTTCTTTCTTCATGTGAATTAGTACATTAAATTTTTGGAGCTTGCAGCATACACTGCTGTGTGTGCCTTAAGAGTAAATGCCCCTCCTGCTGTTGGTCAAGGACTGCTCTGCAGTGGGGTCAGACAGAGCTGTTGTGTTTTCTTGCTGAGCACAAACCCCTCCAGTGTGGGTTGGCTGCTCCTACCAAGATCATTGTGGCACTGGGACTGGTGTAATGGCATCCAGCAAAACTGAAAGCCCCTGGAGAAATACTCAGGGATTAAAAGGTTTGCATGAATCCTTTCTAGGAAATTGCCTAAGAAGGGATGTAAATAATTGGCTATAAATACCTTACGAATCCAAGAGATTTGGGAGGCTGGGAAGGCACACTGGAAACTTTTTCCAGGCCACTTTGAAGCTGATGAATAGGTGCCATATGATAAAACTTCCTGTATTTTGAACTTGGTAAAAACTCAAGTTCTCTAGGACACTGTAGGGAATATACACTCAGTTAATCTTTATTCCTTCTTTTTTTGCACTGAATATGTAGGAGTTCTGGGAGCCAGTGTTCCCAGTAATCCATCAGCTTTTCCATGTGATTTCATGCAGCCTGGCTGTGTGACTGTCAGCCAGTCCCCCTGCCACCATCTCTCATGGGGTGACCTGGCCCCACGCTCTGATGGGTCACTTTTCCTGTGCCTGTGGGGAGTGGGGATCAGCAGAAGGGATCAGTGACTCTCATGCCCCTTTGGGAATCCTCTTTATCTCGCCCCACAGGTTTTCTCACTGTCACTCCTCTGATTTTTGTC
The DNA here is from genome assembly GCA_013396735.1 of Grallaria varia. Classification (NCBI taxonomy): domain Eukaryota; kingdom Metazoa; phylum Chordata; class Aves; order Passeriformes; family Formicariidae; genus Grallaria; species Grallaria varia. The sequence goes on along the minus strand of VWZG01004336.1, from coordinate 257,773 downwards.
CCCCTTCCCACCCAAGGGGAGCGAAGAGTGGCTGGGGTTAAACCATGACATGCAGTGAGGGTTGTTAATCTCCTTCACCCAGTGCTGTTATTCTTCCTTCTGTCACTTATGAAAGTTCAGATTAATATTAGAGACATGCAAATAACTCCTGAAAATGCTTTTACTATCTCTGGAGGAAACAGTTTTTATTTTATATATAAACATTGGAGAAATGTGTGCATTGCCACCGTGAGCACCACCTGTAGTTAAATGGCTGTTGTTTCTGCAGAGAACCAGAAAAGCTCTATTTTCCAATTACAAATGGGAAAATCCACAGGGTGATATTGGATTAATTGACAGGCAGCCATGCATGAGTAATCCTGCACTTCCAAATGTAAATAACAAGTGCTTTGGAACAGTTAGAATAAAGATTTTTATATTTATTGAAATTAATCCAAAACTTAGAGCTGTGTCTGTACACAGTGAAGAAATAAGTGATCATTAAACAAAACCCACAACCCTGTCTGTGCTGCACAGAACCTGCGTAGCAGCCTCTTAAAAAAAATAATTGTTAGAGTAATTGCTTTTCTTTCTGCTTTAGCATATAACAGCTCCAACATCACAGTTGAAAATGGGAAGAAAAATGTGCTTTAAGTGGTTTTACTTAACTAATTACATGGTTAGGCGCGTAATTTAAATGGCTTGATTTGTTAATAAGTTGTTTAAATTAATAGGGGGGAAAAGTGCTCCAGCAGTTTATCTTATCCCCCTGCAGTTTAACATGGCATGTTACATAGTCCTGCTGTTTAACATGGAATGCCATGTTTAATGTGGCACTGACTTTTTGGGAGTAATACACCACCACCAAACCAAAAGGAGACACTCTACCCCTGGTAAGATGTATTTCTCTTCCTTCCAAAACTAAACCAATGGAAGGAAATCACACTATGTGTGCATATTTTAATTTTGTTTACTTTTATGCAAATCAGGCTCTGGTGGGGGAATTTGTTGTAAACTCCAGTACAGACTAATTTGATATTATCCCAGAAAGATGTACACTTGAATATTTAACAAAAGCAACAATGCCAGTGAATAGATGACATTAAAAGTATTACTTTTGCATAATTTATGTTCAGTGGTGCCAATATCAGGCTTCACTTCATCACGCTCTTACACAGTGTGCTGGAAGTTTCAAATCTCATTAAGCTATTTATTCATTGTAATGAATGATTTTAAGGTTATGCCACACTGCACTGTTCAAAAATCCATCTTACTGTACATATTTTAATGTTTGCAGTCAAATTAATACCTTTATTATTGCCTCAATGGTTGAGTGGACACTGTTCATATATTAATCATTGTTGTTTCTGCTTCATCCCCCTCCTTTGCTGAAGTTTGTAATGCCATATTCCTTGATAGAGATGTAGTGATCTACCCATGTCTGTCTTTGTGTGCAAAGCCTTGTGTCATAGGCTGGTCAATCATGTTGCTCAGGTTTCCTTAGATCCACAAAACGTATGGTCTTTCCATGTACTTTGGCAGAAATACATCGCATTTTAAGGTAGTAAGTGCATACCCAGCAGCCTCTGGTGACTTCTTCTCCAAAGTCCTTAATATTGTTGCCTGTGCCCAGCAAAGACAAGCAATAATGCTTCATTGCATCAACAGCAGGCAGTTTGAATTAAAATTCTTCTACTCCTACAATACATCTGATTGGATTTGCCTATTAGAAACATTTAAAAAGCATGCTAATTGCCAAGTGCCAATATCAGGCTGGGAGGGATTTTGTAGTTTACTGTTAACATAGCAAAGGGCAGGTGTCAGTTGTTACAACTGAACTTGTAGATTCTATATGTTAATTTGATATGGTTTAATAAATAATGTCTTTTAAATTGATTGCCAGTCTCTTCCCTGGAGTTTTTTGCTCCTGGTTCTTTATCATCTGTTCAGTGTTTGAAATTGCAGCTGTGTGAAGGTGATGGAAAATTGCTCACCTGAGAGGGGCAGGAAAGAGTTAAAAGCAGCGTTTACTGGAAAATGATTGTTCAAAATTTGGATAAATGAGCTTCAGATAACTAAACACTAATTCCAGTCTGAACACTGAATTATGTTGATGGCAGAGATTAAGAAGTCCAGCAATGCCAAACATAAAAAGCCAAAGCATCAGCTTGTATTGTAGCTCAACTGACTTGCCCAGATGTTTCCCAGACTGAGTTTCTCTCACAGTAGAATTAGTAGCATAGCTTTTAGCCTTAGATGAATTCCTTTACTTTGTATAATGTTGGTGCATTATAACAATATAAGAGCAATGAAGACTTTTCCTCAAAAGTTGTTTCCCATCATTAGACAGCAAAGCAATGCTGGAATGTGTGCACTCACTGGGGGACACGATATTCCATCCCTGTGTAAGAAGGAAATGCTGCTTCTGTGTGAAGAGCAGTAACCTCTGATGGTTCCCAGCACCCTGTAAAAGTGCTGAATGCCTCTTTTTTTTTTTTTTTTTTCTAACTGTCCATGCTGAGAAATGTAACATCTCTCACTGTTGTGTTTTGTGAGAGGGTTTCAGGTCGAGGCAGATTGTGAGAAGTGGGACCTGCGGAATCCTGGACCCTTCTGAGCTTGGGCAGTGGGGATTCAAAGACATTTATGCTGTCAAATGCAGGATGGAGAGTCTCTGACCAGATTTCTTCCTGCCCCTGTGCTCAGTCATTCAAACAGTTTGTGTTCGGGCAAACAAACAATTTCAAGGGCTGGTTTTCTGCATCTTTCTAGGTCATTGTCTGACATACAGATATACTGCTGTAATTTACTAGGAAATACCTTTAAGAGTACAAGGAAAACCCTTGAGATTCACAGGCTCTTTAGTTTGTCTCACTTCCTCCTGTGTGTAGAGTGGTGGTGATGCTCAGCACTGTCAGGTTGCAATCGGATCCATACCTGTGATGGAGTTACCCCTTTTGTTGCCTGGGAGAGCTATGGGCCCCTCCAGCTGTGACAGGAGAGTGAAATTCCTGTTCTTGTGAGTATGGCAAGAAAGTCTGGAGACAGACATTCAGGTGGGCTGACACTGATGTTTTCTAGTATGATGTTACTTATACATTCAAAAGACCAAATAGAATTAATCCACCTCTGCCCCCAAATTTCTCCTGATTTATCAGCAGTGTGCTGTTCAGAGGCATTAGTGGAGTTCTTGGACTCCTGACAGTCTTGCAGGATGAGGCTCTTCAGGACTTTACCCTGAGCAGATGCACACAGCATTGGCATGCTGCTCAGCAAGCTGAAAGAAATCCCAGGGATCCCAAATTTGGGCCAGGTTTTCTCCTAGTTGACAGAATGTCAGGGAGCCAGGGAAGAAATTTTAAGGGGGTTATCTTCTCAAGATATTAAGCTCTTCCAAGCTGACAGCTTTGTTGCAGGGGTCAGCTAGGAGGAACAAGAAAGAGGCCCTGTGATCTAAAGATGGACTGACAGATATGATTTCTTTTCCCTTTATTGAATTATAATGTCAGTGGTTGTGTCCTGTTACTCCAAGACCAGAAACCTCCATCTGAAATTGGAAAAAATGGATTTTACTTGGTAAAGACACAGAATTTTTTGGGTTTTTTTTTTTGTTCATAGCCACTCTTCAAGGTATCTCAGGTGTAAGGCAGGCAGTGTGTGGGCTGGGTCTGGCAGATTAAATCTAAATTAACTCAGCATATGGAATAGAAGCAGCATGAAGGCAAACACAGGGTGGGATGTTTTCCTGTTTGAGTTGTCATCCTTGCAGCCCCCAGACAAAGGGGTTTGTGTAGCCCAACTCAGGAAATACAAGCTCTTCAGGTACATATTTAGTTGGACCTGGAATGCTTTTCATGGATGGTTTCAAGACAAAATCACCTGGATGGCTTGAGTGATGCCACACAGAACTTTCTGAAGGCAAGGCAGTGTCTGTGTAGTGATGTTCCATACAGAGATTCTACATAAGAAAGATGTGTGCTGGCTTTAAATTTTTGCAGGCAGCCTATTAAGTTTTACCTTAGGGAAAGATGAAATACAATGGTTTTCTTATCCATACAAAGCTAAATTAAGAATGTTATTTGGTGCCTTTGGAGGTGGATACCTCTTATGAGAAGAATCCTTGCACAACTCTCCCAGTACATCCTGGCTCCTCTTTTGAGCTAATGGGGATGTTTTACTAAGGCAATACTTCTGGGAATGGAAAGAAATGTGGCATGAAAGAGGTTAAATCAATATACAGATTTTCCAAAATATATTTCAAAAAGAATTGTAGCAGTTGATTTTCTCCATTTTTCAGGGAGGTAATGAAAAATAAATGGGAAGACTACTTAGTCCTTCCTGTCAGATAACTCAGAGCATACGTACAAAGCTGTAGTCGATTTTAAAGGCATTTGAGGAGTGATGTATTTAGGTATGAAGGTGATGTGGACAGTGTCCTTGGCTGTCCTGTCTTGAACAGTGTGTGGATGTGAGTGTGATGACCTGTGTACATTGAATTCTGTTTCTTTGATATTCTTTTGCCACTAACAAACCCTTCTGGTTTTGGTTTTTTATGTGCCATCTTGATACAAGGCATACTATAATGTGTTAATATTATGTATATAATGTTGTATTATGCATTAATATGCAATAATTAGCTCAGTCTTCACTTTGAGGTCCATCACAAATTCTTTAGCTACATGAATTCAATTTATCAAGTAATTTCACAAAATCTTAACCTCTACAGTGACTAAAAGAAGCCTTGCTGAGAGCTGGAACATTTTATAGATAGCACTATTTATCCGAAGTTCTATTATTAGCCTAGAAAGAAGGGCTCACCATGTATTTTTATTAAAAATGACAACGTACTTAACATCCTTAATGAAAACTAACCAATGTGATATGAATTTAGGAACCCTGACACCTTATTTTATAGAAATGAAGTCCCCATGTATATTAAAATTAACATTTTTTAATAACAAAGTGATATAGTCCGCTGCAGTAGGACTAAATTTATCTTATGATTGTACTTGTCATGGCCTTGAGTATTTATTGAGTAGTTTTAAAAGTTCATTAAACTCAAGAGATTAAATATTGCCCTGAGCAGTGCTCCATAAAAGAAAAAATATAGTGCTATTACTTGGTAAAATGTTGTGCTATGCTGTTAATTGAACTCCCCTGAGTTCTCATCATCTGACTCAAAAGCCATTTTGTCACACTGTTAAATCTGACATTTCTGATGGATCTTGGACATGGCTGTCCCGTGCTGTTGGTGTGTCCGAGCAGGAGCTGAGCTCTGCTCCTGGTCCTGTCTGTGGAGCTCCCTGGGCTCAGGGTGAGATCCCGCTGGTGGTGTGGGAGGCTGATCCTCCTCCATTCCCAGAGGAGCATCGTGCTGACCTGGGGGATGCCAGCACTGTTTTGGGAACACTGATGGAGCCACAGCCCTGCCCAGGCACAGAGTATGGCTTTTCTGGAGACACTGCCACGGGCCCTGCTCCTGCCTCTACAAGTTTCTCCAAGAACACAACTTGGAGACCCTCAGATGACATCATGTTTCAGGTTGTCACAGTGAAAATGTGCGGGGCAACTGTGGAAAATGGTTTTAAATAATGCAGCTGGTGTTGTATGGGATCTCATACGGAGCAATCAAGTTGGTGCATCTTGTGACAGAATTGAGGTGCCCCTCTGTGACTCAGATTTCAGAGGAATCCTAAGCTGAAGATTTTCTAAACAATTCAACATTACTTTGAAGGTATTGTTCTTAGTAGAACTCGATATGCTTTCTGTAGCTTATGTAAAAATGACTCTATTCCCACTGTGCATCTGTGGATACCAGGCTTTAGAGGTACTCTAGAAATGTCACTTACATCTGGGATTTCCTTATTTGCTGCTGTGCTTTGTATCCTCTGGGCCCCTGGGTTTTCACTACTGCTTTCTCCCTGTGCAGGTGGGCCAAGGGCTTTCTTTAGTCATTATTTTAACTCCCCTGAACCACATGTGTAGAGGTTGGTAAGTTGGGTTTTTTTCCCCACTTCTGTCTGTGTGTGCAGCAATCCTGCCTGAGAACGTACACATTTCACATGCACACCAGGCAGGATGTGTGCAAATCGAGGATGGATTTCAAAATTAAACTCACTGCCCCTGTAGCAATATCTAAGTTTACAGTGACAAAACAATAATAGGGAATTAGAGAGAACCCCTCCTAAAATCAAATCACACTCTAATTTTGCAGCAAGTGATTAGATTGTAGTTGGTTTCACTGAAAAACTCACCCTGGCCAGTAAATGAAACTATCACTTGTCTTGCAAAAATAGTTGCCCTTGGACTGTTTGGCTGTGGCCTTTCTTTGCCCGTGTTTTCCCTTTTGTTACCAAATGGAGTGAAGTTTTGTTAGCATCAGTAGCAGCAGCTGCTGTTAAATTTGTAGTCTCAGATCTATTGCATAATTTACTTTGGGCTGTATTATGACATTAACCCGTTATTCCTCTGTCTAATAATGTCTTGGGACAACCTGACTGTGCCAGAGTAAGTCCTGAATGAGTTCCTCATACATGAGATACACTGCTGCACTTGCAGGGCAGAAAAATTAATGTACAGTTTATCTTTTGCCATTGTATCCCTGTAATGCCACTTCTTCAGAGCAAAATGTATTTAGCAATTACAGAGGTTAAACTGAACATTCTGTGTATCAACCAATTGCCCTTTTATTGTTACTAATGCATCTCTTTGAACCTCAAACATGTTTTTCGGTTGTGAGATGTGTCCTCTGTCTGTATAAATAAACACAAGCTTTAGCCTTTAGCGAGATACTTGAAAAGGGAGGTAAATACATGTTTAACTCACTAAGTTATGCAGGAAAATGACAAAACAAAAATGGATGATGTTGTACTGCCTTTGTGTTCAGGGGGCATGAGCGATGTAGCTCTTGCATGTGCAGCGAATGAAAATTGGTGTTTGGCCATTTGATTTTTAACTCCTGTGCCTCAAATTGAAAATCTGGGAGATGTGCAAATAGGTGATAAGTTGTTGAGAATGGAGCAGTTCACAGCTGCTTGGTGCTGTGCTGCAGCTTTAGCCTTAGCACAGGCATGTTTAGAGGCTGATCCCATTTCCTTGTCATCCTCTTGTGTTGCCCTCTCTTATTCTCCCATCTGGAATTCCATGGGACTGTTGGTGCTGAAAGAACCTCAACAGCAGGAACATCAGATGTTGGCCATGGCTGAGCATCCTGCAGCCCAGGGATGTGCTGCCTGTAATTAACACTGGTTTGTAAACTCTGGATAATTAATCACTGGGTTTTTTCGGTTGGACTCTTGGACCCAAGTGCTGGTCAGCCTTTGAGAGCTGTCCCAGATTGGAGGTGGCTCCCATGTGGTGACCCCTCCTGGTGTGCAGGGCAGTTTTACACAGTCCATGTTTTTCCCTAGAAAAGGTGGAGAGAGAATTGATGTTGTGAAGAGAAGTGGGGGGAACCGATGCTTTTATCAAGGTAGGAGAGTTGTTTGGTTTCACTGCTGGCCTTTTTATTATGAACTTGTTTTAGAACCAGATAGCTTTGTGGGAATAGTCAAAAGATCAGTAAAGCTGAATAGTAAATGTTGCTTGGAGAAAATCAGTGTGGAACAGGAGTTATGATTTGTTGGCATGCTCTTCACAGAATAGAGGTGTTTGTTTCAGCCTGATCAAAATACAAGATTGGAACCCTTGTTCCAAACAGCTAGTTTATGCTTGTTATTCTGTGATTTATAACTTAAAATGAAACCTCTACTGCATAACTTTTCAGATGAGAATTCCCTTTCACACCCAACTTCTCATAATGTAGAGTAAGCTTGGAAATGCCAGTCTACTTATGGGTTAAATATTTTTTCAATTGGTTCTGATGCATTAAGTAAGGAAATAGTTCTGCTTGCTTTTTTAATTAATCTGGCTCATGTCAACCCTCACATCAAGGGGTTGTGGTTCTACTCCTGGCAGTGTTAGGTTCAGAAAGACAGGAACCTCAGAATTTGAAGTGGAAGGACAGATTTAAAATGGAGTTTAACTACAGGTTCAGACTTCTGTCAGTTTGTTTTTCAAGCTCTAACTTGTCTTCCTGTAACACCTTTTTGCTGCTGTCCATGTTAACCTTGCCAAAGGCAATTTATTCAACTCTCTTGTTGTTTTACTATGTAAGTTTTCTTACCAGGAATTGGGTTTTTATATTTGAGTAGATGGATAAACTTTTCATATGATTTTTCCTCCACCCACCGAGCGGTTCTCTTTACTGAAGCAAAGCTTGCATTGTCTCAATTATTGGTTTTCCTCTTTAAACTGAAATCTGGATGTTATGGTAGGCAACCATTAGAAAATAAGGAGATTTTCATGCATTGTTTTAATTCTTTTCTTGAAGTATAGAAATGACTGGCAACTGTAGAAAATTACAGTGATAGGGCTATGTACTGCTTTCATTCATTATTGACCATAAAGCTTATGGAGTTGTGACAAATACCAAGCTGGTTTAAATTGGCAGCCTGACAATGAGAAAATATTTGTGGTGTTCTTTTGCCTGATTCCATTCATTTGACTCAATTGATGTAGCAGTAAGAATAAGAGAATTCTATTTTATTTTCAAAAGTGAGTTTTCCTCCCTCCCTTCCCCCCTGCAATGCATTTTTGATAATCCTGTCTTTGGAAGATTGAACTAATTTATTTAATTCTCAGTTAGCACACACTGCCACCATGGTGGGTTGCTGTCACATTAGACATCAGGAAAGTTTTCCGCTTCTTAGCGTTTCAGAAATGACCAGTGACATTAAAACTGTATATAGCACCTGGCTTGGAGGAAATTCTTTGAAACTTAATTATGATGGTTGCAAAGAAAGCTGCATGATGATTCTTGATGATGGTTGTACAGGGAAATGGAAATGCTGTCAGGTGTGGGATGGCTTGGAGGAGAATTTACTCCTTTGTTTTTCCTCTAGTTTTGTAGTTCTACTGTTAATTTATCTCTAGTGCCTTGTGTGTATATAGTACACTTAGGAGAGAAAGCTACAGATGTAGTCAGATTATGGTGGTTCAAAAAGTCCTGGGTGTGCAATATGTTGTGGATGTGTGAGGTTTGAGTGGGGAGCTTTTGTAGTTGGTTTACTCTGAGTTGAAATCAAAAGACCCAGCTCAACTCAAGTGAGTTCATAGTTCTCTGCATTCATATATATGTTTATCAATACACACACACAGATTATATATGGTACTAAGGGGCTGGTTACCTTAGGGAAGCCCAGGACTGATGATGTCTTGGTTTTTCCCATCAAATCACCATATTGGAGGGAAATGCCAAGGGTGCTGTGGGGCGGGACAGGGTCTGCAGCACTGGGAATGCAGGGTTGGAGCATCCGAAAACTTGCTGGGTGTAAAGCTCAGGTGCATCCAGAGAGGTGGGAAACAGCACATGGATGGATGCAAAGGAGAGCAGAGGAAAATGGGCCTGAGGAATCGTTCCTTGGCATCCCTCATGGGCAGGATGAGCCCCTGTGCAAACCCTTCACACCATGGGGGCCCACGTGCTGTTTATTACTTTGAAAGGATGGATTGTAGCAACACGATGTGGGATGAAGCAGCATGAGCTGGCAGCACTGTTTTCACTGCAAAACTGTTAAACAAATAAGTGTTACAGAAGTAAACCTGTGAGAAATGAAACATCTTTGTACTTTACAGAGCCAATTAAAAAAAAAAATCAGGGAACCCTTCCTACATGTATTAGAAATCTGTTTTAAAATCTGTTAGGTGGATATTTTCAGTTGAAGGAAGTTATGTTGCTGTAATGTTTTCTCATTCGTTTCATCTCAAATATGTGAAACCTGCTGTTTCCTAAATAAGTAAAAGCAGATGGAGCAGCCTCGGTGATAGGTTTTGCTGAACACTTCAGCTCTGTTAATTCAATTCTCACTTAATGCCATTCCATTAGATATCTGCTTGAACGTTGCAGTGTGCAATGTCTCAAATACAGCACTGACTGGGAAAGTCAGCAAAACACAAAAATAGTGTTTATCTGATCTGTTCTATTCTCTTCGGTATCTCTTGCTCCGAAGGATTAATTTGTCTGAATCATAACATGCTACATCAGAGTTGTGCCAATCTCAAAAAAAAAAGGCAAAACTAAACCAACAAACCAAAACTTGAGTCAGTCTCCAGATGTTTGTGAGATTGGCTGATGGAGATGTGTTTTCAAGTTTATTTGTTCCTTGATTTCAGGGACCTCAGCCATACAGGAATGTCCTGTTTTTCAACTTTTGCATTGCACTTTTTGTATTCTATATATTTATTTTAAAGGAAGACTTCTCCAGTGGCCTAATCTCCAGATTTTAGAAGAAAAAATGTTGCAGGACTATTAATATCACTGCTGACAGTGTTAATCACTGAGTTTTCCTTGATTTTGTTTTTACTGAATTACAAGTGAGGTTGGGCAATCAATTATTGGAATGTCAAGGTTAGCAGTACATTTTTAGTCACTCACGCTATGATTTGTACAAACTAAGGCTTTGACCTTTTGATTTTCTTTGCCTACAAAGAGGGATTGCCAATGAAGGTTGGAAAGAGTGTTGTGGAGCAAATACAAAAGGCAAGGAGGAGAGGTTTCCAAATAGAAGTAAGTCTGGAATCGGTCTTTGCAAACACATCAAATGCATGCATTGTAATCCTGCCTAGACAAATTATCACATTCCCATTGCTTCCAGTAGGTGAGGATTTCATGCCAGAGGGCTGCTGGAGTATTTTGAGCTTTGATGGAAGTAGTTGATGCTGTCTAGTAGTCACAAGGAGGGGAATAAAGTGAATGTTGTGTAGGACAATGAATTTTCCGTAGTTATAGCTCCTCTTTCTTCAGGTACAGCAATTAAATTCATCCCTGAATTTTTGTGTGCTGAGAATCTCCTCTGAGTTACATAAATTTCTTCACGTTCTTTATTTACTTTGAGTGTGTGTAGTAAAAATATCAACCCTAAAATTCATTTTCCTCATGGAATTTGTTTTGCCATCTGGTAGTGTTGAATGAGGGAGAAACTTTTCATTCCTGCTGAGAGAACTGTGGAGGCATCCCTTCCTCCCTCCCTCATCCTTACTTCTGTTTCCTTTCAAGCCAGTAGTTTCCAAGCAAAAAAAAAACAAAAA
>VWZG01004336.1:42204-246599 GCA_013396735.1 Grallaria varia | reverse complement strand
CCACCAAAACCTCACAAATGGCCAAGGTGGGACTGGGTTTCCACCAGCAGGACCTTGGGTTCTTCTGCAGGCTCAGGAGAAGAGCAGGCATGGAAACCAGTCTCCTTTCCACACGCAATGCTTGTGGAACTAATATATTGAAGGGTAGTGGAGCAACTTGCATTTTCCTAATGAGGCTCCTGATAGTCAGCATTGGGGGTCTTTTGGAAATGTTAGTGCAACAGCAGCTTTCTGGGATGGGTATTGCATGTTCTTGCCTGCCTTGAAGGCTCTCTGGCAGATGGACTGTGAGGAAAAGAGTGTAAATGGAGACGTGGGTTCAAAATAACTTGCTGTTTAATTGCTCTTTGAAAATCATTGTGTATCCTGGAGGTTTTACTGCTAGTTAATGTTGCATTTACAGTGCTTAAGATGTTCATTATAGCAGCAGAGTCAAAAGCCTTTTCTGAAGGGAGCTGGTGTGAACATTCCCAAGATATTGTAGGCTGCGAGGCACAAGTTTTTGTTTGGTTTGAAGCAAGGTACCAATGCTTTGCGAGGAATTTTAATTGATCCCAGTTGCTGTTAGTTTTCAGCTTGTCCCTGTGAAGGAGAGGCTTGTCTAGCATGGGGCAAAATATCTCTGTATTTTTCATTCTGACATGTGGGGTTTTATCCTTTCTGGGTGTAACCAATCTCAAAGCCACTGACTGCAATAAAACTGCCGATTGATGCTACTTGACCTCTTCTTTTTGCTGCTTTACATACAGAACACAATGGGATTACTGACTGTGAAGTGCCTGCAGAATCAGGCCCTTCAAAATAAATTAGTCACATCTTTGTCCAAGCAGATTGCAATAAAACAAGAAAAATGAGCAGTGCTCTTAGAATAATTTTGAACATAAAATTTTTTACTGTGTTTCTTCTCAAAGGAACTAAAATGTGGTCTCTTACAGATAAATATAAATGAGCAGACCAGTGAATTTGGATGAAATCATACCTTTTTAAAGATGCAAATTGAAAATTAAGCCTCAAAACAATAGAATCCTCCTGGGCCTTTCAGGAAGGATTGTATATATTGCTCATCAGACACTGCTGCCAGGTTGCAAATTTTATTTTCCAGTGAATTCCATGGGAGAGCTGCTGGAGCTCTCTTTTAAGATGAAAAGAGAAAGATCTATTGAAAATGTGTAGCTTTTCCCACAATCTGGATCATCTCTTTTAGGAAGGATATTCTTTTATGGAGAAGGAATTGTAATGTGGAGTGTTGGGTTTCTACACCATGGCTTTTCTGAACCTTTGCATTCAAACCAGCACTTATTATATGAGGGTGATCCTCCTGATAAGGGAGAACCTCTTCTTTGTCCCCACATTGAGCTTACAACTGTGGTGGGTTTTCTTTTTTTTTCTCAAGCCATTTTAAAGCAATCTCCTTTCCATTTATTGCTTCTCTCGTTTTTGTTCTCGTTTTCTTCTTGGGAATATTTTTCCAGGCTTTGTGATGTCTTTTGACCACCATCATTCAACTCCAAGTTATCTCCCCACACTGAAAACACAGGAGGGGAAGAATCTGTTCAGAAACTATTCCAAGCAAAATGTACCTATAAGAAAGGAGGTAAAATTAAGCAATCTGTAAACTCCAAGTGGAGGAAAGGTTGGTTAAGAGATGAGAAATTGCTTCTTTGCAAAATTATGGTCTAAGTAAGGAGGAAGATTCTTGCAGCTTGATTCACTCTGGTAGGGACAGATCAGGGCTTTCAGGAGGTATTTTAGTGATGTCATCCTGTTTCTGCTTTTGACTGCTGCTGTTTATGGGAGATGAGTATTGGCCAGATGTGGGAAAGATGCCAAGAAGGGATTTACAAGCCTAAACCCTGAGGGGAACTCGGGAGTGTCTCTCAAACCCCCAGTTGGCCATTGGGTACATTTGAAATGAAGCTCAGACTTAAATGCTTTCAGTGATGGATCTTTATGGCATGTTGCTGTAAATAAGATACATGGAAGCAACATGTTTGGGGTTTGCAGAGTATAAAATAAGATCATGTTTAGTTCTACAAAGTGGCTGCAGATCACAGAAAGCAGCTTAACTTCAAGAGAAAAGTCCAATTGTGATTGTGGAGGAAATATTTTCATTACTTCCAATGCTGTATTCAGTGAGTTCTTCTGCTTGTGGATAACCCCCAGCTGATGCAGATTTAGGTTTAAAAAGGCAGTTTTACTGGGCAGTTCTGGAACAAAGTCAATAATAGTTAATAAGGCAGGGACTGGCAGGAAAGTATTCAGGGCAGCTCAAATTTGGGGATTATAAATGTTCTTTTCTGGGAGTTTGACAAACTGACCCCTGATGTGGAGCTTCACTTTGGGTGCTGGTTCTAGTAATTCTTGTTGTGCAGCTGCAATATTAATAAGCCCATGAAATAGTAGAAGTGCAGGGGCGAGCTGGCACAGAGAGGAAATAGGAGGGGAAATGGCTTAAAAATGTGGCTTTGCATATGTTTGCAGTGCACTAGAAACATATTTAAAGTTGCAGTTTTCCTGGTGTGGGGTGATGTTACGAGCTGAGAAGGGGACTGGACCCTGCTTTATAAACCAGCTGTTTTTCAATAGCTGAGGGCTCCAGACCAGCTTCAAAATGTTTGTGGGTGGGGTTTGATTTTTTTCTTTTCCTACTTTTTATTTAACATGCTGTATGTGGGCAGAAGGAAAGCACATCATGTGTCTTGCCAGGGCTGTGAGAGCGGGATCAGGAGGTTGAGCATCTCCTGGGTTTTATCCAGTCAGTCACAGCAAATTCCCTTGGTGTAGCCAGGCTGGGATGGACACAAGCAGGGACCAGCCATGCTTCAGAGGGATTCATCTCAGCAAGATTTGAACTCTTTAAATATTCCAGTTTAAAAGGTTCAGTTCAATGCAGATAACACCCTGCAATTAGAATTTAATTTCACAGGAAAACCAGAGAGCGTACCCTGGTGTGTGTCCCCCATAGAAAGTTTATTTCAAGTTATTGGGAAGGTAGAGCATTAAGTAAATGAAATGTGAGTTATACCTTGCAGATTGCCAGAGAAGAGTATGCCTAGGCATTTTAAAAGCAATGATAATATTTCACCAGCTCCTGAGAAATATATCAAAGATTCATAGATTTTTAAGGCCAGGAGGCACTGTTAGATCATCTATTCTGACAACCTGCATAACAAGCTGAAAACTTTTCCAGTAATTGCATCAAACATACATAAAAATATAAAAGAAAACAATTCTGATTAAACAGCAAGAAATGTGCCCATTGAAGGAATTGTTGTTTCTCCAGGCTCCAGTTTGAAGAAGTTTTGTTTGCTTGCAGGATGCAAATTGGGTCTACTGCCTGACTCATCCAGCAATACCTGAATTTTGATTGTTTTATAATTTATAACCTTTAGGTAGATTAGATGTTCTTATAGACAAAACTTGTTTCACAGAGAGGTGATTGAGTCCTGAAGGGGAGAAACACACACTGAGCAGCTGGAGGTATCCAATAGTGCCAAGTCGGGAGACATCCAAACTTTGCCTATTTTGTTGGCTGCTCAGCAGCACAAAGTACCCAAAGTTTTGTTTATTGGGGTTTGTGGTGTGATGTTTTGTTTTGCTTTTTAAACAACTGACAGCCTCCTGACCTTTTGAGTATCAGTGATGTGTTGGATTTTGGAGCAAATTCTATTTCCTGCAGTTTAGATTCAGTTTGAGCTCTGTCTGAATTACACCATGTGCCAACCTTCCTATTTTTTTGCCCTTCACCACACCCACAGTGATTTGATTTTTTTGTTTGCTGTTGAAGTATGACTTCACCCAAACTCTGGGAATGGTATGCATATGGATCACTTAGAAATAAATCTGTGTACAGAAAACATAGATTGCCAAGTAGGCAAAACATAAAGATGTCTGTGCACCCATAATTTCTGTGTTACTGCGAGCTGCACTTAGCAGGATTAAGAGCTGTGTCTCTTCCCTGCAAAACACATGCTCAGGCAGGAAAACCACCCGCATTAATTTTTGTCTTCAGGTGTCACTGCACATGAATCTTCACTGCCTGTCGGGATTCATATAAATGGCTGATGATGCATCTAAAGATAACACGTTTTACTTGGAGGAAATGCACTGTATGAACTTCAGTGCTTTAAATATTGGGGTTATTTTGCTTTTCTGAGCTCCATCTGCTCAGCTGTTCTCAGTGCAGGTGTCCAAGGCTGCTTGGGCACTCACTTGGCTTTAAGCATAGTTAAAAGGTGACTTTAATGTGTGATAGCTGTCAGATAGGCATATCAAATTTTAGATTTCACACAGGGCAGTTTAGAAAGTGCTTTTTGTTGCCAGCAGTGGTGTACTGATGGTCATGATGAGTTTGTACAGCGATAAAATCGTTCAGTGGTGCATTTGTCAACAGTGCCAAGGTAACAGAAGCGACTTGAACATCATCTTTTGCAATTTATGCTTTGAAGGAGCTGAACTATTCCGTAAACATACTTGAATTTCAAATAATTCCACTGTATCTAAGAAACACAATTCTTTTGCAGAACATGTAGTAGTGAGTCTCTGCAGTTTCACAGGGGGGCTGTTTCTGTAACTCTGTGCTGTCTCTTCCTCCCTCCTTCCAGCTTTGTTTCTATTTGCTTGACATAATTGTTCAGGCAAGATATACTGCAGATGGATTGTGGGAAGGCTCACATTAGAATGTGAACAAAGGTACTTGCTGGAATCACTTACTGATGCGGATGTGGTAAGTGATTAGCTTGAAAATGCTCCTGGTTTCTTGGTTAAGTTTTCCTCTGTATTTAATAGTCCATTAAAGTCTCTCTAAAATACAGCTTTCCTGAGAAGCTGGAGATGGAAGGATGCTCTTTAGCTGTGTGCTCACTGATACCAACTTGACCAGCATCCCAGCTAAAAACCTGCAGCAGCTGCTGAGATAGTGTGGTTGAGAGAAGCACATATTGACTGTGGTGGAGCAGGGTTATTCACAGATGATACCATCTAAATTTAGTACAGGCCACTTAAATTCTGACCACAGCTTGTTTTGGGCTTCTGTTCAGGAGGAGACTTTCAGGGCTTAATCTTTGTCGTTAATGAGCAAAGCGTGTGGTGAGGGGATGTGCTGTGAACAGCACTGAGGTCTCCTCTGTGAGGTTGGACCTGGCTCACATTCCAAAGATGTGCTCAGGGTTGTGTGGTTCTGCTTGGACTGGGTTTGGTTCCAGCCCTGGTTAGAGAAGTCAATATTAAGCAATATTTCATGAGGCTTTTTCAAACTAGTATATAATCAGTAAGTCCTGATTTGTTTCTTTGCAAATGGATTTTATTCAGAAACAGCTGTTACTATATAGGGAATTTGTTGCACTTGGACCTTTGATCAATAGCTGTGTGGTCTTTATTTCACATTGGTGTCCTCCATCTGCACCTGCCTTGGCACATCATTTTACCCATTTTTTTTTTTTGTTCTCTGTAGCTCTGAATGGAAGGAACAGCAAACATCTTCAGATTTATAAACAACAAAAACAAATCACCAAAAGAATCCGCTCAGCCATACTTAAAACTTGCTTCTTTTTTGAGTTTTGGAGAGGTTTTTCCTACCCCGATGAGATTTCAGCCTGGAGCAGCACTTGGGAATTACAGCAAGTGTTGTAGCAGTGCCACCTAAGAGAAGATGCCAAGAAATAAGGCAGTAGTCATTTTATTATGAACAGTGGGTGGTTAAGTTAGTGCAGCAAGCAATGCCAAACATGTCTGACTTTGCAGTGGGTACAAGGATTGGGAAATATCTTGTCATGGCAAGGGTAGAGTCCAAGATGCAGGTAGCAATGATGATAAACATTCAGGGTAGATGCAGCTCCTGCCAACATGTAGCTCACCATCAAACAGGTAGATCAATCTTCCCTGTGTTTACTTGAATTTCCTGCTGTGCCAGCAGTTTCTCTCCTATTTGGGCACATTACTGGCTTGCTTCACTAGTCTTGTTTTACTTACCAGCATGCTAATATTCCAAGCTTTATTAAGTTTTAAGATATTGAGCACCCTCTTCTGCCCTCCTTGCTGTGATTCTGTGTCTTGTTGGTGGGGTCAGTTTGGTTGGCATTGCCTGTGGTTTTGGAGCCCTGGGTGTGTGTGATGTGCATAAACATGGACAGCTTGGAGTCCTAAGTCAGATCATTTGGGTAATGGCTCTGCTCCTTTGAATGTGCTGCCTGGAGCTGTTGACTCCCTCCTGGAAGTCTTTGTTGCTCAGGAAGTTAAAATGTGTATCACAGACACAGCACAGTCCTTCTTGGGCAGGCTGGTACACTTGCATGTGCTTTGATAATTGATTTAATAAGGAAATTAGGTGTATGTTAAACAATTAGCTTAGAATATTTTGTATATTTTAAATTTATTTAAAAGACCCTAAAGCCCATCCTAGGCAGCAGTGACAGCTGAGCTTTTCAGAGGTTGGGAATGAATGATAACACACCCTGAGGCATATTATAAAAGGTCTATGTTCTTCATGGATAGGGTCATTGGAGAGGCACAGGAACAAGCTGTCAGTTATGGCATGCAAAGAACTGTTTGTTCCTATTCATTTTCGGTGCCTAAATGCTGCTGCTTCATGTTCTCCCTGACAGTCCTTTTGTCATGCTGTCTCACAGAGGTGGAGGGCACACAAACCAGCTATTTCAGGCCAGTCCCAGGACTTGTCTCGTTGCTGTCATTGAGGAAAGGGTGTGATTCAGGTGGCTCAGGTCTGTGCTGTGCACCTGTCTGAGGGGAAGGGTGAGGATGGAGAGCTGTAGGAGCTGTGGGAATGGTACTTTCTTCTCCCAGTCCCATTGTCCTGTTAATGGTATTTCAGGGATGGGGTGTAGGACAAGCCACAGGTGTGTCCTGCAGCTGGCAACATCTGTAGGAGTTCTGTGCATTTTTCATTTCTGTTGAGAACCTGTGAGGGACCATGTACATGAGGAGCTTTTGTGGCTTGGTAGACTCCTCTGGGGGCTCAGCAGTGGGTGGAGGTTTTGGTCATGGCTGCCCATGAGTTGCTGGGAATTATGACTTGTGTAATATTGCATCTCATGTTCCATGGCCAACATGAGAAGTGTGAGGTGAAAGCTGTGGGTTTTGGGTGGAATTTGTCCTTGACTGTGGGTCCAGAGATGCCACTGCAGTTGTTTGGCTTACCCCAGGGTTCATTGTTTATGTGGTCAGATATCTACATTTCAGCAAATCAGTGCCAGAATACTGAAAGCAGTGACTTTAACATTGCTTTGCTTCCCTCTGAGCATCAGTCCTTCAGCTTGAGTGTTGGAAATTCAGATACCACCAGTGATCTTGTAACCATCTCAGGGGCTCTATCAGGAAGGCAGGAGCTTCACATACAGACTGTGTTAGCACCCTCCAGGAGAAAGTATGCAATCAGAGGATGGCTTGCTTTTTGGCTGAGTCAGAGTAGTCTTGTTGGTACTATCTATGTTGGTATCTCCGGAGATGCAACTGATGAGGACAGAGAAAGGTCTGCAGCATCCTGGCCCTAAGGATGCTCTGACTTCTCAGAGTAGTGAAGGAGCTGCCTCTCCTCATTTACAAATGAAGCAGGAGGTGGGGAAAAGGATGTTACACCTGTGAGATTAAACTGGTTGAAGTATCTATACCAGGATGCATGAATTGCTTTAAATGGAGCAACAGGAGAAAAATACAGTTCTGGTGGCATTGCTGTAGTGTGAGACAAGGTTTTGAGCATCTGGAAAACAGGTTCTTCTGTTTGTCTCCAGTTTGGAATTCCATGTAGCCTTGTAGGAAAAAAGAAAAAGAGGGGCAAAAGAAAGAACTCAGTATGTAAAGATGTAATTCTGTGAAGAGGCTTCTTGTGCAGACAGTGACTTGCTCTTGTGTATGCACAGCTTTCATTTCCTCTTAGAGGCAGCTCCAGTTAATGTTGATATAAAACTGCCTGTTAATTGGAGTACATAGAGATAATGGTAGGTATAATCTCTAAGTAAACTCTTAAAAGCTCTGGAAAAAGGGTATTTAAAAAAAAAATCTCCCCAAAACCTGAGCTTGCACTCGGCTTTGAAGATAGACTCATCAGTGTGCGAAGCAGACTCCTGCCTTGAGGCCATTTATAGTGCTGAAGCTTGTGAAGCTAAAACAGTTTGATGTGTAATTGCAGGAGGAAATGGAAAACCTGCTGAGCATGGCAGGATATAGTGCCTTATCACCCTTTATGTGCATCCAGCGCTTGCTGAAATTGCCAGCGGATCCGCAACACCGACAGAACGGTGACATTTTTCATGGGCCGCCGTGTTCTGAATCAACACTGCAACAGTGCGATTAGAGTAGGTAAAGTAGGGGGAACAATCAAAGAGTTGCATGTGACAGATCAGGTTTTAGTCATTCCCTGCTCCTTATTGCCTGCTGTCTTGTGTGATATGCAAAACAGCTTTTCCAGACGCATTACACCTTCACATTACCTGAAAATTGAATTTTATTTGGTGGCCTGCATATAATTTATAGCACTCTTCCAATGCACTTCAGTTCTCATTTAGCTAAAAGTGTGTTCTTTATTTCGTACTGGCAGGGAAACAGAAATAAAACTGAATATTCAGCACCACTTACAGTATATAAGAAACCAGGCTATTGAAGTTTTAAGCTGCTTGGATACGTTATTGACAAGAACTGTCTATTCTGGAGTTAAGCACATGATGTATTTGATTCCCAGAGGTATCATCTCTCCATAGTAATTAATCAGGGAGAAGGCACTGATGCTGAATAGCAGTACTTGATGTTATGGGCCACTATTAGCACTTGAGAACTAAATGGTAATTGAACATACCATATGGAGAGGAATGGGAGTCCAAACTAAGAACTTGGGATCCAGGGCAGAGAGGAGAGAGGTTTTTTTAATTATTTGGAGTACTTGTTCTGTGGAGCACTTGAGTCCATGGAAAAACACCCTGTGAATAATTTACTGCTTGTCTTGCTGTGTGTAGAACCAGTTGTTGGAATCCACTGTCGAGCTGGCACGCGTTGTTCACCCAGACACACTGAAGTAGGTAATGCTTCTAATGCAATATCCCTGGATCAACAGGCTACTTGCATGTGGGAAAATTGGCAGTGTAAATATTTGCAGCTAAGATTTAGAGTCTGCATTTGTTTCTCTTCCATCTTAAAGCACAATGTAATGGGCTGTAAAAGATCCTGGCAAGTTTGCTCAGCAAGCAGAGTGTTAATGGAGTATAAGGGTCTATGGAAGAGCTGGCCAAAAGGAGTCATTAGAAGAGAGATGCAGAGAGCAAACTGTGCAGGGGAAGTAGCAAAAGCTCTTGTGGCTGGCATAAGGACAAGTCCTGGATGAAAAACAAATAGCCCTGCACCTCTTTTGCACTCTCTGTCCTGAAGTACCAACGTCACCACGTCTCTTGGATGGAGGGTTTGGGTTTCCAGCTTGTGGTGGGGAGTGATGCAGTTTCTGCTGATTTATGCAGCCCTTGGAGAACATCTAAGACAAAGATGCACCTGTTCTCTTGGTGTGTCTTTAGGTCGAATTCAAATTACTCTGTGATAAATACAGCAATATTGGTGCTGTGGTGCTGCACACCTGAATTTGTAGTGGGGATATCCCTCACTTGCAGTGCTCTGTGTGAGGAATTTTGACTAAGGAAACCTGATTTAGCTGATGTGTTCTCAGCTGTCTTGCAGCCACTTTGCTTTTAGTCATGCAGGTTCCTTCTTGTGGCTTTCATTTCTTGGGTTCACTCTGTGGAATTAGTGTCTGCTTTTTTTTTTTTGGTGCATGTTCCTTGTTTATATCTACTCTGAGCTTGATTTATAGAGCAAGTCGATTGTTGCGACCAAACATTTATTTCAATCTTGTCCTTACAGTTTAATCTTTCAAATAAACTCAATTTAGTTTTATTCTTCAAGAAAAATTCATCCTATCTAATAGGCTTTCAAACTCCATAGTCTGAGAAAAGGAAAACAGCTTAAATGCTGTTTTCAGGCAAAACTTGTGCCATGTAGGACAGCTAATAGCAGTGTGAATTTCAAAGTCTAATTACAGATGTTATCAACTATGAAATTTATGCTGTTTGAGGGGAATTTAACTGTGCAAATGTGTTTTAAATGAATAAAAAAACAACCCACCTCTGAAAGCACTGATTGGAATTCATTTGGTAGAGGAATCCTGCTTCCAGTGGGGCATTCCATTAATTTCTCTCCTGTTAGAGGATGCAGATGAACCAGCTTTCCCTGTACCTCGCAGACTCAAAGGCTTCCAATTTTGGCAGCATTTCCCAATGATATTTATTTAGCAAAACTACTGCTTCAGAAAGTGCAAGGTAATGTTCTTTGCATTCTTAATCTGGCCTATTGAGTGGTCCTGTGGATTGATGTGCTTTTGAATTGTAACTTTTTAAGGCTAAAAGATGCCTATGGACTTTTGCGTGGTGTCACCATGGAAGGCAGAGGTAACTGGAACAGCAGCTTTTCCTGAATTCTCATGGATCTTCTATGGTATATAACATAAATTAATAGTAATTAACAGTACTCTCAGGGCTGCATATACTGAGATCTCTGCAAGTTCAGGAGTTACAACTTTCACATCTTCCTACCCAAGAAGTCTTCAGTGAGAGATTTACATCTGATATATTTATATTTAACAGGGCAAGACTTACATGGGGGATGTTTCACATCTTTGACTTTCACTTGTAATTGTTTTGCTGGTCCTTTACACAGCAGTTGTGAACTGAACTAAACTTTCCTAAGCAAATGGCTAACTGAGCAATTTTTATCTACACACTTTGGCATTTCTCTGGGATGTTTAACAATAAAAGCCCTTTCTGGTGTAGTGATGTGCTAAACACAGATTTGTTCCTGTTATCGTGAGAACAAATGCAGTTAGTGTGGGCTTGAACAACATCAACACAGATCTATTCCCAAGGTGGGGATGATTTTTTTGTTCCTTTGTGCAAACATAAACACTGTTTTGATGGAATTACAAGAATAAAAAACATTTTCCCCATCTCCATCTGAGTGGCTTCCTTGCACTTTAGCTTGATAAAACACTTTGTAAACAAAAATTAACTGCAATGGAAGTCAGTCTTCTTTTCAAGAAGAAAAACAGCAATATTGCTCTGAATGTACTCAAGTCTTGATTACAATCCTGTGGAAACTTGGTGAATTATTAAATTTCAGTTTTAAGAAGAGCAAACAACTTGGTTTCCTCAAATGCCTATTTAAGGCTCAGATTCTATTCTTTAGCACTTCTCATAAATGCACTTTGACATCTTTAAATCTGGTAAATAGCAAGCTTTGTTTAAATTTTGTATTACATTTTGTCACTCATAGTTGCATTTTTTCTTTTAATTCCTATTCATGTGAAGCAAACAACAGCAGAAGACAATCTGTCCATCAGGATTTATAAGAATATGTATCCCCCTTACTAAGGGGATGGAGTTTCCTTTACAACAGTCAGGCTTTCTCCTAAATTTTAGTTTTATAGACTAGGCTTTGTTCTCCTTGAAAGTACATTATAAATCAAAAAGATGCATTTTACTGCAGAAGGAAAACATTCCATGTTTAGAGCACTCTTTGGGAGACTTTTATATTTTATTGAACACTTGAAAAGTTGCAAAGTGGCACGTTTGGAGTAAGAGTAACTTGGCTTTCCATTGATGCTGGCTCGTGATTATGGTTTATCACCCTCAGAGCGAAATTTACTGCAGATCTGGGTATCTGTATTTCAATAACATCTGGAGAATGTTTATTGGAGTGAACCATCCTCTGCAGTAACCCAAGGCAGATTCTGGCCTGTGAAGGGATCAATATATATGGAAAAGCAGAGAAATGGTTTTTCACAGAACTCTGCAGGGTGAAACCCTGACCCACTGAAGCAGGTGGGGGTTCTGTGCTGAGCTGATGGTGTTGTGTGGATGAGCACAGTGTGTGAGGCTGAGGCCCCTTCTGAGATCCTGCAGCAGGACAGCCCAGACCTCTGGAAAGAAACCCTGAGGATGCAGCAGAGTCCAAAGGAGGGTTTTCCTGGGTTTGGATGCACCTCCTGTCCCACAGGGCTGGCAGCTCCATCTTCTTCACTCCAGCCCACAAAGCTGTCCAGGGTCTGACTCTGGTCCTCCTTTAGTTGAATAGACAAACAAAAAAGATATTGCAATTCTTACTGGTTTTGAAGCATGATGTGTATGCCCTGAAGGGGAGAAGAAATAAATAATTCAGACACCAGAAAAATTAAAACAGCAAAAGGAAGCCAAAACCCCAAATCCCAGCAAAATACTTTGATTGGTATTTCCCCTTCTTACTTTGCTTTGATGGATTTATTTTTAGCCACTAGTAAGCCCATCAAGTCCAAAAGTATTTATTTAAAGGAATTATTTACAGCAGTGTTTTCTTTAAGAAATCATATAATCTAAAAAGTTTTAGCTCAGTGGTTAAAGACAGTTCAGCAGTGGGTAGAACATTTTATTTCATTTCAGCCAGGTGATGCATTGCCTTGCTGGCTGCCAAGGTTCAATCTTTGAATGCTTGACCTTTCTCTAATAAATATCTGCAATACTAAACCCCTGTGTAGTTCTGTTTCCTTTTGCTTTATCATGAAAGGATGCAATGGGGAAGCAGGATCTGGAAACAACTCTTCCTGTGACACTGATGTCACTGAGATGCAGCCAACCTCTCTTGTTATTTATTCAGTATTTCTCACAGGACAGTGTGGTCTGTCTGAGGGTGGGTCTGATCCTGTGAGTGTTGACCTGTGCACTCTTAAGAGGGTGGAAAACACTTTGGACATGTAGACACTTGTATTTTGTGCTAGGGACTTGGAGTTCTTCCTTTAATGCAGATAATTACCACCCTACTACTGTTTTGTTATGTCTGTCTCAAAAGAGAGAGGAAAATGCAGAATCCCTTAGTGTGAAGCATATTCCTGTGTGTGAAGCCACCAGCTGCAGTGGGAGGAGGAGGAGGATCCTCTTCAGAGGGAGAAGAGGAGGCGGCAGTGGAATGTGCAGAAGGTTTGAGGCAGCTCCCCAGCAAAGGGACCCTTTTCCCTTTGTCCCAGAGCTGTTTAGGCAAAAAGAAAGTTTTGTTTGAAAATACTTTGTTAACCTAGATAAATTGTTTTCAGGCAGAATCTTCCACAGGAAGGGTCAGCTTTTTATGGAAAAAAAAATTGAAACTTTTAAAAGTTTTTAATGCTTCTTGAATGAAGCTTTGTGTTTCGATGGCAGCCTCTTGTCTGGCTGTAGCTGCGCATCTGTTGCCATTGATGTGCAGCTGGTGAATAGAGGTGTATCCCTCTGCAATCCCACTGCCTGGCAGTCTGGGTGTGCTCTGGGATGAGCTGTCTGATGGAGAAGGGGGCCCAGCAGCAGGGGCAGGGGTTGTTAGTCCTCTCCTGAAGGCAGTGGGCAGGAGGCAGCTTTGCTGTGTGGTGCCACACGGGAACTGCACATGCAAAGAGTTAAACCAGTCCAGGCTCACTGTGTTTTTCTCATTAGCCTCATTTCCAAAGGGGCTTCCTTACTGGAATAAATGCTTTGAGAGGTTGCAGAGCCTCGTTCATCTCGGGTGCTCTCTTGGAAGCACTGCTGCTGTTTTAAGGATCAACAGGCATAATCTGCTGTTTGGGTTTGGTGCTCAGGCTCGCACAGCTCTTACTTCAGGCTGGTTAAGAGATGACAGCCTGTCAGAGCTGGTTGTGAAGGAGCTTCAAGGAGCCATTGTTCTTTCAAATTAAAACATTTAAACATTTAAATCCAAAGCTAGGACTGCAGGCTCATTTTAATTATTCTTTTTGTCTTTTGGAAATACTCTCCTGCTGCTGATCACACAGCTGTCACATATACATTACCTTTAGTCAGGATACATGACAGTGCTTTCCTATTAGCTGTCATTGTTTTACAAGGAAAGCTGGAAACCACTAAGGCAGATATATTAATTTCAAAAGAAGACACTGCTGGTGAAGTTAGTAAAATAAAAATATCTGAAGACTCAAATTCATTTGATTTATAGCAAAGATCTGCTGTATTGCCTCTTGGCAGTTGTGGTGACAGGATTTTTTGGCTCCCTTATGGTGATGCCTTTCCTGTCTGTCTGATCCCACTCTATCAGGTTGAGGAACACTGTTCAGAGTTGTGTTAGTCATCTCTCCTTTGTGAATGACTTTTGTAAGCAGATAAATGTATTACTGCTCTATTTTATGTAGCAATCCCAGGCACTCATGAAATCTCAGATGTTTCTTGCTCTCTTCACCTGCTCATCTTGATTGTCTACCATTGATTATCAAATTCAGCTTGAAATATGGACTAATTCAGTGGCTTGAGCTGCAGAGTCTACTTCTAAGACTTAAAAACCAACCTGTTGCTACAGTTAATCATGATGAAAAATATTTTGTCTTTTCCTGGGTGAACTAAATGCTCGCCTTTTTCATTGTTTCCCTAGGAGCTATTTCGGTAGGCAGTCTTAGGTTCTGGTGGAACACTAATGTTGTTTGTTTTTCATGAATATTCTGTTATTTTTTTGAGACATTACACAAAATAGAAAATCAAGCGTTCTATTTGCAAGTGCAGGCTGGAGTTACTTGCCATTTACTGTCCAGCTAGGTACAGTTAATTACATATGCTTTTTTCATGTCTAATCTCCCAAATATATAATGTCATTTTATTTTCATTTCTTGTTGCTACATTGGTTTGGAAAAAAATGAATGCAGTATGTTTTCTGAGAGTTCCAGAGTATTTTAAAAAGGGCAAACAAAATTGATTTAATCACAGATATTGTTAAAAGCTCTATTTTAATGGAATGTGCTGTGATTGCTGCTGTGAACAGCAGACTTTCATTTTTGAAGTTGTTATTCAAAGAGAATATGCACGTCCTGAGAATGAACTACAAACTGAAATGAAAATAACAAGCCCAACAATAAACAAGCTATAGGAGGAAGATGCTGTTGGATGGGAATAGTTTGTATAAGAACATTAGAGCATCTCAAACAGCTTCCTGAGCCATGACTCATATGATAAAATCATGGGGTAACACAAACCTTCAGACTCCTTGTAGTTTACTTCAAGTGCAGGGGAGAGGAGATGATGACTTTTCCTAGGAATCATCGAGTTCAAATAGAAACATTCCAATCCCTGGTAATTTGTTTTTTGCTGTGAATGTGATGTGTGGAGTGGTTGTCACTGAGGGCTTACCGAGAGGACTGGAAGAGTTGGGGTGGGAGCTGTGGGTGCTGATGGGCTGTTTTATTACAGTGTGGTGTTTGTGCTCACACACTGTGAGAGTGAAGGGCTGCAGTGCTGGAGCTCCCTGGGAAGCTTCAGCACAGGAGCCAGAGGTGTGCTGGGAAGAGGGAGATGGCTACAGGTAGATGTCATTGGTTGCAGGAAAAGGAACTAATTTAAACTTTTAATATATTGATTAATCAAGTTTTCACTTTAGCCTTGTAATACAGGACAAGCTTCACTATGGCAGGGGCCATTTTACACTTCTTTTCCCCCATCACATTCACTGAGCTGCAGAACACGAGCAGCTCTTTATGGAACAACTGTTCTGCCCCATATTGTTTGCTTTGACATTGCTTGGCCTCAGCTTTGTTTTCCCAGGCTAGGCAGTGTGAGTTGTATTTTTTTATTGATGCAAGGCACTCCCCCTTGCCCCTGTGTAGGTGGAACTTCTAAGGAATGCTACTTTGAGCATGAGGGGGGGCCAGGAATGACTCCTCTTGCACACAGGCCAGAAGAGGTATGTTTGTCTCCTTACAAATAGAGATGCTGACCCCAGTTCTTGAGCTGGAGCACCTGAGCTTGCCAATGCTCTAGCCAGCTCACATGGTGGAGCTGTAGCCTGTGTGGACAGCTTGGGAAGCTCCCAGTTCATTGTGACTTTGGCCACAGCAGTGCCCAGCAGGGTCTCTGTGCAGCGTCATGTGCCAGAGTATTATCTTTTGGCCTCATGCAAACAAATACAGGAGAGAACGAACAGTATGAATAGACAACTCAATTTGGGCTGACATGGTTTCCCCAGAATGCCACAGAGAGCAAAATATAAACAAATACTAGGGTTGCTTTTCTTAAATGTGAACCTTGAGTGGTTTGTGGGTGGAAAGTCAAAGAGTCAGTAAAAAAACCCATCTTTAGAGTATAGCCAGTGTTGAAATGTTTTTAGCTAAGTTATCTGCATAGGTGGCTGTCAGAGACCATGAAAAATCCCTGCTGGGGACTTTAGCTCTTATTCAACATGGAAAATGAGAGGGGAGAAGGTGTGTGACTTAATTTGAGCTGTGCCTGAAATGGAGTAACAATTAATTAAATGACCAAGTGCGTACTGTAGATTGCACTGTGGCTAACGGTGCTGATCATCACTGTGACTTCAAGTAGAGTCTGGTTTCTTATTGTATCTTTGCATACAAATGAAAAATACTTGAGGAATAGTGCTCTTAGAGGGATAGCATGTATGTCTGTGAGCAGCTTCTGCTGGTGTTTAAATGCCAGCTTGAATTTGCAGTGCTTTCTGAGCTGGGGAAATCAGTTGTTACAAGGGCTCTTCATTGGTAGGATCATTATTCTTTTTGCGTTGTTCAGAAAAACATCCAAGAAACTGCAGTGTCAAAGTAAGGAAATGCTATTTTCTATTCAAGTGAAGGCTTAGAAATCATTGGTTATTTCTCTGGGCTTGATTTTCATAACTGCTGAGATGGGAGTGTTAACAGGTGTTGCAGGGCAGAGCAAGCACAGTGCGTTTTCATTTTATGTTCTTACAAAGCATATGCGTCAGGATTGACAGCCACTTCTTGCATACAGATGCCTTTTTTTTTTGAAATCCTTGCATATAGAAGGGAAGATTTCTATCATCGTGCATGTTCTGAATTGTCTAATACCAATACACCTGCAAGTGTTGAATCTTCTCTGGGCAGTGCTGGTGCAAGCTTTAATATGGTGGTTTTCTTCTGACTGGTTTTTTTTTGGTTTTATTTTGCTGCCAGTTCTTGTTAGAACACTGGTATCTGCATTGGATGTTTAGGTTCTGTCTTCTGTATATGGAAATGTCTGTATATCTGCAAATGTCTGTCAGATTCTGAGACTATGCTGAGCAAGGAAATGAAGATATGCAAATGAAACTTTGAGAAATAACCATGTCAATTTATAATAAATGACTGAATACCACAAAGAAATCAAGAAATACAGTCAACTTAGCTAATACTCCAAGCTGAGTATATTAAAATATGCAATGCAATTAAAATGTCACTGTAACATGGGGGAATATTAGTGATTTATATCTTAGACATTTAGGGCAAGATTCTGACTTGGCTGGAAATCCAAGCAACTCACTCAGAAACCTCACCTTCCACTGAAACACAGCTCGTGCTTTGCTCTGAAAGGACTCTTTGGCATAAAAGTGTGGAATTATAGATTCATGGTTTGGTGCCGTTCCTGGATGCCCATGGAATGCTTCGTGTTCCCACAGTCAGGCTACAGGCAGAGCAAAGGAGGGAGATGCTTCCCTAACTGAGCTCAAGCACCTCCCTCCTGAATTGCATCCCCTCTGGAATTCCAGCCCTGAAGTCCTGTCCTCTGGCTGCTGGTTCTGCTGAGCTGTGCAAAGGCTCTGTGATGTACACAAATGGTCACTGGGGACTGGCATAGATCTCCTGACCTGAGGCAAATAGAACTTAATCTGTGGCCCCCCGAGAGTTCCTTTTTAGTCAGAGTGACTTGTGTTCCATCAGTGCTGCTGGTTGTGGGGGAGCTGGCTCACCTTAGTGATGTGCTAAGTGACTTGGATGTACCATGTCTGAAAATACCCAGGGACGGGGTTTTCTTTATGAAGTTGGTCTTTTACAGCCTGAAGAAAGTGCTGTGCATGATCCTGTCCTTTCAAGATTTCTTGGCATTAATTATGGTAAATACTTTTGCAACTGTTGACTGAGTCCTGTCCAAGTAAGGACTTGCACAGATATTCAGCTTGATGCACTGACTGACCACATTAACCTGAGCAGGTAAATTAACAGTACAAAATGTTAGTACTGGTACCAGCTTTGAAGTAATTTGATGCTTGCAGCTTACATCCCTACCTGTCCCCATGTAGTCCAGGGCTGTAAATGCAGTTGCTTTTGCTGCACATTTTAGTGACTGTGTTTGCAGGAGAGAGATAATGTAATTGAAAATGCTTCTTTTTAATTGGGGTGTAAGAGTAGGAACTTTTTATGTGTATCTAATTTTGTAGGCGCTTCAAGCTTGAGGTAGTTAAACTTGTAATATACAGTGAGTATTGTTGCTTATATGCACATATATTTGAGCTACAATAGGATTTCAAAAAGTATGAAATAAATTGCTTCAGTTGCCAGTAAAATGAATAGGAAGACATTGTGTGAATAATTTTTGTTTTAATGCAGGATGCCATCCTTCAAATTGCGTACAGGGCCAGTTCCTATCTTGGTTATCCCACTGCAGCCTCTGAAGGGGAAAATGCCCTAAAAGAATTCACCAAAGGCAGTTTGTGTGCTGGTAACCACGGTGTATTCTTAAGCCATCAGTCATTGCCACCGTTCCCTTTTCCGCCTTCAGCCGAGCCTTCCCAGAGGTTACCAGCATCTCCACTTCGTTCCTTTTGTCCCCAACAAGGTGTAAGCCGCGGGGAGCCGTCTCCACGGGAAACACTTTTATAATTCCAATAATCCCGCAGCGTCGGGGGCTGGCGCAGGGCTGGCATGTCTCTGGCTGTGAGCGCTACATAACAGGGCCCTCTGGTGCTTCGTGTGCCGCATCGCTCCGCCCGAGCCGCGCGGCGGGCAGGGCTCTCAGCTGCTCGGGCGCTTCGTGTCTCCCAGTGAGGTCCTGCTGATCCAGCAGCGCTTGGAGATTTCCCTACCTGCTGGCAGATGGAGGAGTCGTTCCACAAGAAAGTGTGCTCGGGAGATGGACGCTGAAAGCTTTGTGGGAACGAGCAGCTGGGTGTGTTTTCTCTGTACAGGGTGGTTATTGCGCCTAATCCCGTTTGTTTTCTGTTGGCTGTCCCTTGCGTTTCTACACTCAAGGAAAAGGTGCAGCCTGGGGATAAATGCATTCAAATGGCATCACCTGTTTTTTCATTAGAGGCTGTATTTTGATGACTGTTGATCTGCATACATTTCTTTCCAGAGTTCATAACTCTAAATATGAGTTTTAATTACTCTGTGCATCTCATCTATATCTTTATTTTACTCTGATTATCTATATCATTGATGGGATGCTCACTCTTCATGCAGCGATTGCTGTGCCTTGTTCTGAGAGCACTGCAGAGAGCAGAGCAGACATAAAAAGAACTACATCAGAGCAACATTATCAATTTATACCAGCTGAGAATCAGGCTTGGAAAACAAACTTGAGAAGTCAGTGGCTTTTTAGTATTGTAAAAATGCTCTTATGACCAAACTAGCTTTGCTTTGTTAACCACTCCCCCCACTTTGTGCCATTCCATCTGGTTGAATTAGGCCAAATAGGTGAAGTTGTCTAAAACATAATAGTAATAATTTTGCAGACTTTTTGATAAGTGAATCTTTTCTTCCTGCCTCTCTCCTGCCTGGTCCCTTGAAAGTTTGCTGATTAGCAGGGAAAGTCTCTTAAGGACTGTGGGTCTGCTGATTCAGGAGTTTGGGAACAGGATACCAAAGCGAGGAATGAGCCAGGTTTAGGTCCTGTGCCTCTTCACATCTGTCCCCAGTCAGTCTGGATAAACAGCCCAGGCTCACAGTCATCCTGGAAATGGGAAATGGCTTTTTGTTCTACAATAACATGTCTAGGAAAAAACCATGAAGTACTTGTGAGCATCCAGCCAGAGAAGTCATAGGACCCACAGATGCTCTTGGAATACACATTTCTGGCAGTCCCCAAATTTGTGCTTTCTGATCTTTGTGGGAATAATCCTCAAAGGAGTGCAGCCATCAGGATTTATCCAACTTGCCAGAACTTTTAAGTAATTTTTTTAAAAAGCACAAAAAAGGGAAAAGAAACAGAAGTGTTTTTCAGCATTCCTTTGTCATAACCAGAGGATAAAATAGAGCATGCAAAATTCACCACAGCTGAATTAACAGGAGAGGAGGTTGTTATATTTAAGCTATGCGTTTTTCTGTAATTAAATGGGTTTCATGGAGGGAATGTTCCTTCTTGAGGAGAAAAGTCTCTTAATTGGCAGTTATGTGGGGTTAATGAACTACTTGGAGTACAGAGGGGAAAAAAAAGTGTGTGTGTGTGGGGAGAAACAACCCCATGTGTCAAAATACGAAGTGTCAGAACTCAGCAAATCCATTATCAGAGTGAGCTTTAACCAACCAATGATGAGATGAGATTGGCCCTGGGAGAAGGCACTTCCCAAGAGGAATGCTCAGAGAGAGAAGGGATGCTGTGGATGAGAACAAAATGAATGCTCTGGGGAGAGCCAGTCATATTAAGGAGGCCGTAAGAAGAAAATATTAAATAAATAAAAGGCACGGGGTGTGGATCTGGAAGGAGATGGTAGATCTGATTATTTTCTTTTTTTCAAAGCGCTACAGTGGGGAAATTGTTCCAATCTCAGTTTGTGTTATTTCTGCATTTGTGAGGTTGTTCACTTAACCTGTGCAGTGACCTGGAATACTCAATGCCACTGAGACAGAAAGAGTAACCAAGAGACTTGTGATTTCAAGGAGGGATTTTATTGAACAGCAGCAGATTTACTTTACACTTCAGTAGTAAGTGATAAGAGAGGAATTATTCAACATGCTTTCTTATTTCAGCCCTGGGAGGTGGTGTAAATTTTGAGGGCACAGAACATAGTGCCTCATATCATGAAAGTGAAAACTGTTTTAAAATTAAGATGAGAAGTGCCATGTTTCATCGATGTTGCTGAAGTTCCTCTAGTATTCCTCTGAACTTGGAGATTTTTAAGTCATGGTAATGCCTTTTGACAAGGCATTTGGACAAGAGCAGAATGCTGAACTGATTAAGACATAAAATCTGAGATTTACTTAGAAATTTCAGAGGGCAATGGTTTTGGCAATATACATAAACACTAGTTATGATGTGTCAGCCTATATTAGACCCTGCTTTTCCTATCTTTCCGTGGTCAGATGTTGCTTTTTTCACTTTATAAGTTTGTTAGGGATTTTGTTCTGCCTTTTCAAAACCCTCAGGCTTCCCATCAACCTGACCACAAAATGCATGTTTGTGTAGGATTCACCTTTTCCTGTTATGTTAGATACTCCTGGATGGTCAGCTGGAAGCTCTTTATTTTTTCCCCCTCAGTTCATTTTCGAAGAGAGGGAAGAGTTTGAGGAGGGGCTGGGAAGCTGAACAGACTTGATTATTGGAATTTGACTTCACAGCTGATAAGCACCAAGGAAACAAACAGAACAGACTGTTTAAAGCAAGATAATCCCTCTGACAATTAAAACAAGGCTGATTTGGAAAAATAGACACACCCAAAAGTGCCATTTATGCACTGGGTATTTCTCCATGTGACATTGAGCCCATGTAATTGATGATAGTGCTTTGGGTAGGTCTGTGCATGCAGGAGATAATTTTTATCAGATCTTAAATTTTAAATCAGCCTTCTGCAATTCAATATCAAATTCACACACAGTGCTCTTGGTTTTTCACTCGGAGATGAAGCATGATGGAAACCTTTTCTTGTTAAAGAACAGTGACATCCAAAATAAACCTTGAGTAAGATGCTAAAATATCACTGTGCTTTAGCCAAGTTACTTATTGAAGGGAGGGAAATGGGTACCCGTTTGGCAGATCTGTTCTGGGCTGGGTGCTGACATTGCTGGTGTTGTGTGTGTGCTCACAAACCTCTTAAGGTTCTTTTCATGAACTCTTGGTTCCAATACTCATTTGGTCCATGAGGCTCCAGGGTGACTTGGACAGGAATGTGTGACTTCTACCAAATGTGCCCTTCTTGGTCCTAGGGAGTTGTTAGCCTCCTCTTTGCCTGTCTGAACGGCCTTCATAGATTTGTGTCTTCTAAAGATAAGTTTACAGAAAGAAAACTTTCAAGATATGACAATTTTCATCTTTTGTTTCTTAAATGGGTTGCATATCTTGTATTAACACAGTGCTCTTGTGCCAGTAAAACTTTTTCTGGCATTCCCAGGTGTCTGTCTTCCGTACAGAATCCCATGAATGTCTTGTGTGGGCATCTTTGCCTTTGTCTACAAACTCAGAAACTGAGACTAGTATTTGTTAAACACACATTTTCTATCCATCTCCCCACTTTCTTTCCAGTTTCTCAAAAGCTAAATATACACAAACTTTAACCCAAAAATGCATAATTTTTTGAGTGCTTATAAATATATACATGTGCTCAGGGTTTTCTATAAGATGTAAATTTTTTTTTGAAACTGTGTGCCTTCTGTGCTTATTTGTTGGCTTTGTCTGCAGAAGAATTAGCTAACCTGGGCGAAACAAGGGCCAGGGTTTGGATATGCTTTTTTTGAGCTGAGAGAGTCAAATTTGAACCTTACAGAACAGTATTGTAACACGCTGTGATTCAGTGCATATCAGTTCATAACTACCTCTGAGAAACCACTCTGAGTATGAATTAAACCATACTTTTAAAATGTGGTTTTTTTATATTTAGTTCTCTGTAGTGTGAACCACTGGCAAAGGTTAATTGGTTTGTGTAATGCTAGAAATTATAGTCCTTGATACAGCTACTAGTCTGAGTTAGCACAAGAGCTGCAAGATATTCCTACCCACTTTGCGAAGGATCTAATAGCTAATTTGAATGTCTCAACCCTCAAAAGTAGTACAGAATAACTCCAGGTTTAATCAGGATTCTCTCCAGAGCAGAACTGGACAGTGGATCCAAACTAGGTCGGGCAGTTCCGTGACACAGATTTCCATCCAGTGGAGACAGAGTTGCTACTGAAATAGTTTTGCGAAGAACCAAGTCCCCAACTTCAAAAACTTGGGAGCACAGCAGAAAAGAATGATACTTTCATCCGGGTCATGCATTTTTTCATTTTTCCCTATTTAATAAGCTAAAGCCTGGAGATGTAGAATTTGGTGCATGTATTAGGCATGCCTTTGGAGTTACTGTGGGTCTCCAAAACACGAGGGGGTTGGTTTCAGTGTTTGGGGTTTTTTCTTTAACACTCCGTTACATCTAAAGGTTGTGCTTCCAAATCCCCTCTGAAAACCAAGAGAAACTTTGATCATAGACATGGAACGTTGGCTGGGGTGTTTGCTGAGGGAGCAGAGTGGGTGTTCTCTTGCAGAGCATGGAAATGAGTGCCCAGGAAGAATATTCAGGGGACAGGCTTTTTTTTCTGTCTTGCTTAAATGGGCAAGCCCAGCATACTGGTCTCCAGATTTAATACCTTTAGGTGAAAGTTAATAATGTATATGTCTGGAATACACTGGGGTGCTCCCCTATCTACTTATCTGATAGCGCTGAGATCAGAGTGCTGGCAGGCGCCTCCGCTGGGTTGAGAACCTTCCTAAATTAGGGCAGTAATTTTCCTTTTTATTCGAGATGAGTTTTCAGCTGTTCATTGGTAGCTGCACTGCTTTAGGTTAAGATCATGGTTGTGACGTGCTTAATTTTACCATAGTGCTTAAGTCTTACAGTTTAACGCAGCTTTAATCTGCTCCTCTGACTTTAAGACCTGATTCTTCTAATGGCCAGTCTCCAATGGGATTTCTGAGCTAGGGTAGCACTGGGAATAGGTATGTGGGCAGTTCACTGAGAACGCTCAATTTTTATAAAAGTCTTTTGTATGTGCCTGCATTCTTTCCGAACTTAAGCGGCAACAAGCTCGGCTTTGCCACCTCCTGTAAAGGAGTAGGTGTTCTCTGAGCTACTTGTAGTTCTCTACCAACTATTCAGGATTCATTCAGAACCCAGTGAAGGCACAAAGCCCCAGACACAAGAATAACGAGCAGCACTCATTCAGGTGCTGAGATAGCATCAGAACACAGCTAAAGGCTCCTGGCACTGCCCAGGCACCAATCTGCTATTAAAGGAAAAGTGTCCGAGTGTGACTGCCTTTGATCCAAGGTGGGTGAGACGTGGTGGGACTGGCAGCTGTTAATAGGAAGCAATCATGTTTGATTCCACCTGGCTATTTCTTTACTGCTTTTATCTTAAAGTAATTTAGGAAAGAATTATATGAGCAACAAGTATGCACTTAACAGTGGCTAACAGAACCTCAAAGGCACGGGTTGCTGCTTGTCTGCAAGCTCAAAAAGAAATTTGAACTGTCACTGTACATTTAATACCATATAAAATTTCCTAATATAAGCCAGGAATTAAAACTTACTGTTAGTTAGGCTTTGGTCTGCTTTCGGAGCTGTTTGTCTGCTCTGATCTGAAAAGCCACATCTTCTCAGTCAAGAGGTGCCATGAGCATTGAATTGATTTTCTGCTCTGAATGGGGTATTTATTCCTAATAGCTTTTAGGCAAAAAGTCCCCTCCTGCAATTGATGCAACACACACACACCTCGTTCTAACTCTCTGCAAATCTGTACTTAAAGGCACCTTTAGGCAGTACTTTTATAGTGAAAAGAACTTAACTGGGCAAAATGTGCTAATCTTTCCTGAACCAGGGAAATGACTTTATTATTCTCCCCATCCTCCTACCATCATTATGATTTAGTGTTTTCCCTTCATAAATGAGAACAGTAGCCTTTTCTCTGACCTCCATTAATGTGTGTCATAAAAGCTGCCTTTATAATGTGCTCCTCAGGAAGACCTCATTCCCTTGCAACCTGTTCTTTGGTGACAGTTTAGGGGAATGTTATGGATTCCCATGGAACTTATCAAATGGATGTGATAACCCCTTTGACAGAGGCTGCCTGAGCCATTATTAAGCACATCTTGAATAGTCCATCTGTTATTATATAAACTCTTGAAAGTAATATTAGGAAGAAAATAGATGAAGACAGATGCTGTGTCCTGTTGTAATAGGTAAAACATGCACCTCTCAGAGCTGGGATCTGGAGAAAAAGCAGCTTTGATCATAAAAGCAGTACAAGATGAAGATGTTCAGCTGTTGTATCTTGTAGTAAATACTGGTCCATCTCTGGGTATGTAAAAAGGAGCAAATTGGAACAGAAATGCCGCTTGCACAGAGCAGCATCTCTTCATGGCTGCACATCTCTGAAGTGATGGGTATGGCTTGTTTCTTCTTCCAACTGCCAAATTTTATAGCTATTTGCATATAATTTACTATTGCAAAACTTTATGGAACAGTGAAACAAGTAGCAAGTAGGTACTGCGCAACACCTGACACAAAATGCAGACAAAGAGTCTGGACTGTACATGCATTCAGAATAAGAATCTGAATTTTCCCTTTAGTTGAGAGGAAATTGTTGAAAGAGTGGCCAAAGCTAGTCAAGTGCTTCATGGGTGCGTGCTGTGTGGAGGATTTCGTACTGTTGCTATTTTAATTTTTTCATTAATGTGGTTCAGTTATTACTTATCTACATATAGCCCTTGGAAAATCCCTTTATAAGCTGTCCCTGAGTTTCTCTGATTTTTCTAAGATGGGAAATCTTTATTTCATAGAAATGTTGTGGAATAACTTTATATCCAGCAGTTAAAATAGTCTAAAACACTTGCATGTTCTTTTGGCATGATTTATTCTGTGAGAACAGAAGAAAGCGCTGTGAGGAATGAATCAGGGATTGTATTGACCTGACTCTCACTGTGGCGACCTATTAAAGTCCAGGATGTTTTATCATTCTCTTAACTTGGATTCAAAATCTATATGTAGCTAAGGATATAATTATTAAATATCGTGCTGGCAATACTCAAAGTATGTGAACAGCAGACATGTTGGAGGTCATAGAACCATGAAGTAGCTGAGACAGGAAGTCACCTGTGAAAGTCACGTGTTTATGATTTTGTTTATCTCATGTTTAAATGGAGTTTGCTGTATTTCAGTTAGTGCCTGTCATGGTTTCACCCAGCCATGGCTCAGCCCCATGCAGCTGCTCCCTCCTGTGCCTGCAGTGGGGTGGGGGAGACAGTGGGAAAGTTAAAAGGGAGTGAACTCATGGATAAAGACAGTTCAATAGGAAAACCAAAAGTTACCCACAGGAGCGAAGCAAAGTAAGGAATTCATTAACTAATAGTTATTAGTCTGTTTTTCATCCCAGTTTTATATGGTGAGCTTCAAATACCCATTGGCAGGTGTTCTTTCTTCCTCCTCCTTCCCCCAGCTCTATATTCTGAGCATGATGCCCTATGCTCTGAGACCACCCCTTGGCTCACTCGGGGTCTGCTGTCCCCTCTGTGTTGCCCAAAACTCCTTGTGCACCCCCCTCCTCCTCCCTGGCAGGGTGAGGAGCAGGAAAGGCCTTGATGCTGTGTAAGCCCTGCCCAGCAGGTACTGAAACATCCCTGTGTGAGCCACCCCATTTTCAGCACAAATCAACTGCCCCAGCCAAACCCAGCCCTGTGCCCATCGCCTCTGGCACTGGGCAGGGAGCAGCCTGGGGTGCTCAGGGTCCTCGGGTGTACCAAGGACAGCACTCACCTCTTTGCAGCTGTATTTTGCTGTTTCCACTCTTTGAATCCATTATTTCCTTCAGACAGTTCTAGTCATAGACTGTAATGTTGGCTGGCCTGGGCTGTCAATATTAAGTATCAAGACACTAGTAATAGTAACTTTTTCACTAAGCTCTGCATTTCTTGGAGAAGATTTTCTATTGTGGCAGAAGTGCCGGGCATGGCAAATCCTGCTTGGGTAAGTCAGAATGAAGTTACTGTGGAGTAAATCTCATTTAATGCTTGGAAACGTAAGAGCTATCCTATTTTGATACATATGGACAATAAGTCAGGTCTCACAAAAGTGTTATCTAAGAATAGCAAAGTATAAAGAGAAACAAAATGAATTCATATTGCATATAGATTTGTGTGAGCCCTTTCTGATATCCAGGATCTTTTTTCCTTTACAGTGTAAGGACTTCTCACAATTTCACAACAGTCAGGTATTATTCTAGAAGGCCAGCAGTGCTGCTTATGGCTCATGAAGTACTGGTTTATGTTCATTTCTGTTCCATGTGCTTGCTTTATGCTTTGACCCAGAAAGTTTTGGGGGCAAGAACACTCTCTCCTTGGCTATCTGGAGTGCACTGGGCACACTGTTTTTAATTGTTGTTGGTAAGATAAGCAACACTTTTTGCTTAACTGTGCCCAGTATCTGTAGTTCATCTAAACAAGATGTTTATTCTGTATTAAAGCTCTTGAGAGAACTCTTGTCCTGGTTGTCTCCAAGCTCAGGAGCAGCTGTGGTAGGCTCCATGGCATGTGCTGCCCCAAGGTGGTGCCAGGCCCATGTGCTGAGCTTGAGTTTGGCACTGTCTGGAATTGGCCTTGTGCCCTTGGTACCCTTAAACTGAGGTTGTATTTTCATCCTTGAAAACAGGAATCAGGTTAGATGCTGATTTTTCAAAAGAAACAAGTGAAGTCTAATTTTATATATGCTTAAATTCCTGTTGCTTGAGTTGGTTGGCTCCCTTACCAAGCATTTCAAAGTTCCGTGAGAGATGTTCGTACTTTGCAGCTGCAAACACTTGGATGCCAATGCCATGGAAACCAATCTTGCTTTGATGCCCAGCTTGGAGAGATCTTTGCAGGTCTTTTCTCTTGGGCTCTGCTTTGTTTAGTTAATGTAGAAAGGAGACCCCAAAAGATTTCACAAAATGAACATTTCCTATTAACAGCAGGGGAGGGATGTGTTGTCCTCCATGGCATCATCTGCTGATGTTCCAGCAGTCCTAATTACTGTAAGGACTCCCATCGCTCTCCTCTGTACCTGCTGGATGATGCCTGAGGACACTTCATAGGTGGGAGAATAAA
The DNA here is from genome assembly GCA_013396735.1 of Grallaria varia. NCBI lineage: Eukaryota > Metazoa > Chordata > Aves > Passeriformes > Formicariidae > Grallaria > Grallaria varia. The sequence goes on along the minus strand of VWZG01004336.1, from coordinate 218,794 downwards.
GTCAGGGAGCAACCAGAGAGTGAGCAGCTCCTCTTGCAGGCAAAAAATTGTTCAGCTGAAGGTCTGTGGAGTTACCAGGCACTTTCCTCCCTGGTCATACCTTCTCCTCCTGCCTCTAGGGAATGCTTGTATTTCTGAATTACTTCTGGTTCCAGAATCAATGTGAACTCTTTCCTGTCTTATTTTTTTCTTACATATATATATATATATATATATATATATATATACACANCTTTCCTGTCTTATTTTTTTCTTACATATATATATATATATATATACACACACATTTTTTAAAAAACTCTGATTTGCTTAGAATATTTTCTTGGTGCAGTTCAGTGGCAAAGGTTTTCTGCCAAACTGTGTAAAATGTCTTGATAGTTATTAGTCTGTTTTTCATCCCAGTTTTATATGGTGAGCTTCAAACACCAAGATTATTTGATAGTTGCTTCTGGTGGGAGAAGATTGATGTGTTTTCTTGGGGTCAGATACTGAGTTTTGACTTTCTTGGTTTTTTTGTAGTCTGTCAGAGCTTGCTTTCTTGAGATGCACTTCCATAATGGACTTCTACATTATTATTGGTATTCTTTGATACAAAAGAAATTCAATACCTTTAGGGCTATAAATATCATTGATTCACTCTAAATAGAGAAAGATACTATAATATTTCTTAGATTATTAAGACTTTTCCATTTTTTTCTGTGATGGGGAAGAGTTATGGATTTGGTATTTAGCATGCCCTAGGTAACTGAAGTTATGCAATCACACCCTCTCTTTAAAACATAATTATGATTGTTTCCAACATTTAATTCTTTTTTCTTTTTCAAAATATCACTTTTAATGCCTTAAGCATTTTTTGTTTGTTTTACAGAAATGCTATTGTGGCCTGTGTTACAACAGAGGAAAGTCTTAGTGGTATGGCAGATTATATTTCTCACCCACTAAGCTTTTGTGGAATTATTGAACTCTTTGAGGTATTGTAGCAGGAATCCAAGCTTGCAATAAATGTATGGCTTTCTTTTTCCCTACTGAATGAGTAGGATGAAAAAAATCTGTCTGCTCTGTGTGGATTTCAATTTTCTTGGCAAGCTGCTTTAAAAAAAATTAGGAAAAAATTGGAGAAAAGTGGAGAGGAAAAAAAGGTTGTATCTTCAGCTCTGCTGCTGTTCACCACTCCTGTATCTGAGTCAGGTAAAACACAAAAGCTCTGCATTATTTTGTTTTATTTTTTAAACTAATGCCCCTGTGGAGCCTGGGCTGCAGAAGAGCTCTCAGGACAGACTGGGTGGGACCAAAGTGCTTTCCATCGCACGTGCTGCGTGCCCAGCAGGACCTCCCCAGCCAGATAATCTGTAAGGGGAAATCTGGATGTGGGAAAAACCAAAACACTCCGGTTGTGACGTGCATGGTGTAAAACCACTGGCCTAGTTTGCTTTGAGGAGTTCCAGCAGGTTGTCCTGTGGTGGGTGTACAGCACAAGTTAAAGCACATTAAATGGAGTGTGGATGTTAATGCTCAGGAGGAGAACAGCTTGGGAGCTCAGACCCAGGAGGGTGTCTGTGCCCTCCCGTGGGAACGTTCCTACTGGAATTTAATGTGCTGCGACTTCTGCATGGTGACTGCACCCCATTAGTGGATTTGCCTCAGCTTTCCTCAATGTCCTCGTGGGGATTGTGACCTTTAGTCTTGACGCTGCCTGCAGAACTTACAGCCATGGATTTCCATGGACAGCCCTGACTCTGCAGATCCTGCGCCATGTCACCCTTACATGTCAGTCATTTAATTAACCTTTCAAATTGTCTCTTCAGTCCCAGTTAGAAAAGGGCAAAGTCCCGTGGCCTGTTTTAATATTTCAAATGAGAAACCGATGTTCATCACCACCGCTTCATTTCCTGTAGAATGGATGTGCCTCAGAGCCCTTTTATCCACTGGACCTGATGTGCATGATGATGCCTCTCCTCCAGCAACACGCTTTTCAGCAGGGCTGTTCCTAGGGTAGGCTGATTAGGTTAAAAGAAGATCATCCACAATGTGATGATGATTCAACATTTATGGGTTTTAGCCATCTCAGGCTAAATATATTCTCAGCAGGATCCTCAGGAGGAGAGGGACAGCAAGAACGCTCTGCTCTGTTGTGTTTCTAATGGGTTTAGTAATGCTCAGTAGAAACGGTATCTTTAGTTTTCTCAGTACGGATATTTGTAACAGGGCACTCTGTGCTATAAAGGCAATTAATTATCTCTCTGATGTGCTTACTGTACATCAAAATCTGCTTTTTAATTATGAGTACAAAACTGGCTGCACAAAGGATCAATTTTTGATTTCCTGAGATACTTAGTGTTATGGATAGGAAAATTCAAGTTGAGTGCTTTATTCCTGTTCTAAAGTAATTGTCAAAGTTCTGAAAATATGCAGAAACTAGTGTTTTAGTTGTCTGATTCCCTAAAAAATGGTGAAGTTGTGAAAATTAATAGTAGAAAATGAGGATTCTGTAGCAGCTTTAGACACTTTTTCCAATTAATCCAGTAGAAAATGTGAGACACTGACACCATCTCAAAACAAGCATCTAATTCAGGAGTTGTTGGGGCCTGAAGTTCTTTAGATAGTCCAGGAAGCTTTCTGGGGACTCTGACTCATCCTTCAGAGACTGCAGTGGTGAAGTGGGTTTGGGTTCCCGTCTACTTCACACCCCATAAAAAGATGTGAATGCTGCCCTGCGTGTCTGAAGCCACCTGTCAAGCTTTGTGCCCATATGGGAGTATAAATGATTAATAGTTGTGGTTTGCTGATGGTTGGAGGCAAAATAAACATTGTTCTATTGTGTGTAAGTGATATCTGAAAAAAACAAATTGACATATGACAATCTGTTTTATTAAACTGAAGGCTATGTTATAATGGGATTTTGCATGAAATTTGCAAGTGCTACACTAAGAATTAATTTGCTGCGAGGTTTGAGGGTAGAGCTGCATCAAAATTATTAATAAACACAGAGGGGGAAAATTTGATTTGTAAGTGTTTTATGATCTAATTTTGAAGGAGGATGAAATCCTTTGTTCTTTTTAGTTGTACTGTTTCCGTCGATAGAAATGTGTGGATGATCAGCCAGCACAGAATTGGAACATGATAGAGTTGGTTTGACCTGGAGCAGTGTGAGTCAACTGGGGAGTAAACTCTGGAAGTGCTGAGAGGTGTTCAGCAACATTCATGACTCTCCAGAAAAGAAAATGTATGTGTTTATCCAATTAAAACCCAGGGAATAAATAAGTACTTTAGACACAATCTAATTATCTAGTTGGAATTTGGCCAGGATTCCAGGAGTTGACAGCCCTCGAGTTAGAGGTGTCAACAGGGAATTAATAGCGAGGGTAAGAAGTTGAATTGTGTCCCAAATGTGGAGTGCTGGGAAGTCCTGACAGTGCCCACCACAATGAACTGCTCCTTTATCCCTGCCCTTCAGTAGGGTGCCCTGAAATAGCGTGAAACATAATTAAAATAATCCTGAATTATCATTATTTTAAGTGCTGCTAATGGCGCTATTGGAGACAATGAGATGAAATAGTATCCAATTTTTCTCGTTAATATTGTCCTTTTAATTCTTCTTGCATCAAAGCCTGCTTCTGCATAAAATAGCTCTTGAGGAGGATTGGGCTGCATTATGAGGTATCACAGAGTTTTGGGTTCTTTATCTTCAGATCTTTAAGGAGGAAAGATTTATTTCTCTTTGAGCTTCTCTGTGGGGCAACTGAAAGTCCCATTTTTAAGAAATAATAGCAAATATCTATGCTAATACTACCATGTTTGTAAACGTTTTTTTCAGACTGGCTCTTTGCAGTTAGAGCTGTCTGCCAAGAGCTGCTCAGTTATAGGAGGGAAACAGACAAGACTCATTTTTAATGTGATTTATTCTTTAGAACTGAATGCCTATGAATTGGGGGGGGGGGGGGGGGGGGGTTTGGATAACCGNNNNGGGGGGGCAGGTGTCTTAGCTACACAGCTTCAGAACTTGGTTCTCCTGTCCTCTGCAGAAAAGAGAGAATTGGTTTAGTTTGATGGATCAGAGGGGTTTTGTGCTTTTTATTTGCCTTTTTCCCCCTCTTGCTGTTTGGTTTGGCTGACATGCAGAGGTGTGTGTTTTTGGGGCCACTCTTGAATTGCAGATCCATAGCAGTCACAAATAGCTGCTCTGGGCTGTGGCCACCAAATACAGTTCGGAGTTCTGTGTTTCCACGTGGACTGGTCATGTCCTTCACAAGCATCTTTGCTCCACAGATGATGTTGGCTCAAAGTTCCAGATGCAAAACCTAATCTGTGTTTTGTTGGGTCCCAGTGTGACTCCCTGCCTGCTCCAGCCCTTTGAATTCCTGTGGCTTTGTCATCAATGCAGACATTTAATGGCTTGCCTTGCTCTACTCAATGCCCTGTTTGTGTATGATACTGGTTGGACTGGGGGAACCCTGAATCCATTCCTGTGTATGTGCCTCATATTTAAGGGGTGTTTGCTCTGGGAAATGAAGTGCCAGCGACGCACCAGTGAAACTGGATGAAGTTTTCACTCCCAGTCAACCCAGGCACTTAGTGCTTCAAACACAAAGCTGTCCAGCTCTGGCCGCGTGCTCCAGAGCCTCGCTTGGCATTAACCTTCCATAGATGGGAATGAAGTGTTGTAGCCTGACATTCTCAAAAACAGGCTTTTGTGCATCTGAGTGTGTAATGAAGCGAAGTGGTGGGTAGCAGAGACTTTATGATGGTCGTCTAGACAGGATCCATAGAGATAAGTTCCTTTTTACCAATTAGGGGGGGAAAAAAAGGTTTATTTTGCTTAAGCAGTGCCTGAGAGTAATGCCATTCTCTCGGTTGGTTGCTCAGCTGATAAGGTGATGTTGAGGATGTTATTGAACACGACTGAAGTACCAGTGGAGAATTAGCCAGTTCAGCTTAATCACTGAGCATTTCTTATTTGGGTGGGAACAGGATTCCATGTCTATTTCAGAAGAAACAACTACATTAGGTTTTTACTAAGAGGTTAATCCATGTCACTCCTTACATCCTACAGGGTTTTCTGTTGTAGCAGAGACTGGTTTTTAGCAGATCCAGTTCTGGAGGCTCTGACTGGTCTTTCCAACCTCCTTGTAGTTTCCTTAGTGTTGGAAAATGGGCTGTGAAGTCTCCAGCAGTTGACATAAATACCCCAGTGCCATCCATGTGGTGATGCCTCAGGCACAGGCGTTTTGGGATGTGCTGCAAATCATGGCTGTGATTGAGGGGCAGATGCCACTGGGATTGTGTCAAGGATAATTTGAGGTCCTTCCAACAGTCTTTAGGGAACCAGTTTCTGCAGAGCCTAAAAGTTACTCCAAACTGGAGCATGGTTGTTGTCTGGACTCAGTTTTAGACTGCTTTCTCTCCACTCATTATCTGCCTCTCTCATTTACTAACGAGCTGCTGCAGTTCTGCTCTGTTCTTCTTCCACCCATAGGAGAGGGAAAGCCCTCTGTGCAATGTCTGTCTGCCCAAAAACCTGTTCTTCACAAAGGGGAACTATCACTCAGTTTCCCTCCATCTAAACAATCCATCCCAGTGGTGCCTGCTTCGGAAGGAGCAGAAAAATGAGCCTCTTCTTTTTCTCTTAAAAAAGCCTGTTAAATACTTAAAATGCAGGCTATTTTTTTTTTTTATCTCCCTGTGAAATGCCTCAGGGCAAGGTTACAGTAATTGTGTGTTATGTTGCCCTGCTATCCAGAGTCCCATTGTAATTTGGCTCGGTTTTGTAGCATTTATCTCCTGGGGTTCAGCTGGAGTAGCTGTTGCAGAGTGTCACTGTGGTGTTACAATGGGGCTGTTCTGTGTGCCTGTTCCTTGGGAGGATGTCTGCCAAGGTGTAGTGGGCTTTGTGACTGACGGGGTTTTTTCCCCCCCCTTTTTAGTTTTTTTTATGGGAGATTGAAAAATTGGTAATTTTTTAAGCAAAAAAGAAAGTTTTCTGTAGGTTAGATAGAACACTGTGATCTTGTAGCTGTTGAGTAGGTTATTGTTCTCTGGAGGAGTATGCAGTGCCTGGCACTCATTCCCTGTGATGCTGCAGCTTTCCCTCAGCTCCCCTATCCACGTTTTTCTTCTTAACTGCTAATTCTGGTCAATCTGACCCATTTCTGACCACAAGTCTTTATCTGACTCAGGGACAAATTAATCAGGCATTACATGTAAAATGTCGGTTCTTATACAGTAGTGAAATGTTCCTGAGCTCATTTATTATTGTGCATGGGACACACCAAGTGCATCGCTGCTGGAATGGGGCCCCTTTTTGAGGCTTTACCTTGTCTTGGTACAGGTTGTCCTTTGGGGACTGGCGATCTTTCAGGGCAGTCAAAATCCCAAGTCTTTTTTTGTAATGATTGTTAAGCTTTTACTGTTACCAAAGAAGAATTTAAGGAGTTAGAACAAGATTGGTTTAAGATCTATTTGTTTTCCCTCAAGTCACTGCAGATTCAGAGAATGGGTTAGTTTGTGCTTTGTTTCTTGGCAGAAATGTAATATAATCCACATATGTGTGTTCTCAGTGTTTGGGTTGTGCTCCACAGTGTTTCAGCCATGAGAGCAGCTAATGTGGATCGTTCCCCTTGACCCCAACCATGTTTGTCCCCATCAATTAATTTCATTTCAGAGGATGAGAATGAGGTGCCTGGAAGCTTTGCTTTCCCCCAGTGCTTTCATCACCTTTTTCAGATGCCAGAACGCCTTTATAGCTGCACCACATGCTGTTATGTGCTCCTTGTCTGTACTGGGTGCTTTAATGGAAGGGGAGCTTGAAAAACATGGGGTAGAACCCAGAATTTTAATGTTCCTCCAGTCAATGGGGGTTGGTCTCCTTGTGTTCTGCTCTCCTGGCCTGTTTTACCCCAGCTGCTAGAAAGACTCTTAACTTTCTTGATGTGCATCACCCCAGTTCACTTCAGTTGTTAAAAGGGACATGGTGTGTTTCAAGGTGCAGCAACATCAGCAAAAATGAAATATTCTGTGAACATTGGGGTGCATTTAAAATTTAAAATACAACTAGTGTTTTCCATAGTGTACGTACATAAAGGGGTAATATGAGTCTTTAGTGGATTGTCTTTCCCACACGTGTGGCTCTGGACTCTGGAAGTTTTCCTGTCCCTGTCTGTTAAACTTGGCTATGCCATTCCAGCAATCCCTCCACACTGTGGTAGCTCCAGCATCTCGTGGGTAATCTGGGATGCTGCACACACATCCTTAGGCAAGGTCTCAGCCTGACAAGCCTGAGCTGGAGCGGGTGTATCCGTGAGAGGTGTTCAGCCCCATTTGTACTGCCACTGGGCTGGAAACTCAGCTCACATGTTGATCTCTGGCGATTCCAGCCCCAGGCTGCTGCGTTCCACACAGCATCTCTCCCTGATGGAGTTTGTCTCAATAACACTTCACGCACAGCAGCTTCTCTGCTGGACCAGGATGTGTTTGTTTCTTTGCTCCCGAGTCTGTGGTCAAGCTCTGCTGAAGAAGAAAAAGTCTGAATGTGGACCTGAGTATTTTTATAAAACTTGAGATGTGGCAAAATATTTATCGAGGGAATTTTTCTACTAAATGCAAAAGCTTTTGGCACTGCTGCACTTTTCAGTTTCTTTGGTGCCTCATCTCTCTTCTGATGGGCTCAGTTACCTTAGCAGGGACCTGAGCCTGTGCTGGCCATGTTGGCCATCCTTCAGGGTATGGTTTAAATTATACAGTCCTGGAATGGTTTGGTTTGGAAGGGACATTGGAGAACATTTGGTTCTAACCTGCTGCCATTCAGAGAGAAGCCCAAGTCCACTCTGCCTTTTTTTTTCCTTTCCTTGTGCTGCAGGGTGGTGTGTTTGGCTCTCTGGGTCAGGCAGGCGCAGATGCTGGAGCTTCTGCTCTGCAGTGTGGTGGGATGGATATTGCCACAGAACTGCTGAGAGGACAGGGCTGGAGCGGGTGGGAGGAGGCTGAGGCTGGATGGTGGTGACCACCCTAGAGGGCAGAACAGGCTGCACGGTGAGAAGGGGCTGGTGCAGAGACAGGAGCAAACCTGTGGGTGTGGAACCCGCTGGGAGAGACCTGCCAGAACCAACCCAATTGTTAAAGTGCATTAACCAGAGAGAACTTTTCTTGGGATTTGCAAGTTTTCGGCCAATTCCAGTCTCTGACTACACATTTCCTAGCTTGGCAGAGTGTGTGAGGCTCTTCCTGAGGGACTCCCAGGCTGCTCCTAATGAATTACAGGCCTGTCAGGCCTCTGAATTTGTTTAATTTGTTTTTCTTTTATAAAGTGAATTTCCTTTGGTTTTCTGCAGTGGGTGGAATGACTTTTTTTTTTCCTGTAGCGTGGAGAGCGTTATTTTATAAACTCTAAGAGGATTGGAGTATCAAAGCTCTGGATAAGTCTTGCATTTGAATTTTTGTGACTTCTTCACAAACCGATCATTATTCATTTTCACCTTTACGGGTGTTGCTTTTTCTATGAAATGCAGAATAACCAGCTGCTAAGTGAGTTTCAAATGGAGCTTTTCATTTTCTTCTGAGGAAATAACACGAGCTGTGGTGGTAATAGATCATCTGTATAGGAGGCAAATCTATTTTTTATGAGCGTGATATTTTGATGGCAAGTGCCGAAATCGTATAAAAAATAAGAATACATATTGCAGATAATTAGTTTGGAGGATTTGGGTTTATTTTATTGTACTAAACTCTAACTTCTCCATGGGCTCTGATGCGTTTTTGATGTATATACTCTGTATATACATACTGTTGAGTATATAGATGAAGAGTATATTGTCTCCTGGAGTTTCAGGCAAATGGGTACAAATGGAGTGTCAAAGTCTGCAGGATTTAGGACAGTTGATGTAGAACAGTGAGAAGTTGAGCCAGTTTTTCAAGGCGAATCTCCCCAACTCCAAGTGCCTCCAGCATCAAGGTGGGCTGTGTTGGACACCCAACAGCTCTTGCAGCCAGAGTGAGAACAGGCTTGTGCAAATTCTCACCCCCCTGGCCTGGCTGTAAGTCCATCCTGTCACTCCTGCTCCGGTTTTGTGTCCGTGGAAGGGCAGAGGGGAGGGAACAGTTGGGAGTCCCTTGTAGTGCAGTGTGAGCAGCAGCGAGCGCCTCGGCGGGGCAGAGGTGATGCTGTCACTGCTGTGTGGAGCTGTCACGTTGAGAGACAAAAAAGGCTGAAAAACACTTGTTACAACCACTGAAAAATGTTAGAAGCTGCTTGGATGCAAAGCGGAGACAAATATAATCTAGAGGATGCCATTTCACGCGTGCACTCCTCTCTAATTTGTTCTTTGTAATGTTTTTTATTTGCCAAATAATGAAAAATATTATTGGCGAAGCTGAAAATGAAAATTAAATTTTCGGTAGGATATGCTGGAGTAATGAAGAAAGAGAGAATGTAACAAGGATTCTTCCATGATAATTAAGAATTATAAAGTCATTACTTAAACTTGCTCTCTGAATTACAGAGAGAATTAAACTGCTTGTTTCAGAGCAGAATCCTTGTAGCATTCCTTCATTAAAATTCTACATTGTCAAAACGGATAAAAATGCATATACAATGACTAATTTTGTTCCAACCTTGCCTCTGCTTTGGGCCTTATCTCTCTTCACAACAAAGCTCACCTTGAAGGGACTGAAGTAATGATATATATTTGCTGAGCTGGAAAAAGAAAGAAGCCATCTACATTTTGCAATCCGTGTTCTTTCCCCTCCAGATACTGAGGAGGAAAAGACCTGTGGGGTACTAAAGCTCTCATGTACCATAAAGTGGTATTATAATGAAAAGTATTACTTTTTATGGCATCCCTGCAGTATTAAGGAAAGGCATTTTTCTATAAATGTTAATCTTTAATCTTTATAAATTGCACTCTGTAAGACTAGAAGGTCTGTAAAGCATTTGTCCCGAAGGCTTAGAAGGATCAAAATGGTAGTGCAGATTTCCTATTTTTTCTTCTTTCCATTTTTTCTTCTTTTTTTTTTCTCCCCCCCCCTCCCCCCCTTAAACATAGAATTGCTACCTTATTGGCAGAGAAATGGGTGAGGGTGATGTAAGCCATTAGACTTTCCTTCCAGGTAGCCCTTAAGCTGATGTTCAACTTTATGTATCTGCATAAGGCCGGTTGAGTCCCTGGGCCTTCAGTCTGTGCTAAAATCCTGTCTGGAATGGGAGGATTAAGGACTGGAAGCCACACAGGCTGAGCTCCTCTCCCACATTTCTCCCAGCTCTAATCCCAAGACACTTTGGGCACATGAAATGTCCACTCTAACTGGTGTGATGGGAGTTCTCTTCAGGCAGGGGTTAAAATGAGCAGGTTTGACAGATAATTGAAACGGTTTTGTACTTTTTCTGCCTACCAGATTTGTCCCCCCTCTTCTTTTCTGTGGTTTTTCTGTCATGTTTTCTGCTCCACCTCATTGCACTCAGCTTTTGCTCCAGATGTTGTTTCTGATTGTGCTGGGATGAGGCTTCCAGAGGTGGAGCTGGTGCTTGGAAAGGATTGGGTTGCACCCTGGATTTGAACCTTTTTATTTAAGTTTTGGTTTGATATCAGCTTGCCTAATACAAACCTGTGGGTTTGTAAAAGCCTGGGCTCGGGGCTCGCTTTACTAGCTGGTGAGCCAAGGGGTTGATTAAAGCTGAATTGTCTTAACAAATCCCTGCAGAAGGTTGTGATAAACATCAGCAATTTCCAGTTTTGTTGAACTTTTTAAGATTGGTTAGTCATTCTGAAAAATACGCATTAATGGTGTATTAATACTTGATATCTGTTTATCAATGAAACCTTGCTATAATGAAGTATTTGAGATGTAATTTTAATCTATAATGTAAGTTTGTCCAATGCAGTCTCATAATTTAAGAAGCAAAACTTTCCCCGAAGTTTTAGCTCTGCCTAATGTGGCCTTTATTGCTTTTGTTTTTCTCTAGGTAAGTGTCTCCATTCTGAAACTGTGGGAAAATTCTCTGAATGCTGAAATGAAAGGTTGGATGCCTGTTGAACAAGTAAAGCTCCTGTGCTTCAGTTTTTGGTAAAATCTGTCAGATTTGCATTCCTTTTCTGAGTTTAAGAATGTTTTTGTCTGGATTTTGTCAATGCCAAATGGATGTTGGTGGGATCCTGGTGGAGGGGGTAGACTCTTCTGCAAAATGGATTTTTCATTTAGATTCAAGCTTGAGGCTGACTGAAGGTAAGGATTGGATAGGGTAACACCAAGAATCACGTTTTTAATGTTAGGGGTTTTTTTTCTGCTGTTGTTGCCTACAAAGTCTCACAGTAGGTGTTAAATTGCATGTGAGTGTGTGGACAGGTTAAAACAGTCTGGTGCTTCTTCATCTCAACCAATCCTTGATGGTGCTACAGAAATATTATTGTGTAAATATCTATAATTTTAGCCTTCATGATAAAAACTGTGGAGGGAGGATTAAGGGTTGTCATATGCTATTTCTTGGACACGGTTTGGTTTGCAAAGCGTTTCATTTTGGTGTTGGTAGTGGCAGAGATTGTTAAATGTCAGAGGAACCAAACCCAGAAAGTATCAAGCCAGCAGTGTTTGGGTGAGCAAGTGGAGAAAATTACCCTGGTCTGGTGCTCTTGGATTTTTTCAAGTGGGAATTGCTCTGAGTCTGGGAACTCAGTGAAGGTTTTGCATCCAGGTCTCACAGCCTTAAGGAGCTGCTGCTCTGCTCCCACTCCAGAACCCACATCCTGGAGGCTTTGCAGCAAATTCAGCTGCACTCTGTTATTTTCTGACTTAATCCGAGTGGCTCAACTATATCTTGTTTCAAGATTGAAATAATGAGGGGGTGTGCGGGAGAAAGGAAAAAAAGACCTTTTTGTTTTGTTTTCTATAAGGTTAAGAGGTAAATGCACTGTTCGATGCAGATGTAAATTGTAATTGTGGCTTTACAGTGTATGTATTAGAATATTGACCTGAATTGATACTGCAAATATAATTACATTGATTCTTTACTGATGGCTATAAACAGTGACATTTCCCTTGATCTCTGAGCAGAGTTAGTTATAAAACACATGCTCCACTTTTATATTCACACATTGCATTCTCATCACTTTTGTCTCGTACTCCCCAAGGGCTTGATTTGGAAGAAGTGTCTGATTTAATGGAAAAAATTATGAAACAACACAGACAGCACTTTGGAGCATTTCTAATGTAGAAGAAGGTGTTTCTTTTTGATTACGCTCCTCAGACTTCATTGCTTATATTTGAATATTTTGCTTAAGAAAAATACGATGCCAGGCTATTTTCACGTTTTAAATTATTTTAGAACATGCATCTGCCTTCATTGATCTCAGAAATGGCTATTACTGAAGTCAGAGCTATTTCTCTGATCTGATTTTACAAATCGTGCTCTAAACTTCCCGTCAGGTAACCAGACTGGAAAGAGCTTTTATTTGGAAGGGCGGAAATGAGACATGGGAACCTCAGACACTGCAGTTTTTTATAGTGGCAAATATGTATGTCATAAAAATAAGGACTAAACATTAGGAAAGTGGGTTGGTGTCACTGCTTCTGATGTAGCCTCATGGCTTCATGTCACAAGTTCTGCAGAGAACTCTCCAACTTCTCCTTTATGCTCTTCCAAGTAGATATGGAGGGAAAAATGCTCACAGATAAGTATTTAAAAAATTGAGATTTCATTCAAAAATGCTGTTGCTCTAAAGTGACTTCGTTTGACTTTCCTGGTTCTGTGCTGCCAAGTTGTGCTGGTATCTCTGGAAGCAGTTCCTGAGTTCTTTCTTAATGTCCTCGGAATCATCATCGCGAGGACACTGAAATGAGACCAAGTAATTGTAACTGGGATTGCTAAACATGCTGTTGGTGCTCAGATTGTGAGTGTGATTGTTCTGGTGGTGTGCTGTGATTGAGCCACCACGTTGTTTATCCTTATTTAGAGAGGCGTTTTTCTGGGATGTTATGTTAGTAAGGTACAAAAGGAATGATTATAATGTCTTGTTTAAGGAGACAAATGCTCTCGACTGCATAAGCGCAGAACAGTTTTGTGCATTGCTCCTGAAGCAGTAAGTCAAGCAGTTTTTGATTTCAACAAGAAAAAATACCAATAATACATCTCCCCCTTTGTAAGAGGTGCCTGTTGAACACAAGAAGCAGAGCCAATAGGCTGTTTGTGTGTAATGTGGTCTATACATAAAGAAGTAAAAAAATAATGAAAGTGATTCCCTGCCCCCCCTTCACGAAAATAAAAATCTGGAATAATATTTGCCACTGTCTCTCATTAGGAGATTGCAGAGTAAAGCAGAGCTGTCTTGATTTATAATAACCATCTTTCAGATAATGCAGCAGTACATTAGCACTTTGGTTTTGTAAGTAGATTTGCTTTATTTTCAGTTCCTAGCAGATGCCAAATGAAAGTGGCTTACGCTTTTGACTGCAACAAAGAAATTCCTCCCAATCTCTGCTGCTCTGAGAAAGTGTCAGATAGTTTTGCGGCAGGTTGTGTTGGTAAGGGACAGAGCCAGGGCAATGGGAGCCTGGGAGGACAGGGAGAGACCTTCTGGACAGATGGACGTGGCTGGTTTTGTGGAGCTGGGTGTGCCCTGGGCTGGAGTTCACTGATGTTTCTGTCCCTGTGCATCATTCTGGGGCAGCACCTCATGCTCTCCAGGCACAGACACTCTGAAGTGTTTCCCTGCTGTTCATCCAGGACACACATCCTGCTCCGCTCGCTGTGTCGGATTTTGCCAAGCGGTCAAGGAGCACTTTGGGATTTCTGAGTGCACTTGCAGGGCTGTCCAAAGCAGTGATTGCTCCTTCCCTGGACATTTGGGAGCATTACCCGTTTGTGTGCCTTGTCTCCAGTTGCATTTGTGTCTGTCCCTCTTGCTGGTGATGGTGGTCGGGGGCACTGCCAGGGCTTGGCTCGGTGCAGTCCAGCTGCAGGTTTGTCTCTGGACTGATCCACGTGTGGTGTCACAGCCCCTGGAAACAGAGCTGAGTCTCTTCAGGCTGAAGTGGCCCATTTTTGTGGCTCCTGTTCGAGTGTCACCCAGGAAGCATGAGGGTAGGTGGCAGCTGGTGTGGCACAGAAGGTCTTGGAACTGCATTTCTGCTTTAAGTGTAGCATAAACCAGCCACAACTAAATGCTCTTCAGTCCTGGCTGAACCTCAGAAGAGACAGTGAGGGCAATGAAATTCATCTGGTTCCTCACCTTGAGAGAAAGGAAAAGCCATGTCTGGTGGGCCCAGTGTGTGTTGATGCGTTGGGGTGCACAGGCTGGTGTGTGTGTGATCCACGGTGCTTTCATCCTCCAAGACTCTGCAGGCACCACCTTGCCTTGGTCTTTGTCCTGCAGTTGTCCTTGTTTTGCTCTTTTAAAGCACAAGCTCTGGGAAATACCACTAAGGAAGTGAGATCAGTTGGACAGTATGGATTCAGTTATGACTTCAAGTTAGAGAGCTCAGCATGTGTCAGGATAAAGCCCTTAAATCAGGGGGGAAATGCATGGTCTGATTTCAGTTTCAGAGCCTTGGCTTGGTTGCAGTGCAGAGAATGCTGGAGTTACTGTAGGTACCCGGGGTAGTTATCACTAGGGTTTCAGTATTGCCTATGATATTACTTTACTGTGATTAGCTTAGTGATATATTCCATAACCTCTGGCTATTTCTTTGAAATGTATTTCCATTTTAAAGTATACTAATATGACCACACTAAGAAGAAAATTACCAAGTTCAGAAAGTCATTGCTGCTGAGTATCTTTAATGGCACATATAACACCATGCTGCCACATTCTGCAAAATGTGCTTTAAACATGCTTCTCTCCCTAATTGAACAGACATTGTTGTTTTCCATATCATGTAAAAAATATTGCCCTTACACTTGCATCAATTCAGAGGAGCTTTTATATAGGTAGTTATTTGAATTAGCTGATGAGAAAGCATGAGGAGTGTGCTTGGATGTTTAAGGCATTGCATCTGTATAAATCATGTGTCAGATGCACTTTGCACTGCTGTGTGTGAGGTTGGGCAATTGATTTATCTGCTGGAAATATTCAGCCCTTTCAGCATTCACAGAATGTGTTTCTCACTAAGTTGTTACACTCAGAAAAATACCTGCATTAAAGGATATTAGACTGCAAAGCAGAGCACACAAACCTGAAGAAATCCTCAAATTAAGATTGTCTGTGCAACCTTTATTTGCATCTTGTGTGTCTGCATTACAATGAAGCCTTCCTGTGGTCTCATGCTATTTCTGCACAGCACCCTGGCCTCAGTCAGTGCACAGAAAGGAGGATGCTCAGTTAATGAGAGGCTATTCAATATTTTGTTTTCCTTTCATTAATCAATGTGCCCCCTATGTCTTACTTCTGCTCATAATTCAAACTGTGTTCTGGAGACAGAATTATTAATTTCCTTTTGGGCTCCTCTGTAGTGCTCATCGTTTTAGCATTTGACTGGATCATAAGCACTTGGGAGTTTCTTTTCTTGAATTAAAACTCTTTGTGAGGCAAGGGGCTTCCAGTTTTATTCCATGCCACAGTATTGAATTGAGCAACAAGAGATTAAGGCCAAAACTACCCATTAGTTTCCGGTGTCCAATCTGCGAGGGCTTGGACCTGGGTTTTTTTCAGCTTACTTAGCAATGTGCAGCACTTTACACATCCAGATTGCAGCTCCTGCTGGGTCCATTTGCAGCTGTGGATATTTAGCCCCTGCACTTAATGTAATGAAATCACAGACAGCAGTGGAAAGATTGCCTTCCTCTGTCCAGGCTGGCACTGGTGAGGGGGAGGAAGGGCTCTGTTCTTAATTAGATGCATCCTGGAGACCATTTGATTGGCTTTTCTGGTCTCTAACCATCAATTCCATGCCCATTTCATCTTTTCCACGTCTCCCTCTGTACCTGTGAACATCCTTTCCATTCTCCAGCCTCTGTCCTTCATCACAGCCTTTTCCTCATCACCTCTGACATGCCTTTAGCTTTTTTTTAACCTGACTTCTTGCCTTGCCCTGACCCATTTTGCCTTTCACGTCAGTCACCTGTGTGTTCCCCTGGAGCCCTGACCTGTTCTGTATGAAATATTGAACAGGGAAATACAGATCAGCTTTTTGCTGATGGTGAGGGAACTGACATTCCAGTTTTCAGAGGACTAGAGGAAGGACATCACTCGTGTTCAGAGACCCCTCTGTTCAATTCCCAGCCGTTGCTTAAAACTATGCAGATGCCACGTCTTTTCAAATAAAAGGCTGCCAGATTGTTTTAATGCATACAAATGTTTTATTCACACTGATCTTGAACCCAGCTGACCTCTTTCAGCTGGAGCTTTCAACCTGGGGCAGGCACTTGGAAAGCCACATGTTGGTCAGCAGCTTGTGCTTTGGTTAAAAACAGCCCAGAAATAGGATTTTACAAAAGAAATGTGTAATACTGGTCAAGCTGGAAAACATCTGAAAGGTACCACATGCACGAGGCATGAAGTAGAGCTTTGGATCATAGGAACATTTCTTTTAATGATTTATACTGCATAAAAAAGCACTTTGATAACCTGAGTTAACAGTGACTGCTGATACTCAGTACACTTTAGTTTGTATGAAAAGTAAATGTAATCGTTGCCTTTTCCTCCTTGTGTCTGTGAAAAGAGCTGTGGTGTTTGCTGTCAGAATGACAGTACTGGTTCGGTTTCATGAGAGTTCCAGCTGATGAAGAGTTGTCTCTCCAGCTCAAAACACAGCCTGGCATAAAATGCCTGTTTCTATTTCCCTTCCTGATGGAAAACATTCTTGCTTTCTCAGTGCTGTCTTGCTTTTATTAAGTGAGAGAGACAGTCACACCTGTAGATTAGAATTGATCATACCCGATCGGTGCTCTGCTGTGAACCCTCACGGCATCATTATTTCATGAACTTCCACATTCTCTGTGATGCATTATTACTGGGTTTTAAAGAACACCTGTAGCCTTCATTTTTCTTCTCTGTCCGACAATGCAACGCTGCTAAGAATGGGAAAGGTAAACGAGGCAGCGAGCCATTGGCAAAAGGTAATTTTGTTAATTGGTGATTGCTGTGGTGAGAACAGTTCTTTGTTTGGCCACAGAAAAGCTGTATGTTTTGATCCTGAAAATGGGTTGAAACAGAATGGATTGTTCAAGTTCTGCCCTGGAATTCTTTGACTACCAACACACACTAATACAGATTTTGTATACCAATATAAATGTATATATAATAGTGTATATATAAAAATTGTATTTTAAATAAGAAAAACACCAAGAGACCCTCTCACTGAGTCTCTGTGGTGTTTCAGGTATCAAGACTCATCTGTGCATAGTGAATATAAGGGGTTTTTTCCCCCTCTTCATGGAGTTCTAGAGAGAGGGGCTCCTGAAGCTGTTTCCTAAATGAGATAAAATGAGGACATGCAGTATTTCCATGTTCTCGGAATATCTTCTGTGACGGTGGCTATTCCGTGCTACTTGGGGACCTGCTCTACTTTTAACAGTTTCCAGAAGTACAATGGGCAGCAGGTATTACAAAGCATTACAGACTTTTGCAAAGATTGACAAAATAAAGCTGAAGGGATTTTCTCCTTCCTTGAAGACCAGGTTAGGTAATAATACCTCTGTGTGGTGTTCAGAGGGAACATTAATTTTAATCAAGTAGGGATAAGGGCCTTTCCCTCTCTGTGATACAATAGAGCTGAGAAGCAGTGGCAGAAAGATTGTTCTTGCATTCAGGGGAGAGGCCGTGCAGGTCCCTACATGTGGTTGGGGGTGCTGGGAGTGCTCTGGAGTTGCAGCCGTGGGATTGAGAGCAAGAAGGTTTGGGGATGGAGAAGGATGGATGCAAACCTGTTCTGGTTGTGTTTTCAGGAACTGTGAAAGAGATACTGAACCCCACACCTTCATATGTGCTGGGGGGTCTGTGGGGTCCGTGTGCTCAGAGAACTGTATTTTACAATATTTGCGTTTGACAAGACTTTGTTGGGTTTTTGGTCTGTAAAGCAAGAGGAGAGAGACCTGTGGTTACTGTAAAAATACTGTATTTCCTTCTCATAAAGTGAGCTGTAACTGGAAGACATGAAGCAGAAAAGAATCATATTTTCAATGCTGTGATGATCCATTATCATCATTGTGTAAAGTTAAATACTAAATGTGCTGGTATGGCAGCAGCAACTGGGCACTCAATTCATGTAAACTGAGAGAGTGTATTAATTCTAGAGTTATCTTCCAAGTGTTGCCCTTTAAATGCTTATTAGCAGATGAATGCATTCCTCTTTTAGTATTTTAAAATATTTTAAAAATACAAAAAATACACAGTGAAAGATGTTGGAGAACAGTGGTCTCCCAGTGAAGCATCAAGCTGGGTGCAAAATTTCAACTTCGCTTAAAGATCTTACTGTGCAAGGGTGCCAGAGTGCTGTGAGTGCTTTCTTATTAGCCCTCTGAAGTGGGTGAATTCACCCGTGGTGGTGAATTTCCATTTGAAATGAAATTCAAGCACCTTCTGAATAGCAGCCTATATACTCCATCTCCCCTGTACTCACTGGGTTAATTGAGGTGGATCTCACCTGCTAAAGGAAGACTCATGTGCTAGTGTTCTTAATAGTATTCACAAAGACAGAATCTATCACCTAAGGACATTGATACTACAATAAATTGGAAGGAACTATTTCCACATCTCTCATGTATATTGTATATAATGAGTCTCTGGGATGTCTCCATGCTGCTGATAAGCAGCCTGCAGCAAAGTAGATACAGCTCGTTTTATCTTGATTTCAGGCTGCAGCACTTGACTTCTGGGACTTGGAAACTGAGCAGCAAACCAAACAATGCCCTTCACAGGCACTGCCTGTCCTGGGCTTCAGCTCCAGTCCAAACCCAGATGATCCCAAGCTGTTTCCACATCGTGGAGCTTTGCAAGGGTGCTTGTCACTGCGAAGTAGCTGAATCAGTTCCCTGCGCTTCCAGATGGAAACCAAGTCCAACTTTAGTGCTTCTGCTCTGAAATTATTTCAGAGTGAGTGAATTCTGACCATGCCCCAGTGTGGCTGCAGGTCATCTTTTTTCGCCTCTGTTTTTTTCCACATCTCCTAAAATCTCCCACCACACTGCAGTGGCCACTGGGGTTGCCTCCCCCTCCATGCAGAAGCACTGTAGGACTCCCTTGGTGGGAATGGTTTTGGTGCACTAAATGTCAGGATTAAGACTGTAACAATTAGGATGAGTTAGTCCAATTGACAGAGCTTTATCCAAGCAGTACAGTATCCAATTGCTGTAATAGGCTTCATTCACGACAGAGCAGAGAGGAATGAGAGGTTTAATAACAGGGTGGTCTAAAATGTACATTGCTGCTGTATTACTTACATTATGACCCAGTTCTGCTATTTGTGAGCCTTATAAAAGATAAAATAGGTCATCAGATGGAGATAAATCAATGGAAGTAAAATTGAATGTGTTCATAATCATTTAAAGATTTTTATATGGGTAAAAGATTAATTAAACAGACAAAAGTAATTTTCAAAGAGCCTTTTTAATACTAAGCCTCAGATAAAAGGGCAAATGGAAAAATATATCGAACATCTTGTAAGTGGGGCCTCAAAGTGCTTGTTTGTAGTTGCTCACAGGAACAGGAGGACCATTGCAGAAGGTAAGGGCACCACTGGCATCTGCATTCTTGGCCCCAAACTTTGTGATTTCTCCTTGGCTCTGCTATCCCAGGTGGGCAGGAAAGCTGCTTTGCCCTGCAGTTGCTCTGGGAATGTGTGGTTGGTGTCCTGACAGTGATGGGCTGATGGCACGTGCAGACTTATCATGAAAGAGGAGAATACTACAGGACAAAAATTGGATTTGGTGGTGATTGTCAGAAATGCACCATGTGCATCATCCTCCTCATGACAATTTTCCATGTACTATTCCTGAAGTCATTTGAACTTTTCAGTGTTAAATTACCCGATGTGCCAAAGGACTGTGCATCCTCAGCCTGTCATTTTGGACATCCTGCCATGGAATTAAACAGTCCTACTACTGTGCTAAAAGGTAAATAGACACTTAATCTCTGACATTCTCCGAGATGTGATGATATAAAATAGAGAATGTTGTGTACATAACTAGAGACATGAAATTGAGGATTTTCTGATTGTTTAAAATGGTGCTTCTCTCTCTGGAGGGAGGAAAGCCAAGGTGAACAGTGTTAAAAAACTGCTTTACATGTGTTGATTTAAAATTTAAATTAATTCACCTTGGCCACGATTGCATCACTTTGCTTTTTTGCTTTCTGCGCCCGTTTGGGCAGTCAACTTTCAGTGCTGAAATTCAAAGCCAAGCTGCATTTGTCACAGTGTGAAATCAACTGCACAGGCTGTGGAAGAAGAGAGAAAGCATAACTAATTGAATTTTAGATGTTTCACAAAACCGAGGCGGGGGTGGGAAGTGGTTCTTTCATTGATGCTGAGGCCCCACTCTCGTAGTAAACACGCAGGGCAGTCGGTGGGCGCCGGTGCAGGCACACGCTGTGGGAGCTGCTGCCTTTGGTGGTGGGTTGCTGAACATCCAGAGGCTTCCATGCTCCAGAGTCGGTTGTCTACATTCCAGAGGTTTTCCTGAGTCCCGGATCTGCAGCCTTTGCTTGGTTGTCTCCATCTTAGCCTTGGAGGCTGTGCTTGTGTGGTGGTACAGAGTGGAAATTCTCATTTCCAGGGAATGGGCAGAACCTGTTTTCTGCATGGCACGAACCAGGGTAGGGCGCATTGGGCTCTGTGTGTTGTGTGTGTAAATAAGGTTGAAGTAATAATGACTTTTCAGAAATAATAAGCAGAACACCCTTTGCCCCAAGCAGCTTAGATTTACAGGGCCTGCTGTTGTTGTTAGACATTAAGCTGTTTGTCCCCAGTTAGCATTTACATAATAGGGGGGGTTCTTACTGTTTTCTGCATCTTTGTGACTTCTGCTAAGAAAAGAACTGACATTGCCCTGGCTGTGATGGAAGATGTCAAACTGTTCAGTGTCTAAACAAAAGGTTCCTTATGTGGCTTTGTGCTTTCATTAGACGTATTATTACAGCACAACTTCAGTTGTAGCACCATGGTACTTGAAAAAAAGCAAAGTTTTCCCATTATTTAGAACCTGTAGCTCTGGAATCTGGTCAGAAATACTCCTGAGAAACAGTTCCTGTGTTTGGGAGCTTGTGTTGGTGTCAGCCCTCTTCCCCTTCCCCACAGATATGTGCAAGGACATGGAGAAGTTGAGGGATATACATTTGCTTTTCTCAAGAAGGGCTGGTGGAAAAGTGGGTTCACGCAGAAGGAAAGGATATACTTTATAGTCATAAGATGTTGTAAGGGAAAGTGCTGCTCTGTCACCTGCTGTTGCAGTTGCTAAGGTTTAATTTGATCTTTTTCAATATCATACCCAGGTGTCTCTCTCTTGCAATGAAGTAGTTAGCATAAATTTGCCATGTGCATTGGTATTTCATTTTTATTGGCTTTTATTTAACTTGGTAAAAGGTAATCTGTTTTTATTAATAGAATCGCTCTCCCCCCTCCTTCTGACAGGGGCAAAACTTCCTTTGGAAATTGTATTTGAGGGGAAAAAATAGTCAAACAAAATCCCCAAATTACCAGTAAAAGTAGTGGGCAGCATTCCTAGGGAAGTAGCTTTTGGATGGTAATCTTCAGGTTTGCCCAGTGCCTGAGCTGAGCCATTATGAACCCTTCAGGAGTGACTGCTACAGCTGATTGATTTTTTTTCAGGGCAGCCGAGACTTCTGAAAGGGAGCAATGAAGATTTGAATTCCAGCAGTGGTTTATTGCTTTGTGCGTAGGGAAGTAAATATTGATACAGAATGCTTATTTACTGAGCAGGGGTAGTGTCAGCAAAATTAAGGTGTGTACTTTGCTCTTCATCCTGCAGAAGAAATAAAGAAATTGATGGAGTTCAGAGTGATGGATGTGACAGTGTAATTCAACCCTTCCTGACTTTCTTTTATTTTCTTTTCCTCTCCTCTCTTGAGAGGTGTGATAGGCAGGGATAGGAAAGAGATCTCCCTAAAATCTGCTGGGGTTTTTGTGTTTGGTTCTTTTTCCTTTGGTGAGCCAAATGCCAAGTAGTGCCAAGTTGATTCTGTTCCTATAATTTCCAGCCTAAAGGGATGTGGATACAGAAATCCTTCACCTCCAGCCCTCCGTCACCTGCAGGGAGCTTGGGTGGCGTCATCTCATAGAGTAACAGAACACGCTGAGTTGGAAGGGACCCACAAAGATCATTGAGTCCAACTCCTGCACAGGACATCCCCAAACATCACACCGTGTGCCTGGGAGCATTGCCCAAATGCTTCTTGAACCCTGCCGGGCTTGGGGCCGTGCCCACTGCCCTGGGGAACCTGTTCAGTGCCCAACCACCCTCTGGGGGAAGAACCTCTTTTAATATCCACCCTCTCCAAAGGGCTTCACGAGGGCAAAAAACTGCGAAGGATCCAAATGCATCAGCAGAGTGCTCTGAGCTGCCTGAAATGCTGCCCTGCGCTGGATTTGGCGCAGACACGGCCAGTTCCCCCAGTCTGGGTCCCAGGGAGGGAATCAGGCAGAGCTGGGAGAGCATCCCTGGACCCTCCTGCTCCCGGTGATGCCATCCCGCAGTGGCAGGAGCACATCCCACAGCCCCAGGAATGGATACTCCCCATCACTGGGGGAAAATAAAGACAGAATGAGTGTAACTTTTCCACCACCCAGCCAGTAATTGCTGCTGGATCAATGCCGTGTATTAGCAGGACTGTGCTACGAGGGGAGTTTCAGCAGCATTGCAGTGTAGGCACTTCCACTGGGAATTAGCACAGTCATAAATGTAGGAGAGCTTAAAAAAGGAGTAGCAGGGGAAAAATATTGTGCATCTGTTAATTATAAACCATAGATTGTACTCGCAGCAATAGTGTCGGGAATGAATAGCTTATATTGTCCTATTTCTAGCAGCACTTTAGACTATGAAAACTGATTTTATTTTAAATGGTTATTTTATTTTCAGCAGAGCTTTGCTCAGTTTGATCAGGGAAGGTTCACCGTCTAGTAATCATGTATAAAACAAAGCTTCTGACTCAGTGCTGGTGGTAGTAACCGTGGTGTTTTGATGATGATAGCCAGTAATTAAGGTCAGGGTTTCATTGTGCTGAGCACAGTGAAAACACATGCAAACAGACTGATAACCTCAATTTGCTTACTCTGGGAAGAGCTGAATAGTGCAATTGTCCTTTTAAAAAAGACAATCCGAGTTGCTCACACTTTGACTTTCTCTGTGTTACAACAGGAATCTAAGTAAGTAGAATTCAATAGCGATGGATGGGGTGGGAAGAACACCAGAAAAGGTGATACTTGCACTAAAAAAGGTTTTAATTATGCTAAAATAACACATGCCTCTTCCCCCTCCAAAGAAAGATTCTGCCTACAATCAGAATTCCAAAGACATTTCTCTAACAACTCAGCCTTCAAAACTGGGCTGTCAGTTAATTGTATTTGTACATTTGGAGGCTTAAAAGCTGATATTAAGCATCTGCTCCATTACTATTTAGCTACCCGAACAGCTACATTGTAGTGCTGAACACTTTATTATTGTTCAGAGGACGTGCAGAGGAGCTTAGATAGCTTAGAAATTTTAAATGCTAGTTTGTCATCACAGATTGTTTTTCTCCTGTTTTTATTCATGTTAGAGCGTTTTATGCAGGCATAAAAAGAGAGATATTTATCACACGTGCCCCTTCTTGACCCCAGCCCGTACTCACTCTAGTAGAGTTGAGTATCAAGAGCTGGGTAATTCACAAATTGAGATATTGACAGAAATTTGTACAACTTTTTTGTTTGTTTGTTGTGTCTTTGACATGATTTTAAATAGTGCTGTCTTTCAAGCTTTCTTAAAAATCCCTACCAAATTGTACAACTCTACTGAGATGACTAGTTTTCTGCGAAACTGAAACTACTTATGTGCTTATTGTGGTGACTAACTGCGAAATTATCAAATGATGTGTTTTAATCCAATTACATTCTTACTGGAGTGAAACTTGCCCAGCACTTCCCTTCTATACAGCCAGGGCTTCGGTTTCTGGCACGAGTTTTGTGGTACGAGCTCAACAGCATTTCAAGCCTTGTCAATTATCTATTAATGCTTTTTCAAGGTCTCAAAGACAACCCTAAGAAAAAAAGAAGAGTCACATGTATTTCATATTACACTAAAGGAAATTATTAGCAATACCAAAGAGGTACAAAATTATTCTAATACTCTTAAATTTTGCAGCATCTGTGTGGAAGTACTCATGAGGGAGGTGTGGACAGGGAGAAAAATTCATAGTAGTGGCAAGATTTTTTTATCTTTTATTTAAAGCTTTAGAGTGGAAGAAAAAGGAGGGTGAAACACTGGAGCCTTATTGAAGAGCTGTTCAGTGAACAGGGTGTGTGATCGCTGAAACTTGGGGGATGCTCTGTGAGGGTTTCTGGTTGTATGTCTGTGGCATCCAAAACCCCCTCCAGAAATGGAGAATCTAATTATGTCACATTACTTTTTAAATAGCTCGGTGTATGCACATGTTCTACCTTTATTGTCAGTTATGGATTCTCCACACTTTCCATTCTAACATCGTTTTGGTTGCCAGTAACTTCAGCAAATAAATCCTTCTCATATTTTGCCTGGTGTGTGCCAGGTGGTTCTTGGAAAGCTGCAGTGACAGTTACCCAGTCATACTGAACAATGTGCTTTAGTGAAAAAATCTCCTGTTTTCCCAAGCCTGTGTCATGTATTTGCAGCTTTTAAGGTCTTGTTATAACACTGCTTTGGTGCAGGAACTTGATGTTTGGCACGGGGTTGGAAAAGGCAGAGGACTGACTCCCTCTTACAAAAGTTACACCCAAATTTTCCTAGTCTTTGAAAAAAAGAC
The DNA here is from genome assembly GCA_013396735.1 of Grallaria varia. NCBI lineage: Eukaryota > Metazoa > Chordata > Aves > Passeriformes > Formicariidae > Grallaria > Grallaria varia. The sequence goes on along the minus strand of VWZG01004336.1, from coordinate 193,889 downwards.
ATCATCAGTAGAGAAGTGTTAAACCATGGATTTGGTTGTAAGCACCAGGCAGGACAGGTGTTGCTTCTCTTGGGTTTTGCTGTCGCTTCCTTGGTGCCATTAGAGGGGTGTTTGTGTAGCTGTGGTAATGGGAATTAACCCAGAAAAATCTGCAAAACCCGCCTGTCCAACCCATGTCTCTCCATCTGGGGACAAGAGTGCTGCCCAGGGCAGTGTCAGATGCTTTAGACAAGGCCAGGTAGGCACTGTCAGTTGCTCTTCCCTTGTCCACTGTTGTAGTAACTCTGTTGTATTAATGACACCGGGTTTGTCAGGCACAGTTTTCCCTTTGTGAGGCCATGTTGGCTGTCATCAATCACCTCTGTATTTTCCCTGTGCCTTAGCACAAATTTCAGTATCTGAAAGAATTGTAATGAAGAAGAGCTAATTATAAAACAGGTAATAAAACAGCTTATTCAGGTGATGCTGTTTTATTACCATCTCATTATGATTAAATAATTCCTATTAAGTTCTGGATCAAAGAGAAATTTCTCACAGGAGAGTTTACAGAGTAGTTTAATGGGGTCTATTTATTGTGTAATCCCAGGGTGAGTATTGGCTCTTATACTGTCATATTAACTTATTGTGACAATTCTATGCAGCGCTCCCCTATGAGCACAGAGAGGGTAAAGGGTGGGATTCTTTCCTTTCTCTTCTGTACTATTGCTGACCAACAGACTGTGGCAGAATTGTTACTTTGATGGAAGATTTTCATCCTGAGCTCCTCTGGATTTTAACAAACTGAAGTGACAATGGGCTGTCTTAAGGCTCAGATTAAGGAAAAATATCTGGGCAGCTTTTCATGTTGTTGATGCTGATATTTGGAAGGATAGAGCCACAAGTTCTGCCTGTCAAGGAGATAGAGAGCATTTGACTTGAAAACTAAGCAAAAATCCCTGCAGAACTCTGCGTCCACTTATTCCCCATGCACAATGAGCACTTGGCCCTTCCTTTTCCATTTTGTTAGGAGGGTTGAGGGGCTTTTGTTGCGTTTTGGGTGTTTTAGGCTTGTGAAACCTTCTTTTAGGCTGAAGTTTGTTTTGCTGTCTCTGGTAATCAGGATTTGCCACAGCCTGGTGAGGCTGGACACAAGGTGAGGTGGTGATGGCTGCTGAGAAAATGCCACAGACTAATAATTTGGAATCACTAAATAGAATAAAAGAGAAATTGCTGCGAAGGCATAACCCATATAAACCAGAAAGAGGAGCTTGGCCAGGTGTGCTTGCACTGACACACCACATTCCAGGGATCTGTTCCACTTGCCAGGGGCATCATTTAGATGGCAGCTCAGCAATTTAGGATGAGTGTCCCATGTAGTGCCAGTGTCACTGTGGGGTGACATGGTCCTCTGCCTGCTGTGTGTCACCCCCTGCAATCAGAGAAGTTGAGTGGGAGTCAGAAAGGTTTCAGATCACCTTCCCAATCAAGGAGCAGCAAACTGACCTTCAGGATTCCCCCATCATAAATGGTGTTTTAATCCTCCAGTTCCTTGAATAACATGTGTGAGAAAATAGCCCTTTTCCCATCTAATGTATTACTTTTTGTAGTAAATCCCATGACTCCTTAGTGTTAGAAAAAAGCAGACTGAAAATGAGTGATACAGATTCATGCAAGATAAAAGACAGTTTCAAATGAACCCAAGAGTTGTGTGTGTTGTCTCATTTTAAGTCACTGAAATGATTTTGAGGGGAACTGACTCATGATGTTTGAGTACTTCAGGCTGAAACACTGGGCCTGGAACCAATACCATGTGATGGATATGAACCATCTTCAAATGAAGGAGAGCTATTGAAATACTTGGCACAAACATTTCACAGTCATCTTGATTATTGGAAATGTTTGCACACATTTTTAATGTAGAATTTCAAATGTATGTGCAATTTGCTCTGTTTGGTTCATGAGCTGAGAAACAAATATGTTTTAATGGGAAAAAAAAAACCTTCTAATGTATTTGCCATGTAGATGAATTTGTTTGGGAATAGATCTTGCCTTGCTGTTTATACTCTCTATTTCTGAAGATCTGGTTTCCCTTATTCCCTAAGGAGGAAAGGAATTATTCACTCATTTCCTTTCATTTTTTTTAATTGAAGATTGCAGCAAGGAGATTGTTTAACTGTACTCAATTTATTTCCAGCACTAATTATTGTCTCTTTCATCCCATGTCTTACAATTCCAGCTTGCTGCTTTGGCATTGCCCATACCTGGGAGCAGAGATGGCTGGGCAGAGGTTTGTGTGTGGTGCTGCTCTCCCCCAGCACACCTGCCCAGCCCCCTGTGCACCCCTGTGCATGCACTGCCCTCCACGTGGTGGCACTAATTAGGGACACGGCCTCCCATGCCATCAGGAGATCCTGCTCTGATCAGAGACCCCGCACTGCTGCTGGATTGGCTTTGTCAGAGCTCAGCCAGCTGGAATACGGTGCTGTGGTTCACAGCTAATCTTCCTAAAAGGGCACGAAATTAAAACTGAAGCCGGGCAGGGTTTTGAAACGCAGTGAAAATGTTTTCAAGCCGTGGTTGTTCTCCAGGTAACATTTGAATGACCGTGTTACAACTGCAGTGACACGGCGCAGCTCCGGCAGGTCAGTGCACACCTCGACAGTGCAGGTCGATTCAATGACGACTCACCTTGGGAAAGGGCCCTGTTTGCTTCCTGTGGAGGACAACCTGTGTGGTGCCTGTTTTCCCCTGCTTTCCAAAGGGTAGATCCCTGTGGTCCTCTTAGGATTTAAACAGTGGCTGTGCCCTGTCATTGTGACTGCCCGGACCAGTTTGGAGCAGTCAGACACGTCTAATCAGCTGCTCCTTGTGCTCAGTTCTTGATTCAGGACTTGTGCATTGTTGTTTGAATTGCTGCTCTGCACTGAGGCTCCAAACCCACTCTAGTTCCTCCTGGTGGAAGAAATGCATCACTTGGACTCAGAGTTGAATTATGTGCTGTGGCAGGTTTTGTTTGGGTGTTCGAAAGTCACTGTGGTTTTCCTGGGGATCTTATCCGGGAACAGGCCTCTCAGAAGACTTCTCTGGGTGTAGATAAAGTCAGAAGTGCCTTTCTCTTGTGTGTGTGTGCCCTGCTGTGAGGCAATGCTTGCTTGGAGGGTCCTTCGGGAAGTGTTTTGCATTCCCTGAAAGGTTCAGGACATGCTGATTAACTAGCTGTGATATTTTGGATGAAGCTTTGCTTCCTCCAAGAATTCTGATCTGTTCTCACCTGGTGCAAGTGTGTTAGCCCCAAAATGCCAGACTGAGAAAGAAGCCTTTGGCAATGAAGCCAAGGGAGACTTGGAGTTTCAGTGGATTTTGTGGGCTCTGCTCTGAGTACCCAAAAAAGGAACTTGTTTAGTCAATGCTGAGGGCCTCAAAATTTAAGTGCCTTTGCAAATCCATGTCTTCACCTTCCTTTGCTGTGGTTTCAGAGCTGTAAAAGCATAATTGCACTTCTTTGCCTCTATTTTGTGACACTGTAGGTGGGTACTGTGAGATGGGAAACCAGCATTAGGGTAGCAATGGGGGCAGAATATCCAGTGCCAAGTGGGAGGGAGCCTGAAGAGAACGACACCTCAAATTGTCAGGAGAAAGGATGGGGATGAAACTGCTGGGATGAGGAGGACCAGAGAGCCCCCGTGGCTTGGCAGTGGCTCAGGTTAATACTTGCTGAATAGAGCTGGAAATTGGACGTGGCAACTTCCTTCCCCTAGTATCACTGAGAGAAGCATGATTTTTTTTCAAAGGGGGATTTAGATAAACTTGCTTATTAGTAAAGTGAGGATTATCCAGGATTTTAAAGTTTGTTCTTATCTCTAGTGTTGTTCAAGTGTGCAAACTTGAGGGTATTTCAGTCCTTCATCATGGGTGTTCAGCTGTAATAAGCCACAGACAGTCTTACTGGACTGAAACCTGTCTGTAGTTTGAGGGCTTTTGCAGCTGTGGAAGATTCAGGATAGAATAGGAAGAAAAAAGGGCTGCAGACTTTGTAGAGAAGAGAGTACAATTATAGGCCAGAGCATCTTTCTTATTGTCCTTTGATTCTTTTTTTTCTTCTTTTTTTTGGCATCAAATGGATTATTGCCACTCTAAAGTGCATGAGTGAAATAGGCCTTTTTATAATTTGAACATTTTCTTCTCCCTTGAAGGTCTTTTCACTTAAACCATCAAATCCTGACAGCTTCTCCCCACACCCACTGTTGCCATCACCAGTCACCGTGTGCTTGACATCAAAAAGACCTCATGGTGGTGTGAGCACTGAGAAGTCTCACTGCTGCCTTTGCTCTGCCCCATGCTGAAATAAAGGTGGAGGGGAGTGGCTGTGCCCTCATTCCCTTCTGGAGTGATTTTTTGGCTGTTTGTGTCACATGGCAGCGCTTCAGAGGTGGGAGTCTGTTAGGGCAGAGTTCCTCATGCCCATCCGTGAAGATGTCAGACACAAGCATGGCCAGAAGTCATTCCTGGTGGAGCCTAGAGCTGGGTTCAGTGGCCTTTGCTGAAGGGTTTCTGGGATGATGCAGCATTTGTGGTGTCCCATCAGGAAATTCAGCTGACAATCCATTTCTGCCTACAAGTTTGGCTGCATGAATAACCTGAATAATTGATTTTCCAAGTTGGCAACCAAAGCAGAAATATATCTTTCCTTGGACTGAGATACTTTTAAAGTTTTTTTCCCCCCTGTCTCTTTCTCCTCCTTTGAAATGGGGAGGGAAGAGGCCAAAATCAACAGAACTTGCCAAAAAAAAATGTTGGGGTGGGACTAAAAATGTTATGTCAGATAAGCCCTTCCATCACTTCTCGTACAGGATCATCATTTGAGACACTTGTGGGAGAAGCAGTGAAGTGCTAAACTGGAGGAGCAGAGCTGTGAAAGGATGTTGTGCTTGAAGGATCTCTGTCCTCTGTGTCACCCACGAGCACAGAGCTCAGAATGTGAAAGCTGCCAACTCCACTTCCTTCTCCTCCTGGAAGTCCTGAGCTCAATTGTCCCATGTCCTAGAAGCTTATCCTGATTTCCACATCCCTGAGGAGCAGGGAGGTGCTGGTGGCTCCTCCTGGTGCTGCTGTTCTGCTCGGGTGAAATAATCACACACTCTCTGCAGAGACACATCTCAATGGGCTGAGCACCTCCTCTTGGAGCTGTTCCCTTCTGCACTGGCTGCTGAGCCAGGAGTTCAGCCGTGCTGCAGGGGCAGTTTCTCAGTCCTTTTCCCAGAGTTTTCCTGTGCCACGCTCGGGCTCCCATCCCCGTCTGGCGGGCGAGCGCGGGAGTTCACAGCTCTCTGTGAGATGATGTGATGCACAGAGTGATGCTATTTTAGCCTTGGCAGCAAAGCAAGCTAGAAAGTTAAGAAAGGAAATACTGGGAAAAGAGGAAAGGGGGATGTGTCCTTTTTAAGGCTGTGGCTCCTTCTGCCAGAGCTGCTGTCGCAGGGAAAGCTGTTATTGCTCCTCGCTGGCCGTCCTGTGCCTGGAGGGGAGAGCGTGTTGTGTGACTGTCCTGTAGTGCATCCTCCTCCCTCTCACTTCTGCTTCTTGTCTCTCCCTCCTCCTTCAGGAGGAGCAGGGTTGGTGGCAGAGCTGCTGCCATCTGGGCTGTGTTGTTCCTGCCCTTCCACACACACAGGATTTCTGTCTTGTTCCATTAAGTTACTGAACGGGCATCTTGTGGGGCAGGGGAAAAAAAAATCTCAATTTTTCAAGGTAGAAAAATAAGGGTAAATTTCGTTCTTTCATATGGCATAACCCAAGCAAGTGAATGTTGCACTGCCACTGTCAGCTGTTCAGATACTGCTGCTCAATACATGACACTTCTAAAATGAGAATTCTTTTGGAAGGATGATATTTGAATTCTGTCTCTGCTTCCGAAAGACAGAGTAAGCTTGAATATTTGCTTTCTTTATTTAAAGCTAACATAGACTTAGATTGATTTGAATCCAGTCTGCTTTGTTTAATGAAATGCACAAGAGAGTGGAGGCTGTTATGTTTTATTTTTTAATTATTGTTTTATTTTGTGTTTCAGGATTGTCTTACTGTTTCTACTTCCAGCTGATAATATTGATTAATTTTTTTTAGAAGTTTATATTTCATGTTACATGCAAGTGGTGGATTAGAAATATTATTTAAATTGTTATTCAAGGAAATAAGTAGTGGGAATGAACTATCTCTTGTCTCTGCTGGCAGAATTAGTTGTGCATCTCTAAAGAGCATGGCAGAGGAATAGAAAGGGAAATGCATAAGCTGAACAGGAAATAAAATACAGTCAAAAATGGAGAAGAAAGGGACTAGCCTGATGTCAGAGAAGCAAAGCTTAGCCTCAACAAAGGTGAGAAATAATTTCATAATCTAGGTTTATAGAGGCAGCTACATGAAATTCAGGATTATTTTATTTCAGTTCATTATTGCTGCTACTATTAAATCTTGCATTTTACCCTCAATTTCGCTTCCTTCTCTTGTGGGGTCCATTTTTAAAGATGGAATATCTACAGAAAGCTAGTGTTTTATTACATTAATGAAACTGCCATTTGTTCATTTCCTTTTGGTGTACTGTTGTGTCCTGGAAACTGATCAGGAGCTTGAAACAGTGATATTGTGCCTCTTGCTCAAATCCTAATTTTTCAGCTGTCCTGCAGTAACCATGTCACATACACATGTGCCTAAGCTTGGTTCTGTAAAGGCTGGAATTCCTCAAAGCTTAAGCTTAATACTTATCCTGTACTTGGCACCATTTCTGTGTATTTCTGTGTTTTGACATGTGCTTTTTGTCCCCTAAATGCCAATGGGTTTTTAGGTATGTGCCACCAAATACTTTGCATGGAAGTTCACTATCAAGGAAATAATGATTCAGGGCTAAAGCAGCGCCTGATCAAAAAACCACAAATGGGAAAAAAACCATGGGTCCAACATGCTTATCATTGCTAAGGATTTCTCTTTCTACTTGTAATAGTTATTTAGATGGCTTATAAATTGGGAGCATGTTGTAATTTAGCAGGGGAAGTGCTGACCATCAGCAGGCTCTTGAATTAGGAGCAGATGTTGCCATGCTGATCAGAGAGTTTGCCTTTGGTTGTGCTCCTCAGTGCTGGAAATGAGGGCCCTCTCTGGAGGCAGAGCACACCAACAAAATGCAAGTTGTACCCAGCAAAGGCCACTGGTGTGCACAGCAGTGTCCAGCAGCAGCACTTTGCTGAGCATTCAAAATAGGGAACAATAAATAAATACATTCCCTTGCTGAGGGTGGTCCCATATATTTCATATTCCTAGGAGGTAACAGTTGCTATGGCAACTCCTCATTTGCTTGGTTTTTTTTTTCTTTTCTCCATATATTGATAATTATACTAAGCAGTATGTAAAGGCTGTTGGCTGATGCACAGCTCCACTGCTGTCCTGGAGCTGCAGCAAACTCTGCACCTTCAGCTGGAAAATGCTTCCCTCGATGTGTTTGCAGATGCCTGTGCTGTGCCCTCGTTGGGATGGTCGTGTAGCCCAGAGCAGTCATGAGCTGTCCAATAATTGTGTGTGGTTGGGTTGGTGTAGCCCTTCCCAAAAGCTCCTTCCCAAAGGCTGCTACAGCACCCCCTTGTTTCTCTTCTGTGCTCGCTCCACAGCTGGCCTGTCCTGCTCCAGACCCAACAAGAGCCAGACCCTTTCCCAGCTTTGGGGTGGGACTGATGGCAGGGGCTCTCATTTGCCAGCCCTTTGCTCTTGGTAGATATTCTATCCATCGATTTAATCCCTACGTGCTCCTCCCTCGTCTGTGGGCTCAAGGACCCATTGCAACAGGATGGTGGGGTGTAAAATTGTTGTGTATATTCTCAGCTTGGTGGCTTAATTGCTTTGGCAGTGTTCCAGCAGCACTGGGACTGAGTGGCTCCCCCTCGCTCGCAGTCGTAATCAAACAGGATATTCAGCTCAAAGCTCTGCGCCAATCTCCTGAAAACCAGTTTGTCTCTGAGCATCGCCTGCCGTGACTGAGTTCTCTTCCGAAAGGAGTTACTGGGAAGGGGAGTGGAGGAGAAGGGGATTTGACCATTTTGCTTGCACAAAGTGACTTGTTAATTCTGTACCTGAATACCTTTACGCTTGAAAAAGTTGTGGTTTCAAACTGAAGGCTTGTCAATGGGGGATAAAAAGGGAGGGGTGTGTGAATTTTCACCTGCTCAACAGGATAAGCGAATTACGAAGGAACTATTTATAATCTGTTTGGTTTGGGGGCTTTTTAATATCCAGTTGAGTGATATAAAAGTGGATGTTTGGGATTGTAAAGTTTCTGGCAGTAAGTTTTAATAGGGAAGATGATGCTAATTTCATCAGTTTCAGGTTCTTTTGTTACTTTGTTACAGCCGTGATACATTACCCTTGTGACAGTGTAAACACAGCAGTATTCTTCTTAATTTTAGTGATAAAAATAAATTGTAAAAAATCTGTGATTTGTTGCTGCTAAGAAAAATGGCTGAGATATTTTAGTGAATGGCCTACTTACAGCTATATGGCAGAACAATGCTAGACTGAAATTATTCCTTAAACATTGTGTCATGACGAGTAATCTTGGAAGTGTAAATTGGCCTTTTGTAATATTTATTTCAGCTGAAGTATAGAAATAGTACTTTCTTTTACCCTAATCCTGTTACATTACAGATACAAACACAAATCCTTTTATCCATAGCATGCGGTACTAATTTTTTACAACTGCTTGAATTATGCTAAGTGGTCCTGTGCAGGCTGAGGAACAGCAGCAGAGGTCCTGACCTTTCTTCTTTCTGCAATCAGCAAAGTTGAAATTAAAATATCAAGAGGAACAATTTCTGCAGCAAAATTGTAAAAGTTAATGGAGTTGAATCTACTTTTGCATTCATCTTCCCGTTAAGTCAGTTCTATTCACAATATATTTTTGAAGCACATGAAAAAAATAAAGCCACTACTTATTTGCTGTCTTTGATGTAACAGATAAAAGAAAACAAAAGCTTTAAATTAAATTTACTAAATACTCATTTAATTTGCATTTAATGCAGCAGGTATTGTTAATCCTATTGAAGATTACTAATAAAAGTATTTATTAAGAATTAATTGCTTTGTGTTGGTGAGAGGTGTTGCTTGATGTATTTAGAAGAGCCCTATAGTACAGGCCAGGGGACAAACTCTGTCCATCCCAAGTTTCTGTGTCAACCAACTTTTTTTGATTTGGTAGCAGTGGGGTTGAATTTGATGTAGTTTAGCAGAGTTTCTTTGAATTAAAATCAGTGGATGGCTCAGAGGCTGGTGCTCCTCAGTGTGGGGACGAGGGGCTTGTTTAGGCTGTGGGAGTGTTTGTGTCTGTGTAGGCACTTCACAGGGGCTTTGGTGCACTGAGTCAAGCCCAGCTTAGGCTGAGCCCCCATGGGATGATCTGAGCAGGGCAGCAAGCCTGGTGGGGAGCTCACCACCCCTTCAGCACAGCCCAAAGGATGGTCCATTTGTTTTAATAGTGTTTGTTCTGCTGACAAACTACAGGGAATGGCTATTTAAGACTCTTCACCATCCTGTGTAGCCCACTGTGTGACCAAATGCAAAACACATGCAGAGTTGTCAGCCTTGAGTAGTAAAGGAGGGTAAATTTTGGCTCACAGATAACAATATCTGCCTCACTGAGCTGAAATAATGCTGGCCTATAATGTGTCAAGCTGCCACTGATAGTTGGAGCAGAATAGTCAAAGAAAAACACATTTAAGAAATTTGATAATCTGATAATATGTATTTTTAAGGATATTTGCGAGAAAGGGAAATTGCACTTGTCACCCTCTGGATCAATACTTTGAGCAAATCATAATAAATGCTACTTACTGCTGCTTAGGAGACCATAATTAGTATTCAGTAAACCAATATTAAAATGTATGCTATGCTTTAAACTGTTTGACTGTATTAGCATTTAAATACCCTATTGTGTATTTGCTATTTCTTCTCTTCTTATAAAACTGTATTCTCCAGAGTTCAAAATGATTAATTTCCTTTAGAATATGTACAATGCAAGGATTTAACAATTCCTTGTATTTAATAATTGCTCAGTAGCCAGGCTTATTATTTCGCGTAAGCACTTGGGTACAGAGTCATCCAATATTAGGTCAATCATGCTAATAGTGAAATCTGCATAACACATTCCCTCTCCTCCTGGCCCTGGCTGTGGAGAGGCTGGATGAGGGAGGGAAGGAAGGAAGGGCTCCCCTCTACGAGTTCATCTCACATGTCATCCTTCATTTTCTGCCTACCAGAACAATTGACAGCTGGATCAGGGGCTTGACATGTTTTCGGAGAGTTCTGCCCTCCTTGGCATTTGCAGACAATTGTACAGCCCTGTCTGACAAACAAAACCTTTTTTTTTTCCTGTTTTCTTTTTTTTTTCCCCAGCAAACTGACTCTCCCTTCTCTCTCTCTCGCTTACAAGCAGCGATTCCCTCCTGTGCCCAAGGGGCATCAAACACCACCAACATGATTTTAACTCAGACTTCCAGGTTTAACCCCTGTAAAGTGAAGAGGCTTCCCAGCACCATCATCCTGTAGGTATTTATGAAAAGTCCTGTGTAACTCCTGGAAATCATATTCATTCTTTGTCTCCCCCACATATAATCTCACCTTTTTTTTTTTTTTTCCTCCTGCAACTGTGAATAAGTTATTAAATACGTGGCAGCTGAGCTGGTAAAGTGATTTACATCCTGCTTGCAGGTCTAGCCTTGAATATGATAAGTGGGCCTGTCTGAAAGATGGAACTGAGAAGGAAAGTTCTCCAAAAAAGAAAAACCTGGTGAGGCAAGTTTTTTGTTCGCAGAGGGTGTTGAGAAAATCTGGTAATTGAAATGAATGCTGAGTTTGGTTGGCATGAGGGCAGATGATTTTACCTACAGCCTATTTTAGGAAGCAGCTAGCTTTGTCATCCCCATATTGTTTTCCAAGAGTTTCCATGAGGACCTGGAATCTCTCTTCATGCTGGAGCACTTGCTGAAGGGGAGGGAGGGGGAGCCAGGCTGAGCTCAGCAGGCCTGCAGGCTAGGGAAAAGTTCCTGAAAAAATTGTGGACATGAAGTAATTAACCCAAACAGCCTCCATTTGCTATGCAGGCTTGCTCTGGTTGAAGTTTGGAGATGGGAATGTTTCCTCCTCCCTGCTGTTTCTAGGGGCGGGAAAGAGACTTGTTTCCCCACTTAAATAAAAGTGTGACTCAGCTTTTCAGCTAGACACAATTAGTAATTTTTAAGAACAGTTTCCAGGCTCAGCAGTTTTTAAAATACTCCAACATCCATCTTTTCTTTGATCCAGACATATGAGCAGTTGAAAAGAGAATTAGGGATGGGATTTTAGAAGGAAGGGTCTGACTCAATAAAGCCACAAATTTATTAAGATGTCCTCTAAATCACTTTTAGAAGGACATTTTTAGGTGTGAGGCAGGTGCTTCTGCTGCACTGTGACACAGGTTGGCCTCTCTTCATGTGCTGGGCAATTCGTGTGTGCCCTTGAATCCGTCACCTCTTCTGCTGGAGGAGGAAGACACTGGGGAGGGGACACGACCACTCCCCTTCTTGGAGGCTTTTCCTTTGACTTGAATCTGCAAAGCCCTCCAGGCACAGGCGATTTTGTATTCGTGTTCCCCCGAGTGACTGAATAATGAACCTGTGTTCTATGGCAGTACCACTCCTGTGCAGTCCCCTGGGGGACAGGACTCCTGCCTGCCTCTCCCACATGGAGACTGCTCGGAGCTGAGGGGTCCTGAAGGTGCTGTCCCGAGGAGACACCAGGGAATGGGGGACTCGGAACACCCTGGAGAACATCAGCAGTACCGAGGGTTGTAAATGAGTATGGAAATGTTGATCCAATCTCCTGCCCTGCTACAGGATATTCGCAGCTCCCGCGTGTCCCCGTGATGGGGATATGAGACTCCCCGCTCAGATAAGCCTCTGAATTTGACTTTGTGAACTGGAAGTGTAGCCTTGCAGGAATATTTTGTTTTCTGTAAATGCAGGCTCTCCAGCCCCTGCCGGGCTGTGCTGATGAAGAGGCTGAACAAGCCTGCTCTCTGCTGCAGGGGCAGGACTGAGAGGTGCTTAAAGAAGCGCCGTGCAATCCCCCGTTATCGAGGGGATTGCATCTCCCATCAGGACAGCAACAATAGGAGTTGGCCTCGTGTTTGATTTGAGTGAGGGGGATTTCTCAGGTCCCTCACTCCAGCCGGGAGATGAGAGATAAGCCTGACAGAGGAATCACGGCCTCTGAAATACCCAACAGAACTGTGGTCCCTCTCCCTGTAGGCTACTTAGCCAAGAAACTCAGCCCTGCATCTCGTGTAGATAAAATTGCTGTCAAATCCTCCTGAACTCTTTCTGCTTTCAGTAAACATGTCACAGAGGTGAAGATTTAAATCTGGCTTTTAAATTCCGGCACTACTGGTAAAAACACATTTCCCGAGACCACATTAATTGGTGAATTACAATTAATTTCCTGGCGAAGCACACATTATGTTCTCAATAATACCACATGACACACCATAATTAGCATTGTTACGGTGAATTCTGAATTAGTTATTAATGTCTTGGCGCCTATTTTAATGCCTCTGCTTGGCTCATTTGCATCTCTGGCAGGAAGGTGGTGGTGTAGTTTGTGCCACTTTGAGGTTCACTTTTCCAATAGCAACCATTAGCTCAGGGTCTGCTGGAACTGAGTTTAACATGGTCTTTTAGGAAAGAAAAGGTTACTCACAGCCTGTGGTCCTTCCAGCCCTGTTGAGCATCCCAGGAGGTGCCTGCTCGTGGTGATGGACTTTTCAAAGGTGGTGAGGCCACGAAGGTTCACCTAAACTGTTGGTGTGGTGGGGAAGGGGGATGTATGTCTTGGCTGTGTGTAGGATGCAGTGCCCTTGGTGAACTCTGCAAGTCTATAGAACTGGTTTATTTATGTTTACAAGAGCTGGTAAAGGAGAGCAAAATGGCCAGAAGAATCAACTAGAAATAGGTGTGGAGTGATGGACTCACACTGATTTACAGCATCTAAAGATCATACCCAGTATATTATACACAGTGCATAATGATGGAGGGAAGACATTATTACTATGTCTCAGAATTACTCAGGATTTTTGTGGTTTAATTGGAGATGGGTGCTTTGTTCAAGTATTTTGTATTGCCTGTGATTTTACACCATGGTAAAATTGCAGAATCTGATTCCATTTGAACCTGACATGGCAAATTTTGGTGTTTTTCCAGAGATCCTTTGGAGGTAGTGAACAGAAAAGGTAAAATATGTCTATTTGACTTCTAAGGACAGGTAGATGAAAAATGCAAAAAATACCCTGATAGCATGCTATAAAATAACAAAAATTTAGCTTGATATCAGGACAGAAAGTCATCTTTCTGCCAAAAGTCTTGAACTAGCTTTGTCTTTCCTGTTTTGCTGCTGCAGCAAGCAGATTTATAGACTTGAATTTGAGCTCCTGGACAGAGTTAGTCCTCAGTGTTCTTAAACTCCATGTCTAGAGACTCAAAGTCCTCGTTACCTCGTTCTGGTCTTTGGTACCAACATGGGCTTATAAGACAAGGCCAATGTATTTTAATTATGTATCGCTCATCATGGCAATGTTCTCTGCTCTCCTGTGGTCAAACGTGGCACAAAGCACGAACATCACATTGTGTGATGTGCTCCATGCACTGTTAGCCCTGAGCAGGAGCTCTAATTGTAGGCAGTAATTAGTATCAGGATTTTTATAAATCTGTTATCTGTATGCATGTGAAAAGGAGAATATAATGTTGATCAAGTGTGCATCAATGTTTAAAAGGAAATATTCCACAGCCTTCGTAACTCGCCTCTTTGCCTGTTAGGACTGTGAGCCACAACAATTAATGCAGGCTTGGGGTGAATTGACATTTGCATCCTTTAAGGGACAAAAAACCAACGAAGCAAACCAGACCGAGCTCCCAAATCCAGCCATTTCCAGCCAATTTTTGTCTCTCCTCTATGCTGGATGAGCTGGAGAGACTTGTTGACATTTGAATCTCCACCTCCTGATTAGCAGGCTCTGCTCCCAGCCCAGTGGGAGCAGGAAAAGCCATCTGTGGTCAGGCCAGATTCCTGGGAAAAGGCTTGTCCTGTTGCCATGCTGGGGACTCCTGGGGACCAGTAGAGCTCCAGCCTCTCCACTTGGGTTCCAGGGGGTGACAATTCTATGGGTATTAATCCCTGGCTTTGGGATTGCAGCTCATAATAGGGGAAACCAGTTCCATGTTCTCGACAGATGGCAAATGTTTTCATCTCCTTTTTTTGCTAAGTAGGTTTTAGCCGTAGCAGTTTTTTCTATATTATTTCTACCAAATTTTCTTGGATGCAAATACTGTGTTTTTATTTCATTTTGGTTCTTACTTGGCTGTAAAATTCATCTTAAATAATATGGGTTATGCTTGTTTTAATTTTCCACTATAACTTTAACACTGGCAGCTTAAAATATATTTATGATCCAATCCAGTGTTGGAAAATGAGCTGTAATGTACATTATAGCTGGTTTCCTACAATGTAAAAGTATCTTCACGGTTATATTCTGAAGCAATAACTGTCCTTAGGGGCTAAAAAAGCACACGCAGTTTACTTTGTTTCTTAAAGTCAGTCATCACAGCTCAAATGTAAACTTAAAAAGCATTAAATGCTGAGAAAATGTGAAGAGTATTTTGTGGTTTAAAGCCATGAAAGATAATGCAAGAGATTTGACTGCGCAGAGAACTTTGTATTTCCTTTTGTAGAAATAAACCCTAATAAATGATGACCAGAGCCTTGTATAAAACTGCAGTGGCAGAACAGCAGCAGAGGTGCAGTGCGTGGCACCATTTGCGTTCAGGAATCTGCTGCATCCCAAATTTTCATCCAAGTGACTTCCTACTTTTCCAGCTCTTTGCTTTGTGTTTTACCTCCAATCTGTTGAGAACGTAAATTTCACTGTTGTGGCTTTTTTTTTTAACAATTATTTGTATTTTAAGTATATTTTGCAAATAGAAAACAGGAGAAAGATGCAACAGAACAGGGATTTCACTTACATTTTCAACCCATGTGTGAATTTCCAGGGCTGTTCCTAGAAATCCACCCATGCAGCACTTCCAGTGTTGGGCCTCCTCCTCTGCCTTGTTTCCTGCATGATTCATGACTATTTCCTTGGTGTAAATAATTTGGATTCTGCTTCTTGCTGGGAGATTTTGAGCAATGTTTCTTCAGATGGGCTCAGTCCTCCAGTGGGGAAATACCAGCATTAAAAGAAATGGCCTTTTGGTCAGAACCTGCAAGTTGTGTGTCACAAAATGCTTTATTCTTGGCAAGTTCTGCACAGATCAGCTGTAACAAGAGTAAAATAGGATACACAGGTTGGCTAAAGTGTATTTAAAATAATACATAAGAAAAGGATTATCTTTCTCGTTAGACAAGCCCAGCAAGTAGGATGGCATTGTTGGAGTGGTAGAAAGGATATTTCCCATTATTAACTGTGTTTGTATGACATGAAATGTCTGGGGCTAAAAGCAATTTATATGTAACTTAAGGAATAATCGATACTGATTTGGAGTGAAGAATGCTGTGATCTTGTTTCTGAAAGATTCATGCAACTTGCAATTTTATGAAAACTTGATTCCATTACACCTTCCCTGCAGCAACAGACCATAAAGATTGATTATACATTAAAAGCAATATTTGGGTGAAAAAATATGCTAGGCAGATTTTCAACTATCTTTTCTGCAGCTGCTTTTGCTTTCTCCTTTCATATGTCCAAGCGTGAGTGTTTCCAAGAGGGGCCACAAGCACGTTTAGACCCTGGCAGTGTAATAATACCTAACACTTAGGAAGGATTTTACACCTCTGCAGCACTACACAAGTGAATTGATTCTGAAAACAACTTTGAAAGAAGACCTCTTTGAATATTGCATATGGGATTAATGAACAATCATATTTGTAACTTATTTTTCATTTTCCAGGAGTAGTTGTTCAAACAAGTTCTTGCTTACAAGTTGGTTCATGAATACGAAAAACGTTTGTAAATACTCGAGTAAAATTCCCTGTGTGCTCAAGTGTTGGCATCAGTGGGATTTGATTGCTTTGAAATCTCTTTTGGAGATTAGGGAACAAAAACAAATCCTGTTTTAAAAGGTTACGAACACACAGTTCAAGGTATAAATGATAGAAAGTCAAAGTGGTAATTGTGGCAGGTGTTATGTATGGGCAGCTTTGGCTGCTCTGTGGAAGTGCATGGGCAAATACTTTTTTCTATTTGCTGTAGCTTGTGCTTTAGAGCCTACATTTTTATTAACTGCAATAAAAACCTTCCCCTGCCACACAAATAATGATGTGGTTTGGCTTGAAAAAACTCACCTTCAGAGTGGGAGAGAGAAACGTGTGATGATGAATTTTTCATTTCTGCAGCCAACTAGAGGTGAAAGTTCTGGGAAGGGGGAACTTTGGACCTTGCTGGTTCAAGGGTTCTCTGAGGAGGCTGGTGGTGAACTGAAGAGTAACCACAGCAAGGACACAAAAAGCTGTAGTATTTGGAAAGAGAAGAGCTTTTGTTCACCCACTTGATAGTTAGTGGTGGCTGGGTGTTTCAAGAGTTCTTCTGGGTGTATAAAAGGGCACCGTTTGGGGCTTCTCCTATAAATCCAAATAATTTCTTAGGGCCACGTGATGAAACAAAACTAAGTAATTTCTTTAATGTTCTGCTGACTCTGAGAAAGCAGCCTGGCCCTACTGCAATTAGCAAAGCGCAGCAGGGCTTTGGTTTCTCACCCTCTGAGTGCACACACCTTCTTTTGCTGCCTCAGTGTATTTGTCCAAGGAGGTTTGTGATGTCTCTCTTTTTCCTTCTCCTCCCCAGTCAGTTTCCAGTTTTCTGTATGTCTGGCACTTGGTGGGAGTTCCTGTGTAATAGCTGTGAGCAGATCTCCTGTCCAAAATCCATCCAGCCTTCTCCGGTGTTTCTCCAGTAGATCAGTTTATTGCATGAAATCCCAACCTTTGGGGTTCAGCAGTTTATCTGAATGCACACAGGGCTGGTGCTTCCTGCGCACTGCTTGCATACATATTTATTTTGGGGCAAAGCTTTAAAAAACCATGGCAGCTTTAAAGCAAAACAGTCCTCTGGCTGGAGGTGGGTTTTGGATTATTTGTTGTTGCTGCTGAAATAGTGCAGGTTTCTGGGTCATTGCTGGGGCAAAACATGACATTAGCTATTGCCACGTAGTGTGCCAGCTGGTCCGGGTCACCTGTGCCAGCAGTGGGCGGAAGCAGAGCTGGTGTGCAGGAGGCATTGCCCATGTGTTGAGGAGGATGAGGATTATTTAATAACTGATGCAAAACCAAGTGAGAGCCCAAAGGAAATGTGGAAGGTTTCCAGTATTGCCAAGATTGCAAGGAACAAGTCATTTGTACAAAGCCTAAACTGGGAATGTACTTGGGAATGGAGTTTGTTCTCAAGTCTGCAAACCACGTGTGCGCCCTCCCTGCTAGTGCAGCATGTCAGCTACTGAGGTTCACTGGTATTCTTCCGAAGAAACCTTGCTGACCAGTTGCTGCAGATTGCACTATGCAATTGTTTGGAGCCACGGTTCCCAATACTTGGAAACATTTGGAGTCCTAAATGTAGCTGGAGGTGTTTGTTTGCCATGGACAAGGATTTTGCACCAAGGTTGCTTGTCATCAGGGAAGGTGTTTTGATCAGAGATGCTGTTTGGCTGGTTCAACACTCAGAAGCAGCAAATGTGTTCATGACTCAGAATCCAAACCCAACTGCTGCTGTGGTAACAGAGTAGGTTATTATATTAAAATGCAGCTTGTCTGATATATAGCATTCCTCTTTTTCCTGCTTTTCTGAATATACCTGAATATTTTTACTTTCTGGAGATGCTGGAGGGTATCCATGCTTAGGTGGTGGGTGTGGCTCAGAACCCAAACCCCAGATACCCATCAGCCACACAGAAACAGCACTGCAGAGAGAGGAGCTATGATGTCATTGTGGCAATTCCAAACAGATTTCAAGTTGTGACCATAAAATAGTTCTCTAGGAGGGTTAGGTGTGATTTTTGTTATTTTGGGGGTTTAAATGTGTTTCTCTGTTATGAGGCTAACTTCCCAATAGTCCTCTTTTAGAAGTCCAGATCTTTCGTTTTCATTGCATTAAATTCCTGAAGAGTTTTACATTCAAATGATGTACTGGCTTGGAAATAAATGCATGAATGTCAAAACAAATCAATGAAATAAAAGAATAATAGGAATGAGGGAGGCAAACATCACTATAAATGGGGAACAATGAAACCCTGATCATTACAATTGGACATCCATAAATTCACAGTGAGACTGTGTGTGTTAAGTTAACCATGCATGTAAGTGCTCGCAGGGTTCAGATCTGACTTAATTCTGTCACAGAAGTGCAGAAATAAATGCATATAAAAATTAAGGCTCATATGACAAAATAGATTAAAATGGAATCAAGTAAGTAAGACTTAAGTGTCCCCAAACTAATACTGTTGTGTAATTGAGAACAGTTAGGAACCTATTTTTGTATGTGTAGTACTGTATCTAAGCAACATGCGCCCATTCTTTATAGGATGCTGTAACTGGAGGAAATAAGATTGTCTTCTTTAAGCACATAAAATGGTTGATACTTTCCTTCATTTTTCAACTCCCTGAAACAAGGTGACTGCTGACAGCCACTTGCTGTTCTGGTGCAGATGGTTTGGAAGCCACTAAAACAGGGGTCAGGAGACTGTGGCTCTCACTGGCAGTGACTTTCCAGGTTACCTTCAGCAATTTACTTCCATCTACTTTTTTCCCCCCTCTTTTCCTGTGCTCTGTGCAGACACAGGTGTGGAGGGCACAGCTCCCTGTGGTTGGGTTGTGTGGGATGGACTGCACTCATGGCTCTTGTCCTTAGAATAGTTCTTGATGTATTGCAGTAGGAAAAGAAATGGTGCTTAAAATTCCTGTGCTAGCAGAACCAAGCTCAGCTTTGTTCCTGCATCACATTTACTAGCGAAAGGTGATTTTGCTCTAGGATCTTATGGCACAACATCATCATTGTCTTCCTCCTGTGGCAGCAAAACCCTGCTGAGATTGGAAAAACCTCAAGTCAAAACAATACAGACAATTTGCTTGGAAAGAATTGTTCCTCCTGTTTTAGGAAAGATAAGCACCATTCAAAGTGTCCATAACTGTGATGTTGGATCTTGTTTCTGGTTTATATGCATGTAAATTCCATGATAGTCAGGTCAGTGCAAAAACTCACCCTTGGACCATACCAGGAGAAAGAAAATAGGTGCTGTGCCCCATTCATAGCAATAGCCCCAGTGCCCTGGCCCTGAAATACCAGTTTGTGCTTGGCAAGCCCTCCAGCTTTTGGATGTTTTTCATCTTTTTTCACTTTTTTCATTTCTTTATTTTTTAAAAAAAAATTCTTTTGAGCAATAATAAATCTATGAAAAGAGGTGGCTGTTGTCATGCAGATCTGAGGTCTGAAAAATGTGAGTTGGCTGCAATGCAGTTGTGGGGAGTGGGCTCTTGCAGAGCTGAGGTGGATTGGGTTTTAATCATTCTCTCCCACCCACCTCCATGTGCCCTCCATTTCCTCCAGAAGTCCATCCTGGGTGACCTAAAGCCAGAAGTGATATTGTAGCACCAGGCGGTGAAGTTGCAGGGACATAAATTATATATCAGGCAAGCAGTGGCTGCACTGCAGAGAGACCTGGGCATGTACAGTAACATTGCTGAGTGTGTCACCTGTCTGTCGTGGTCAGCAAACTGCTGTCCCTGGGGCGAGTGCAGGAGACAGCCCGTGGATGGGTTGGTTTGGCAGCCCGCTGACCCCCGGCTCCACTACTAATCTCTGATCAGGAACCATCTGCTCAGTGCAACCCAAACGACTAAGCACTTTTCTAACTGTCAGGGATGACCTGGAGAAACTCATGGGGGAAATAAAACCATCAGCCACTGATTGGAATACTGATAGCCATCATTTGGAGTGGTGCTGCAGGAAACCAAATTATGCCTGTGCTCCCTACCTCGCTGCTCAGCAATATTGTCAATTTGAAGTTAAATCTTCTTGATCAATCTGGGCTCAATTTTGCCACCTTTTGTTGTATCGAATTATGTTTCCTAATGGGAATAGTCTCCTGTAATCCAGTGGCATGCATCACTTGATAAGAAAGTGCAGTTACAGGCTGTGGTGTTTTAAAAACAGCTTGTGTGTTTTCTTGCCTCCCTTGGATTAGGCTTTGATCTGAATTATTCTGCAAGTCCAGAGTTCTTTCTTCAGAGTGAAAGGTGTGGTAGTTGTACCCGCACACCGCAGTGAAAAGGAGCTGGGACGGGGAAACCATTGCCTGTGGAAATGAGGTTTAGTTTTGACTTATCCAGCCCTTTAATTTGCCACAGAGACAAAGCACAGTGGCTTCTGTAGTTACTCTTCTTCAAGCAGCAAGCAGACTTTTTTGGCTGTGTCATGGATAAACCCATGGAAGCCAAACACCTGAAACAGGGATCTTTTGTCAGTCGGCATCTGCCAGTGCACGCAATTTCCTAAACATCTGTTCAGTCATTGCCATATTAAATCTGCAGCAGCACAAGTGTCTGCATGTTAAAACAGAGATCTGGATTTGAGATGCCCTCACTGGGTTTTAAATGTTGTTCCATTACGTAGGTCAGAGGACACGGAGAAATAAAGTTGTTTGTGTTCAGATTTTGGAAAGTGCAAATGGATTTGTCATGCTGAAAAGGTCCCAGGAAGGAACTGGAGTACTGGAAAGAAAGTTTAAAAAGAAATTCCTTTATCTATGTATAATTTACTTTTCTGTCTTCTGATTTGAGGCATGGATCTTGGAAATGAAGTTGGTTCATGGATTTATAGGGTTGACTTATAACCATGTCATTTTACTGTGGCTTATTTTCACTCTTTTTTGATTGATGATGCAATAATTACTGATTGCATGTGGAATAGTTTCTCTTTCCTGTTAGTCTCCTTGCAACTTGTGCAATCACTTGTACCTTGACACTTATTCCAAGATTTACTTAATACCTATTTATATATATATATGGGTCCTCTTATCCTGAGTAGTCCTGTAAATGCTAAAAAGGGCATGAACACCTGTCTTGGTGTTCAATAGGCTGTCTTGGGAGAAAAGCTGAAAGGTAGACTGTGTTTTTCTGGATGTTTGATGACCACTGAAAATCTCCTGTAAACTGCCTAGAAAATGAGGGAATGCTTGGAGGAGGGAGGTGTGTTTGACAGAATCAAAATGATGGGGAGAGATGCAGTGAGCTGGAGTGGGGACTTGTCTGCGGGTGGTTCAGGCACTGAGCTCAAGGCTGAAAAGGGAGTATGTGGTGGGATAAACAACAACTGAACTGGAGCTGGCAAGGGTTTCACGCAGGAGCCCTCAGTTGTCCCTGGAGCTGTCTGGTGGCCCTGGTCTGTGGTTGGGCTCCTGGGTGGGACTGACCCAGCCAGATCCCTTAGGGAGTCTCGGGCAGCCGGAGCTGGGTCTGTGCTCAGCTCCTGCCTGTGCTCGTGGCCAGGGCTGCTTGGTTGCCACTCAGCAGGGCTTCAGCAAGGCAGGTGCCTTTGTGTTTCCGTGGCCCTTCGGAGCTCCCGGTCGGAGCTGGGCATACCTGGCTCCAGTTTCCCTTGTGTGCAGGGGCAGCCTGCCCAGTTCTCACTGGGGCTCCGTCTGGAGGCACGACCTGGCTCTGTTCCCAGCTCCAGCAGGCTGGGAGTGATGGGATTTCTTCCTCCTGCCTCAGCCAAGGGCTTGGAGGAGGGCAATGCCAGGTCAGCGTGCTGGCTGCTGGAGCTGGAGGAAGCTGACCCACAGGTTGTGCTATGGCAGAGCCTTCCTTCCCTGCCCTGCTCCGAGGGCACCGTGCATGGCTTGTGTGCCACAGCGCCGGGACCTGGCACTGGGCAGCGAGTCTGCAGCCACGAACTGAGCAGCTGGAATTTAATCACTCCAGCTATCCTTGATTAAGCCTCTGAATGCCCCTATCTCTGCTGGCCAAGCTAGTGTTAGTCCAGTCCTGCAGATGGTGAAACCGAGACATGAGGAGGTTAAGTAACTTGCCCAGGGCTGTGCAGTGAGTGGTGACAGATCTCGGTTAGAGCTGGCCAGTCCTTGGCTGGCCGTGGCTCCAGCGGGCGGGTGGATGGTGCTGCCCAGCCTGGCAGAGTGCTCAGCATGCTCCTCACATCACAGCCCTGCCAGCTGGGAAATCTTGTCTCCCTGCTCCAGGGGTCAGTCTCTTGTCCTCTCAGCACAACCAGATCACTGAACGGTTTGAGTTTTTTCATTTGTTTATTTAGTTGTAACTGTTACCTCAGGTTTTCAGATGGTACCCCCAGTCCTTCCAGGATCATGTAGCTGATCATTACTTTTCTGTTTAGGGACTACCAGGACAGTCCATAGGTGTGGGGTAGCTCTCTTTGTTCATGTGCTGTCTGAAAGAAGTCCATAGGTGTGGGGTAGCTCTCTTTGTTCACATGCTGTCTGAGAGCCTTCTCTGCATCGTGCCACTGGTGTGAAATCACAGGCTGGCTGGGAAGTATCTTTTTATACACCTTATGGTCAGTGAACAGGTGCTTTGCAAGTGGTGGGTGGGTGGTGCATTGGTATCATCTTGGAGCTAGTGTGACACAAACACTGGTCTTACACAAGAGGCTGTTATTTTTCAGAGATACTTTGTGCTGAAAAGGCCGCCGCCTCCTCTTACAGGCAGTTGCATTTTCCCCCAGTTAAATTCCCAGCTCGCTCTGGAGACGTGTTCCCCCTTTGCCATTCCAGGGGAGGCTCCTCAGCTGGTGCACAATGTTCTGCCCAGCACAGTGACACCCCAGAGTGCAGCAGACACTTTCCATCCTCTGCTTTGCATGGAGATCCTGGTGGTCCCCCACAGCCAGTTTGTGATAATCTCCAGAGGATTAAAAGGGCTAAAAAAACCAGAAATATTTGGTTCTGTGGTTGTAACACCATGGGAAGATGACAATAGAAATATTTGGTTTTATGATTGTAACAGCATAGGAGAATGACAGTAGAAATATTTGGTTCTGTAGTTGTAATGCCAAGGGAGGATGACAAAGAGTCACTGGGCTTTCCCTGTGAGCTCTGCTTCAGGTTGTTTAAATGTTTTCCCCTTTCATTCTGCATGTTGTGCATCTCCACACTTCCAGCTTCCTGCCACTGCGACAATAGGGAATGTCAAAAGAGAAGGATTATTCCCGCAGCATCTCTGGCCTGACTGGCAGCAGTAAGTGCCAGCAATGTTGGGCAAACGCCTGTGCTGACGAGAGTGCCAGCGCCGTTTTGCTGGACCAGAAGGTTCAGGTGGGTTGAGTGAGCTTTGGCCAAGAACCCAAGTTCTGAATTGAACAGCCAAACTGTCTGAGGTCTGCCTGGTGCTTCTTGAGACCAGATGTAAACCCATATTGTGCGTGCAGGGCTGGAGGGAGGGCTGGCACTCTTGTTTGTGCATCCTTAACAGTTATGAGGATACTACTTCCCATTATTTACCAATATTTTACTGGTGGAACTCAACTTTAGAAGAAATATTCCTGATGACTTATTTTCATCTACTTCGTTCTCTGTTCACTTGCTCAGGGCTGAGTAAATAATTCAAGTATTTTCCTTTGAGGAATTAAGTATTAAAGATTTGGCCTCAAAGTCCTTACAGTGGTTCCATATTTGAAATTATTTGTAAAAGTCTTTGATGCATCATTCTGGGGTTTGTTTTCTTTTCGCATCTCGGTTATTGCTGAATTTCTAGTGCTGCATTTCTGTATTATCCCCTGCTTAAGTTTCCATTTCTGTATTTGACTGTTACACAATAACCCAGCACAGTATATACTGAAATCTAGAATTGAATACACTGTTGGAAATTATTTACAAGCTCCAAATCTGTTGCTGTTTTCCTCGATGTTTGCTGCAAAGTCCGAATGCTTGACTGTTTGTAGAAAGTGGGAACAAAAGCTTGGTAAATACTGTGGAGCTGAATCTGAATCTTGGCTTTCAGATTCAAGAAACCCTTTTTCCTCCCTGCTCTGTCTCACTCTAATTTCCATTGTAGTCCAGATTTACAGTGGCCTGGAGTTTATCTGTGAATCTGATTGCATTTACCCTGCTGTAGTTGGCTGTATCCACGATCCATAAGGATGTTCTTATGCCAGCGATGTACAGACAGCCATGACTGTGCTGCCAGAGGGAAGGGGAAGGGAGGCAGGGGTGGGTTTGCCCCTCAGCAGCCACGAGGGCAGCTTTGTCTGCCACTTGGAATCCACAGCGGCTGCTTCCCCGTGTTATCTCAGCATGCAATAACACAGCCATGTCAAGGGAACCAGTAATGCTTTCTGTCCCTAAAACAAATACATAAACAAATAAAAATCCGTATCTAAGAGCTGGAGATGGGAGGAAATACAATATGAAAGAGAATTAAATTCCAAGCCCAGGTGTGCTTCAGGCACTTCAGGACAAAGAATTTCTTTGTTCTGGGTGGGACTTGAGGGAAGCAGAGGCCACCATTTGTCATCATCAACACTTGGATTGAAGTTCGGAGAGTGAAAATGTTTTCAGAAGTGAAGTGGTACCACCGTTGGTTTGGCAGAGCAATAAAAGGAATACTCAAATGTACCAATTAAAAGGTGTGAATGGCATTTTTATGGCTTTGTTCTCATGCACTTTCAGCAACAAATGCAGACTGTATGGTGAGCCTGCTCTGGTCTGAAATTATTCACACTGATTTATATTCTTTAATTAAAGGCTTTTAGCGTTTAGTTATATTGGGAAAGTAGCATTGGTGCTTAGGTCAGTTTATGGCACAGGAAATAATCTTATTTTTATTTTCTAGGGTGTGATTGCAAACCAGAACTTCAGAATCTCCCCAAGTGGGCAAACCACCCAAAACATTAGGTGTGCAGAATTGTGCGTGTACTTGCACAGCAACCCAATTATTGCACTTGCCTGCTTTGAATGCATAATCACATTAATTACTTGGGCAAGCTAGTTATGCATTATGCATATTTTTACAATCACTGGGTGAACTGTCTGCTTGTAAATATAACTGAGCTTTTTCTAACTGTAGTATATAATGTAATGAGAAAATTATCTGCGGAATGGTAAAGTGGTAGCTTCTGTATTTCCAGGAAGGATTTCCAGCATGCAGCAATTCTAGCTGTGAACATATCTGATTAAATTACATGAGTTTAGAATGAAAGTTGAATCAGTAAAAAGTGTTTTCATCTTCTTACTGAAGGCCAGAATTTTCAAGCTGGGTGTTCAGCATTCTGTACCAATTTTTCTCTCCATCATAATCCTCCGAAATAATATAAATAAAAGATCAGGCAAAACTGATATATGCTTAACAATTAAAAAAAATAATCCAGCCGATGACCCTCCAATTGTACAGTACATGTTCAGCTTCCAGGAGGTGGATGTATTCTGCAAGTCTGCTTAGCTTTTTATCTGAAATTCTTGGATACAAGCCTACCCTTCCAAACCTCCCAACACAAAACTATCTCACAGGTTGTCTCTATCCAAGTGCCAAGAGCTGTTGAAGCAGAAAGAGGGAACGATGAGGACTGCAAAGTATCCATCCATGCTTCTGTCACTCTCCGCTACCAGGGTGGTTATCTTTTCTCTTCCTGGCACTGTCATCTTCCTTGCCTTTGGTGCCATTCTTCCTCACCTGTCTGCTTTCTCCCTGGATTAAGGATGCTGTTGGAATATTGATGCAAGCCTTTTTCATTCATTAGATGATGTCACAATTTCCAGGCCCTGCATATGCTGCATTGCTAGGTAGCACTTAGCAATGTTTGGATCCCCATCTGTTACCTCAATTTGGCACGTTGTGCCTGCACTTTCAACTCTAAAATGTTATGACACTGCTTCCTACATTGCTGGGTGCCAGGTGGATTGGAGCCATTCCTCGAAGGACGTGTGTGTTCAGTGTAAAGGAGTAAATAACGTGCCACGGGCATTTGTCCTTGCTGTCAGGGTGTCATTGTTCAATACCCAGCACAGCCCAAGCCAGCCACTTCCCAGAGTAACACTCCAGCTTCCTGGGAATTTAGTGAGAAGGTGACAGCTCTTTGCACACGGTTGTCTGGGCTTGTGTTTGGTTCAGAAAGCTGCACGTGTCTCTCACAGCAGAGGTACTTTCCCATTACTGCACTTTAGGATGTGGCAGAAGTATGTCATTATATTAACTACATGAACTTTCTGCCTTGTTTGATAATTCCCCCACAGCTGGTGTTCTGTATATGTCTGTTCTCCATGTGAAGGCAGTGGGAACTGAGTTGCTCCTTGTCCTTGTGTCCTTTCCTCCAGCTGGTGACTTCCCTGACTTTGGGACAGTTCTCCTCTCTGCCTCCTGAGCCAGCTTTGCCATTTCGTTTTCCCTTCTTCTCAGTTTTTTAAAGCTTACAAGTCATCTTGATCCTTTTTTCTCCCTTTTTTTCCCCTGGTTTGGGTGGAAGGTTGGGCCAGAGGGCCTCCTGAGGTCCCTTCCAACATCAAGGGTTCAACAGTGCCCTTCCACTCCTGCTCTTCCTGCCCCTCTCCTCACTGCCATACCTGGTGGGCACCTCTGCAGCTTTATGGAGCCATGAGCACTGGAGGGGTGAAGTCAAAAGCAAGTATTTTAATTATTTTACACCAAAATTATGAAATCCCCTCAACTTCACTAACTGTGACCTAAATACTCCGTTCTGTCTGTATGTCTCTTAAAATTCATCAGAATTTAACTCCCCGTTGTGTTGGTATACTTGAGAATTGGGTTAAAAGAGCTTTAAACTGGAGGAAATAATAGACCAGTTTGTAGACAGTGCAAATATTTCAGTACTGACCCATTTCCAACACATTATTTTTAGTGTACGACATTTCACATCGCTTTGCATTGAGATTTGATGTGACAGTATTAATAAACTTAGGAAGAAGAGGAGGAGGAAGAAAAAAACCCTTTTTTTCTTTTTCTGGCCATGTACTGCTTGAAATCCAATGGTCTGAAAGAGCCACGGAGAGGGACCAGGAGAGTGGCACCCTCCAGGGTGTTGGAGTTTCCAATATCATGTCTATAAAAAGACACAGCATAACAGCATGGGACATCTGACCAAACCTCTCCAAACCATTTTTAATGGAGAGCCCGATGGACTGGAGCACAAAGAACAGTGGAATAAGCAGAATCCCATTAAAGGAAAAAGCAGCAGGGCTGGAAGGATGGAGTGTTGTTTTTGATGAGCTCTTAGGTGCGTGCTCCATCTCCCCTGCCCCTCCTGACAGCAGAGCAGTGACTGTGACCTGAAGGGACTGGCACTTACAAAGGCAGACCTGTCTGCTCCAGGCAGGGAGAAGCAGCAAGAAATAAGGATGAGACGTCTGCTCTGGGGCAGACACTGGAGATTTGTCCTTAGAAATTCAGCTCTCACGTTTTCATTGCTGCAGTGCTGGAGTCTTGTAAAATGCAGGTCCCGATAAGGACTTTTTTCCTCATAGTTTTTCTGAATTATCTTCCTTTTAAGTGAGCTGCTGTGCAGAGTTTAATGATGGTGACAGTAAGGTTGGGTGAGAGCTGAGGAAGGCCAACAGGGCAGATATCCTTGTGATGAAGAGGGATATAAAATAACCTGTAAATAGCTGGGAGAAGTCTCATAATCCCCAGGCCTTTTTCTCCTGGGGGACTTCAACTTACCAGATGTTTGGTGGAAGCACAACATAGGGGAGAAATGGTGGGGATGGTCTTTTCTCCCAAGGAACAAATATTTGCTGTCCCTTTTACTTCCAAAGGAACTGGAATCTGAATGATGTTTATTCCTTGTATTCCAGGCCATGACTGAAATACAGCTTTGAAAAATTGAAGTGATTTGTCTCTTTCAGTGTTTGATCTTTTGCATTTTTTCTGGCGTTTGCACTCTGTAGATGTTCCCTCTGCAGAAAAATGAACAGGGCCCAGAAACTTGACTTGAAAAGAATTCTGCTTATAATCAGTGTTTGGTTTGTAGTTGTTGCCCAATTAACCGTGTTGGGCTTTCTGCCTAACAGTAGCTGTCACCAAAACCAGAGAATGAATCCTGGATTGAATTGAAAAACTTATGATTTGGGCCCACAATTGGATTGCTGTCTTCCTGTCCTGTTGTATCTAAATGGTAATTACTTTTCCTCATGTAGCTTTGTGAGTAGGAAATGCTCTGTGTTTCTACAGCAGAGCTAGAAAGTGGACACGCACCTGACAGGAGAAAACCCTGTGAGAGTTTACAGGAAACAAACTTTTTCTAGACAGTCAAAAAGGAAAAGAGACTTTAGCACTGAGAGAATTGAAATTACTAGCTGAGGAAATGAGTATTCCTCGCTAGAGAAGAGGCCAGTATATGCAGTGTTTTAGCATCTTTTTAGTTTGCCTGTGAAATGCCAATTCCTGTATTCCTAAATTCTAACCTTTCCATAAGCAGTTGTTTAAGTCAAAGAAATGTTACTGACAGTCATCCAAAGTAAATTCCTGCTATTTCAGAGAGGAACTTTTCCATTTACTCTTGACTGCTCTGTTGTTTTCTCTAATCTGACCAGTCATGTGTTTCTTTCTTTATGTAGGGAAGAGGGCTCAGACAAGAATGTACAAAGAGATCTGAAGTTGGCCAAAAATGTGAGCAGCTTGAAATATGACTTGCTTTGCCCTTAACTGATTCCTTTTGAGAAAACCAGTGCTACTTTCTGAATGATAAAACTTCACAGTCTGAAAAATATATTAGAGGGGAAGAGATTTTGGGGGTACCTGGCTGACTGTATAGTGGGCAAAGTTTTAAAATTCAGCATACATTGAAAATAGTTTTTTATTTATAATTTTTTTTTTTAAATGAAGCCTCTCAAAATACAGACATAGTAAATACAGGCCATTATGAGATGGCTTTATTTGTTAATGGTGGTTTTTTTGTGTAGCTG
Source organism: Grallaria varia (assembly GCA_013396735.1). Classification (NCBI taxonomy): domain Eukaryota; kingdom Metazoa; phylum Chordata; class Aves; order Passeriformes; family Formicariidae; genus Grallaria; species Grallaria varia. The sequence continues at coordinate 164,925 of VWZG01004336.1, read as the reverse complement.
CTGTTGACTTCCCTATGACCTGCCGTTTTCAGTACTGCTTTTGTCTAGAGGCAATAGTGATACTAAAGCAGCTCTGTTTCTGTCTTGTGTATGTGCTGTACATTTAGAAACCACTGAGCCAGATCTAATCCTGCTGTAAATTCCTAAAAGTTAAATTGCACTATATGAGGAGAGTGAGGCTGAGAATTGTGACTTAGTGAGATGAGCAAATGCTGGTTTCTTGCCAGGAAAAGAATGAGATGTGAGGCTTGGGATGGGCTCATCCTGTAGCAGGGCATGACATGATCGTTGTGTTCCAGAAGAAGCACTTGGAAGCAGAGATGTGAAACTCTGTAATAGCTGGGTGTTTATAACCCCTGTTGTGTCCTGGATGAAGTGCTATCCATGTGGCTGCTTCTTCTCTGCCACCCTCCTATCCCCATCTTTATAAAGCTCTGGAGAACTTGTCTCTTCAAGAGGCACCTGGGCAGACACAGATTGACAATCCAAAGGGCTTGTATCTACATTGCACAGCCTGCTTTCAAATTTATTGCAACTCATGGCTTATTCCAAGAGGTTTTTTTCTCATGGATTGCTTTTCTGGAGCACACAGGCAAATAAATCGCCAAATGCCCAGGAAAGTGCTGTGGGCACAAGCATGTAATTATTTTTAGGTAAAGCATTCATTAAAGCGAGTCAAGGAGTTCCGTATGAGCCATGTGCCTGATTCCTGGGATCCTGAGCTGCTGTGGCATCCTGCTGCATCTGCCCTGGAAAAATAGTGTGGGAGCTCTCCTAAGAGCTGGAACTGGCTGCAGAAAAGGGGTGGGAACTCTCCTAAGGCCTGGAACTACCTGCAAAGAATGGGGTGGGAGCTCTCCCATGGGCTTGGAACTACCTGCAAAGAATGGGGTGGGAGCTCTCCCATGGGCTTGGAACTACCTGCAAAGAATGGGGTGGGAGCTCTCCCAAGGGCTGTGGGCAATGAAAACACAGCCGAAAAGGAAGAGGGTTGTCTGAAGTGATAGAACATCTCAGGGACTGCAAGTGGTTTCGAGCACTCTCTGCCTTACTTAGATCAGGTTAAATTCACTTTCTACCTCTAAGTAAGTAGGAACTGAGTTTTAATTGTGGCTGCCTACGGGCCAGCTGCAGCTTGGGCTTGTGATTGATTGGGTCCTCCAGAGCGAGCCCAAATGAACACAGGATAGTCAGCAGGAGGAAACCCAGGCCAATTAGTTCCCGGTGCTATCGGCATTGCTATGGGAAATCCATTTTTTTTATCAGTCAGGCTGCAGCTTACATCAGCACTCTCCATCCCTCATAAGCAGATCATTGACTTATAAATTCTTCTGGTATCTTTGGGATGTTTTTATCCTCTAGCCTATTGCATGTACTAAATTCGAGGGGACATATCACCGGCTGTAACAGTGGCAAGGCTAATATTTTCTTTCAGAATATTGTGTTACGTGTCAGCTGAAACAGCAAATGCATTTTGCAGTGTGTTTTGCTGTCACAGTGTTGCATATAAGAAACAGCACATGCTCCCAGTAGCAGCCTATGTTTCTCCCTCTGATTTAATGGGGTAAATCATCAAGGTTTCTAAAACCCTGCTGCAGACTGTTATGGATTGCTACTCATTGAAAAAGCAGCAAAGCTTAGTAAATCAAGGCAATTGATTAAGCATCTGTCCTAAATTATAACAGAGAAGGTCTTCATGCAGTGTCACTGGTAACGTGTTTATGGGGTTGCGTATTCATTGCTGCATCCTTCGGCCGCAGTGCACACGGCTGTGTGAGGATGTGAGTGGGATTCTCTGCTGAAAACTGCCCGACCAAACACGGGGCAAGAGTCCAGCTCTTGGCTGGCCTGGGGTGGGGGCCAGAGGTGAGTGTTGAACTTCTGGCACGCCATCCCAACGCAATTAATTGTGTGTTTGATGTCCCATCTCTGCTGGGAAGCTGGCCTCGTTCTGCAGCTCTTTTCCAGCAGTCAGTCATGTGAGGAACACCAGGTAACCCATCACCACTCGCAGCACTGTGGAAGAATGTTGTGTTTTTAGCAAAGATTTCGCGCTTCTTAACCTTTCTGGTCTCCACTCAAAATTACTTTGTTTATTTGATACTTTAAGTATCCTTCATCTTTAAAAAATCCTTGTTTGCATTGTTTTTCTGAAAATTTTGTCTGAAAACTTAGCTCAAAAAGGAGCGAGGTAAAACAAATTAGGAAAAATCTGTGGGGCTTGATGGAACAGGAATATTAGAACCTCCTTGGTGAGAAGTTTTAGAGCAGAGCAAATAATAGTGTGGAAACCATTTCAGCACATGATCCATGTCATGGATATTGCATGTGCACTGTTACACACCAACATTCCTGTGCCAATACTCCTGCATGAGTCATTCATAGGTAAATTAGCAATGAGAAGTGTATTTAATATTTGGTCATAGAATGTGCTTAATGAATGTGTATTTGATGTGCTTTCCAAGAAAGTGGAGACTTAGTGGGGCCAGCACATGATGTGACTTTGGTCAAGCATCTTGTAAAAGCTAGACAGATAATAGGACAAGTTCTGTCCCTTTCCACATCTGCATGTTTGTGCACACAGGTTGTTATTTTTCTGACAGCCCCATCATTTATTATCTGTGCCACACTTTTTGACCATAAAGTATTGCTATTTCCCTGTGATCAGCCAATTGTTCTGTGAGGGCTGTCTTTCATCAAGTACGTGCACCCTGTCAAACATGGGAGGCCTGATCCAGGTTGGGAGCTGGTCATGTTGCTGCCAGCAGTGAGATACACAGTAAGATTTATTCTTTTAATGAAAAGAAATGAATCCATCAGCATTTTAAGAGAAACAAATGCACCTTCCTGCATCATCAAGGGACATTCGTATTTTCAGTAGTGATAGATGGGTATTTGAAGTAAAAAGGTATTTTGTCCTTATTACTGGTCCCTGTCAGTTGGAGCTAAATGTCATTTTCGGTAAGTTGGATTAAAGCAAGGACAAGCACAAAGAGGTTGAGGTTTCGTGTAGGTCGGTCTTGTTTGCATTCACAGATCCTTTAAACAAAGTGCTTATTGCTCAGACATTTTCAAGATGTTCTGCCATGCAATGATTTGCCTCAGGTTACTCAAATTGCTCTTTTAATGCAAGACGTGATGGCAGGAGGTGCTGGTTCTCCTGTATCCCTGGTGGGGCTTCACAGCCAGAGAATGTCTGCCCTGGTTTTGGTTTGGGGTATTTGGGTTTGGATGAAGACAACTGTGGAGTTTCAGCCCTTCCCTGTTACTTTTTATCCCATAGTGATAAATCTAGGACTTCAGATTACCCAGATAGAGCCTGGGAGTTAAATTCAAGTAGACTGTATGTATTAAGTATGCAGCTATTCTATGACTAATTTATGCCTTAATACTTTGCTTTTATCACAAGCGGTGGCGTGAAAACAGTGAGTAAGATGTTAACAAGAGACTGTCTTGTTTTCCAAATCTCCTGGTAATGTCTCAATTCAGGCGTTTTAATTTGGGTGGTTTTCCTTCACGTTACAAAGATAAGGCAGAGGAGGAAGGGCATATTTTTGTCCTCTGGCTGTGAAGAAAGTTTTTCTCAGCAGAGAGTTGTGTGGGAGCAAGATGAATCTCTGCTCCTGCTTAAGAGCTGGTTTGGGTCAAGTAGTGAGCAGCTCTCTAAGCACCGGTGGATATTTTATCTCAGTGCTTTTTAGAAGTGGCTGGTTGACATTTGGCTCCGGAGATGGTGTGTTTTTGTTTATCCAGATGTCTTGGATATATTCATGGCCAGGATGTCTTCCCTGGGGTGTTCGTGCTGCTGAATAGCTGCAGATACAGAACCTAATTGCTGTGTTTTCTCTGGCAAAACCCGCACCTTGGATAACCCCGTAACAGCGCCGGTGCTTGGAAATGAGGAGTAGCATAATCCACATTCTCAGGTAACCAGATAAAATCAGAGGCAGATGAGCTGCTACAGGAAAGGGCAGGCAGAGCGTGATGAGAAACTAGAGGGCTTTTGGAAGGGAGATGGCCCTGTGATAAATCCCCTGGTGCTTGTCGTGGTGGGGCTGGGGGTCAGCAGTGCAGATAACCAGGGGGCACACGGTGCTTTTCCTGCCTCTTGCTTTCTTAGCCTTTTCATTAAGAGTGGAATAATACTTAGGTACTTCAGCTGGGCGTTGTCACTGGTTTTTCTTAGCTGGATTTAAACAAATTGATAGCACCTAAATGCTTCGAATTGATGAGGTCATCTCCATGCAAGTGCAGCTCAGCTCTGCTTCCCCATCCTAATGTCTCTGAAACGGAAGCGTTATGCTTATTTTCCACGTGCTTGTCTGCCTCCCTCCTAAGCAAACCCCATGCATCTGAGTTGTTCCAAGTCCAACAGTGCCAAAATGTATTTTTGCGAGATAAAATGGCTAATTAGATCACATAAACTTTCAGAATGTAAAAAATGAAACTGTAAAACAAGCAGCTGTGCACTTGAGGTTCATCCAACCCCTCCTGCACAAGTTGCATTTTGATCAGCCTGAAGCTTGGAAGTTCATGTCATTCCCTCTTTCTGTGATGCAGCCTCAGTGATGTTCTTGAACTGCCTTCTTCAAAAAAAATGGAGCATTTAACTCTTGGGCAGAAGCCCAGTTGTGGGAGATTTTCTGTTGCACCGTTTTGTAAACATCAATACAAATCACCTCTCTGTGGGATCGTGTCCCTTTAAAAAATGTTATTGCCTTCGTGTCTCTAAAGGAATGTACTACACAAAAGGAGAATTCAGAGCTTAGTCCCCTTAAACTGGGACAGAGGAATGCTGCCACCTCTCTTTGGGCAGGTTTCTTATTAAGAACTGATTTGAAAGAAAGAAAAGGAGTGAGTTTCATTGATGAGGAATTAAGGTGTGTATCCTGGAGTATACTAAATACCTCTTGGCCTGTCAGACAGCGAGCATTCATCATTATCCCTGCATTCCCACCTCCAGAATTGCCTGTGTTCTCCAAAGCCACATGGGCTGAAGGAGATGTCTCCATGCTGGCCCTGTAAAGGAGTGTGGGTCATAGTTGGTGTTCTTGTTCTGTTGGTTCAGGCTGTTGAGCCAGAGGGATTTCATGGATGGGTGTCCTGGCAGGCCAGGTTATAGCTGAGCAGCTCCCAAATTCAGCTGGCCCAGGCTTGGACACGGCCGGGCAGCAGCAAAGCCTGGCTCTGCTCAACACAGCCCTGCCCACCCCAAAAAGAACAAGAGGCTCAGCCTCTAGGAGGGACAGGTCCTGCCTGACCAACCTGGTCTCCTTTTATGACCAGGTGACCTGCCTGGTTGGGCTCGATGAGCTCAGAGGTCTGTTCTAACCCAGTGGGTTCTGTGAGACATGTGCTACCCAAACCCAGCATTTCTTTTTTTTTTTTTTTCCCCTAGAGGTTTATGTACTTGCTTAAAAATTATTTCTCTTCTTGGTTTGCATCCTCAATATTTGCATTTGTTTGTAAAAGTATTAGAAAAAAATAAAAAAGGAATATTAGCACACACTAGCAGTTATTGTACTGAGAGAGGAAAAATAACTTGAAAGATACAGTTATTAGTGTCAGGATTTGATTTTCTTTTTTTAAACAACTTAGCTTCTGAAATTATGAGGAGATGGCAGCGATAATTAGAGAATTCTTAGATTCACAGTGCAATCAACAAGTCATTTGTGTAGTTTTCTCTACTGTTTTTGAACAGTTTTGGAAAGGCAGAAAATCATGTGTTTATATAGAGATACGTGTATAATATTATGCATTTGTGTTTAATGTCTGCTAATTTCCATACTTTATAGAAAAATAACGCAAGTTTTTCTGAACTGTTTTCTTCTTTTGAGGCTGTGGATTTTTGCATCTGACGCAGAATATCCCCCTGTGTTTTGCAGCTGTTATTCTTTCCCATGTATTTATTTCCATTCATTGGCGATGTAGTACTCCGAGACCTCTGCATGTAAACTGCTCCCGAAAACACTCAATGCTCAGACGTCCTCTTGAAATCAATATGAGAATAGAGAACAAATACTTGCCAATTTGAGCTCTGGATGCTTACAAATGCATCTGTAACGGGGGAAAGATTAGAAAAGCTCCTACATTTCTGCTGTTACAGTTCTGCAGAAATGTGCCATAATGTGGGAATGAAATCTATACCTCAGCTTAACTGCCTCAGATAGGTAATTAATATTATCATCACCATTTTATGGATGGAAATAAAATGGCAGTAGAGGAACCGTAGTTTCCCTGTGGCAAAAAAAGGTACATTGAGAGACGCTGCTGAAATTCAGGTTGGCTTGATCTCTGCTCCTCTCTGCCAAGGTCTCCAGGGCCAATGCTGGAGCAGATGCTGTACTTAATTTTCATGTTCTCTTTCACTCGAGTGAGGAGCACAGTTCCTTCTCAGCTTTCTACCTCGTTAGTGAGAAGTGAGAGATATGTCCACTGGGCAGTTCAACCCGACGAGAATCTGAACTGCCATTTTTCTCTTCCTTGACTTCACAAGCAACCTCTGTGTCCCTCTGCTCGTTTGAAACTGTTTTAGCCTAAAGTGAAAGGAAATTTGAGATGTGGGAGGGAGGGGTCAAAAAAAAATGCAGTTTGACTTGCTATCACAAGTATTTGGAGATGTGAAGTTTTCTCCAGAAATTAGTCTTTCCTGAACACTTCATTTCAGTTAAAACAAGAGGAATGTGCTGTGTTAGTGCAATTCCCATCGTGGCTGCCCCACCAGCACAGGTGTGGCCACATGAGTTGAGCATCCCAGGGCTTTGCAAGTCCTGATGGTCGATCTTGGGAATAGTGGCATCGGTGCTCCCCATCCTGCTGGTTGTTCCCTTTGGTGTCCTCCCAGCCCAGGGGGGCCTTCAGAGCAGGTTCTGTCTGCTGACAGACACACTGCAGAAATAAATATGAGGGCTGGGTTGTCTGATCCCAGAACAGAAAATTGCTGTCCAAGGAGGAGCACAGCCTTTCCCCATTCTCAGTGCCTGGAGGAATGCTGCTGTTGGAACAGCGGGGGAGGAAAAACTAGAGGGGATCATCAAACTCCTGTTGTAAAAATAAGGGCAGGAGACAGAAGTTGGTTTGCCATTGATTTCACACTGAGCAGACTCATATAGAATGTATTTCTCAGTATGTTAAGACTAATAAGAGCATTTAGTTATTTATACAGAAGAACTGAGAGTGGTTCACAAAGAAGAATAAACATTAAATTACCATAATTCTTCCTTCTTTCTTTACAATAAAATGCGTAAAGGAGCTCTAAGAGCCCAGGAGAAAACACCAAGAAAATTTTCAGCGTAAATGAGAGCAAGAGATTTTTTTTCTCAAGCCAAGATTTCAGAGGAAGCACTATTTAATATTTAAGTCTTGGAAAGCAAATGCATTCCTTTGTCATGGTCAAGTCAGCGTACAAATAGCAGTCAGGTTTTCCTGTGAAAATGTCCACTCTGTGGTACTTCAAGGGGTTTGTTTTGTGGTACAGTGTTGCAGGGCCAGAGTGAGATTGGAGTTTTGTCTGAGATGGGAGTCTAATGATGGAATTTATCTTCAGCCTGAGAGCTGGTTGTGTTTCACACAGTATTCCAATGTTTCTTTCAATCTTGGCCCTCACTTCTGTGGCTGACCCAGTGAAAGGGAACCTGCAGGCACTGGGCACTTCTGCCTGTCACTTGTTCACGTGTCCGGTTTGTGTGGATCCAAAGAAAGGCTTCCCTGAATGTTACAGACAGCAGGATGGAGCTTTGGGTTAGAGTGAGAGAAGAGAGTGAGGAATAGAGGCTGTTGGTGATGGGCTGGAGAGTTCCCTAATGAACCCTTTGGTGGCAGGGACGCTTTGAAGGCGCAAGTGGAGGAGCACAGTCCACATTACCTTATGCAACCTGGCGCTGTTCGAGAGGACACAAACAGGCAGAGGAGTCTACTTTGAAAGGTAGCCAAGTTCTTTCCTTTTTTCAGGTAATCCCTTGATGTGTTGGAGAAGAGGAGACAAGGGAATATAATGTGTTTTAACTCAGTGGATGTTGTGCAGGAAGAACAGGCAATGACCTGATTTGACTTAAATATGCACAAATGTTCACCATTTCCCCAAAAAGCATTAGCCCGACCATTAGACAATATGTTGAGAGAGAGGAGAATATATTGTATGAAGGCAGGTTAAATAAGTAGCATATTGTAGTATTATTTTTGTTTGGACAACTCCTAGCACAATGAGTTGGCCTCATTAGTAATACTGCAATACAAATAAAAAAGCATATTAATGAATTTAAAAGTAGAAAGAACGAAGAAACTAAAAACTTGCAGAATGTTAAATTATACTCTTTTTTCATTATATTTTCAAAAGCATGATAAGGTGAAGGTATTTGAGTCTTTTAATCATAAAGCATTGTGAAGACAACCAGGGCAACGTGTGTCTTTGATGAATGCCTTTAATTGGGGAGGGAGGGCAAATGAAGAACCAGACTCCTTCAGGAGAACAAACAATAGTACTAGCAGAATAGTTAAAAATATTTTAAATTGATTTTTTTTCACTGTTTGAGACATTAGACAGGCTTCTTCAGCACTGTGCAGGCTTGAAGAGCATAACAGGAACTCATTTAAATTCCAAATGCATCCCTGTCTGTGTAACCAGCTTGTTGTTGTACTCTGTAGAATTGTTCGATGTGGATTAATATTGTTGACTAAATTTACAGAGTGCAGGGAGGGGAAAATTGAACTTTGCTGGGGTCTGGATTTTCTCTTGTTTCATGAAAGGAGGGCAATAGATGTAGATTATTTGTGCATAGAAAGAAAAATTAAAAAAACAAAATCACTGACTATTTGCTAAGGGCAGAGAGAGGGCACAATTCACTTGAAGTGATAGCTCCACATTTAGCTACTGGAGGAGCAATGCTTGGGAAAAACCACATGGTGCTCAAAGCTCTCTTCTCCTATTAAAATAAAATAAATCTGTCCGTGCTCAGCAGTCAATATGGAACATTAATTAATGCAACGCTGAAATCACTAGGAACAAAACTGAAATTAATCCTTAAATATGCTATTTTTATTCCAAGACTTTAGCTTCTCTCCCCAACTTGGATGTGCGTGTTGCTCTGCAAAAAGTAGAGCAAATGTGTAAATGTTGACAGCGCCCAGACCTCGCCATAATCCTCTGTCTCTGCAGGGGACAGGAGAGCTCTGAGCCTCCATTGCCTTCCAAATGAGCCTTCAGGAAGAGCTGTTTCACCAGGGCTGCCGTGCTGGTGCTGGAGGGTCTCCGATGGCAGCAGCTACAGCTGCTTTTTGGGGATGGCTTGGGAAACTTCTCCCGACTTGGTGAGCCAGAGCAGTGCGGGGCTGCACCAAAGTGATGGACCCAGCAAAGAGTACAAAGTGTGGGCGGGACCTGAGGAACGCCAGCCATATCTGCTAATTATTTTAATGTCTTATTGCTCACTGGAGCCAGATCAATTAAGAGGAGAAGGTGATAGTAATTACTGTCTGCAATGTAGACTGTCTAATTCCTTCTGGGTCGCAAGGAAGGGGGGCACAGGCAGTGGGACTGAAGGCGCCCCGAAGGAAAAGCTTTTGTGCGGTGTCTAATTAGTCTGCGGAGCTCTCTGACACACAAGATTGCTGGGAAGTTTCCAAAGCCTGTTTGGCCAGAGCGGTTGCGAGAGGGAAGATTAGCAAACACAAGCAGGTGACTTGCTGGTTCCTGGTTTCCTGCTGGGATATCTCTTGGAGCTGCCTCCTCCAGAGCCTGTGCTGAGCCAGCAGTGCTGTCTGTGGCTGAGCGTCCAGGGGCAGTCCTGGGAGATGGCAGGAGCTGAGCTGGCACTGCAGCTTTACTCAGTGGAGTTACTAAGATGGTTTCTCCCCAGCCCGCCTGTTTTTTCCAGGACATGTTGGAAAAATAAGCTCTTAAGATCTTTGTCTTTCTGGCAAGGTCGGCTGAAGTGGGCTCAGAGCTTCTGGTGGGGAGCACAGAGATGTAGAGGTTCTTCAATGCTGGCTCTTTGAAATGAGGCCAAAGCACCCAATAGCCCCACCGCAGGGACAGCCACTGTCTCCTGGGCTGGTAAATCTGTGCATTTTCCTTAGTGGGTATGAGGACAATTGCTGGGTTGTTCCGTCACTGCCAACAAGCAACTGTTTTGGACTTTGCTCCAAATTAGATATTTTGAAAGTGTGTCACAGGCATGATAACAAGGGAGATGACTGTAGTGCCCTGATCCTGTATGACAGTTTCTGTTAATCCTTTTTGGGAGGGAGGGGTCAATATTTTTGCAATTCAAAATCAAATATTCCTTGTATATCAAAAGGTAGGAGAAGACATGAGGCAATTATGTTTATACAGGCTAAAAAACCAGTGCCCTGATGCACTTTCTCCAGCAGAAAAGCCTTCCATAAAATATAAATGCTCAAATACAATTTTAACCCTCAACTTCTTTGATTTACTTTTGAAGTGCAAGGTTCTTCCCCTCTCTTCATTTCTGCAGTTTCAGTATTACTTTTGTAATACTGAAATACTGTTAACTCCAGGTCTCATGTTTTGTGATCTGCTGGTAGGAGTGAGAAATAATTTTACTTTAAAAAAAAAAAGAAAAGCAATGTAAATGTGTCATCTCTGGCGTGTCTCAGAGCTGATCTGTAGCATGGAAACCATGAGAACTTGAGAACTGCTTTGGGTTTGGTACTTCCCATGTCAAATGTGATTCTTTCTCATTCTCTCCTCAACTCAGCAGTTCCCACAACTTTTTCTCCCCCTGCAGTGGAGTGCAGGCTTTGCCCATCCATTCCATAACCCCTTCCAGTTGCCCCTGCTGAGGTTCTGGTTACAGAGAGGTCTGGGAAATGTCTGGGGCCATGCAAAGTTGCTTTAGCACCACTATTTTGAGGGTCATTACAGCACCCAAAGTTACCTTTTGACTTACTGGTGGACCAGGTCTCTGAATGTGAGGCAAGTCCCTGTAGGTCAGTGGCCGAGGTTGTCCCTGGTATTTTCTTTTGTGGGTGATGGCAGTAACTGTGGCAGTGCCTCTTCCTAAGCTTGCTATTCAGCAGCCTTTTTTCAGGCACTTTCCTCCTTGTATTTCACAACAAAAAACTTTCTCTGTTATCTTTCTTGCCAAAATGAATTCCATCCTGTTGCCATTTCTGTGTGTGGTGCCATGAAGGAAGGACAGGCTTTTCAGCTCCTGCACTGTCTTAGAAAGAGAGGAGACCAGACTAATGGTCATTTAATGATCTCTTCCCAGCAGATGCTAATGTGCCCAGGAATAACGTGGCACAAGCACCGCTTTAATGAATGAAGAATGTGGAACAGGCTTTATTATAATTTTCAATTTGCTGTTGAGTGGAGCAAGGTGCATGAATAGCCAAAGACATTCCTCTCTATTTGTCAACAGATGAATGCCCTCTGAATTGTGAAGGGCAACATTTTGTGAGCACAGAGATGTTAGCCCCAGGCGTCTTGGCTAAATTGCAGTTTGGGCAATTCTGTTTCACCTGCCTGAATTCCCCCTGTAGTTGCTGTTGGATGCAGAGCTCTCGCCTGCTCCTGCCCTGCACTGCTGTGCAGCCACAGCATCCGCTATTAAACAGCTGCTGCCCATAAGTAGCTGAAGCATTTTGGGATCCTCTGGGATGAATAGCTCTGTGTAAATATAAAATGATACTATTATAATGTTTGAAGTAAGATTTAATATAAACAAACGATTGTTGCAGTAGATGGTGCTCAGCTGAGTTACAGCAGCTCGGGGGCTCGGGGGAAGTGGTGGAGCACCAGCAGTCCTCCCCACACAGCACTCTGTGCAGGAGCTTTATCAAGGAAGGAGGGAGTAAGGAGATAAAGCTTTTTCCCCCTTCCAGCTGATGAAGGGAATTTTGCCTCTGAGCCCCTGGGAGTGAGCGAGGCGGCTGCTGCTGCTGAAAGCAGAGCCCACGGACTTGGGCAGTGTCATGTTTGTACAAACCCATCTCTTTCCTGTCACCAGGAGGGGAGTTGGTAAAGGGACATATTTTCTGTACCTGTGGAGAGAAGTTTATTACCACCTTCTCAGTTTACAAGATGATAGAAAGGTGTGGCCATGAGAGAGCACAGCTGGTTAAGTCTCCATCTATACCAAGTTTTGGAGTAAATTTTTCAGGGTGTGCTGGAACTGCTGAGAAGGAACCCCTTCTGTGGATGCTCTCGTAGGTCAGTGTTTGTGGCTGCTGTTGAGTTATCACACAGTGCTTGGCAGTAATGACTTGGTGGTTTCACTTCCAGACACCAGCTTCTCTGATTTCTTGAAATAAGTCTTCCCACAAAAGTTCAAAATGTCACTCACTTCACACTAATGAGAGGAAATTGTGTTGTAATCTCTGGACAGGGATTTGCTTAATGCCTACAGCCAGTCTTGCTGGACAGCACCCAAGCTTTGCAAACCAAACATACTTTTCAATAAATATCCGTTTTGCTCACAGCAGACTTGGTTTAATACAGTAGGGTGCTATTAAAAATGTGCTATTTGCTGACAGAATCATTAATATTTTTAATGGTATTTTTGATAATTCCACAGTCCAGGCATTAGTAAGGATGCAAATTCCATCAATAATGGCAAAGTTATTAAGGCACTGAGCTGTGCATCAAATAAGTAGGTCATTTCTAGGTACTACAGGGGAAAGAGAAAGTGCTAATATTGAGCCAGGTCTGTGGAGATGGAGGAAGCTGTTCTGCTGTTCTCCCTCTGCCCCAGGGATGTGAACTGCTGGAGTGGAACCTCCTGCACCTTCTGTCTGTAGAACAGATGCAGCGTCATCCCGGAGCTCCTGCCTGTAACTGGGACTCTGGACTCTACCCAGAGGATTGGAGAGGATCCCTTGCCAGAGTGTAACCCGTGCAGCTTCATGAAAATATTTTTATTGAATAAATGCAGTATTTAAAAGGTTACCCTCTGTGTTTCCGATGGAAACCTCTACTTCAAACAGCTTCTTTTTTGTTGCTTACAGGAACTCCAGGAGAATCACTAGATTTACCAGCTCATTATCGCCTTCGTGGGGATGCTTCTTTTCTATTAGTGTTTTCATGTTGCCTGACTGAAAAATAAGTATAAAGAGAGCTCTGAACAAAAGAAACCAAAAGATCCTCAGCTCAAGTCTAGTATTCAAGTCTGATTGTAATCAGGGGCACTGTGTTGACTGACATCACCAGCAAATCTGGGCAGGACTCTGGGTGGCTGCTGGGCCTTAAAATCGACTCTCTGAAAAGCTGCTTCTTCTCAGTGTCTCTGATTTTTAGCATTAAGTGCTCTGCAAAGTGCTCACTGCTTCCTATGTGTCATCTTCTGAATCAATGAGAAACCTCTCTAATAATACTGAGTTCTCGTCCAACAGAAGTAAATTCAGAGCAAAACGTTGTGGGTTTAATGGCATAAAACCCACCTTTCTGAGTGTGAAGCTCCTCTCACACAGTCAGTGTCCCAGAGGGGAGGGTTTAAATTCCTTAATGTTGGTCTCCAAAGGAGGTGGCAAAATCAGAACCCTGTTCTTCCTCTGTGTAGTCAGTGCAGACAGAGCTGCTCCTCCTGTGGCTGACTCCCCAGCTCCCAGGTGAGCCTGTCTTGCCCCATCACAGAGGGGCACAGACTTGTCTACAGCACATGGAATGCTCCCAGAGGGCATTACAGCATTTCCATCAGTGGCTTCTTGCTTTGTCTCTATCACCAGCACGACTTCTGCTGGTGCTGATGCTTTTTAAGAATCCTGACTGCTTTATGTACTGGGGTTTCATTGTGATTTGTCACTGGGAGGTCACAGTCCTTTTCATCTAATTGTTTTCTTCTGATAATTACTACTATTATTATATGCTTACTGTTTTATGATGCCACATAGGGACAGAGTCCTACTGTGCTAAGCACAATGCAAACCGTAATAAGGAAATGGTGCCTCCATGAAAAATTCACCAGGGTAGTATGAGCTATGATCCATCACTGGAACAGGCACAAGGAGGAGGTGAGCTGATGGTGATAATTAAATATGATGGGCAGGATGGAGCTTCCAAGTCCTAATTCTGAAACAAGAGCAAGTGTTTACACACCCACAATTATCATGACTGGGCAGCAGCAAGCACTGGAACAGTATTTACCATTTCAACCAAATTGGGACTGTAGTTGTCCATTTAATGTCTCAAGGAAGTAAAAAGCTTTGTGAAAAATGGAAGAGAAAGGTTGTTTAGAGTTCGAGTAAGAATTGGTTGATTTTCTTTGGACCAATCAGGAGCTAAATAAGGGAGTGTATATTAGATTTATCTGAAGAGAAAGGCTCAGAGTCATCTTCTACTCGGTATATTGTTCTTACAGAAAAATGGAACTTGGTAAATGTAGCGAATTAGCAAATGCAAAGGTGAGATTGGTGAGGTATCGAAAACATGATTAAAAATGAAGAGTGCGTATTAGCCTGTTTGTCACAGATTTCCATAAAATGTAGTTCTGGCTGCAGTTCATCACCTTACCCAAGCAACACATTTAATTTCTGCATCAGGAAGTGCAGTTTATTTATAAACCAGGAACAGGTTGGTAGGGCACTCCTTAATCCTGCTTTGGAACTGGTGATGGTAAATTTACTGAGTGTCTTGAATTGAATCAACATTTTATAGGAGTTACAACTGTCATTTTTATAGCGAATAAAGAACTAGGAGAATGAGGGGGAAAACACCAGGTAATTAGTTGTTGAAATCACCAGCAATGTTTTGCAGACTGAAGGCAGCGCAGTGATTTACGAAAGCGTGGTGCTGTAAATATTTTGATGTATATGTGTTTGTCTATCTGTATGTGTAGATACATTCCTCGTTCAAGTAACGCCGCCTTCTCCTCCTCTTCCCATTACGGCAAAGCATCATAAATGTTCCAAGATCCGTCCCCACCCAGGGTTAGCCCAGCCTTGCTAGGGATGGGGCTGGGATTCTCCTGGTCCACCAGCAGTCCCTCACCAGTCCCCCACCTTTGTTCTCCCCCTGTTTTATGGAGCTGGTTCCTCTGCCCTCTGACGTGCCCTGTGCTGCAGGAGGTGCCTGGCATGTGACAGTCACCAGGTCTTTCATCTTTGGTGTGACACGAATGAAATGGAGGGAGAAATAGGGATGCTTTTCAACCAGAGCGAGCAGCCGCTGACTCATTGTCTTCTCGGGCCACGAGCGGGGCCTTCCTGAGAATTCCTGTGGACTTCAGGAGATGCAGCACTGCCTTTAATCTGGCTGTTTGATTACAGTTCCTGAGGCAAGCCTTTTAACTCCCCTTTCCTGCAAACAGAACTTTCCTTGGCCTTTGCCTGCAGTGTTTCTTTCAGCGGTGTCTTTGCATTGCCTGCTATCAGAGCCGGCTGCTTTAAAGAGCTGGAAACCTCATCCTCAAGTTAAAAGGGAATTTTGGATGATTTTACTGGCGCCAAAATCTGGCAGAGTTTCACGGGCTGGGACAACAAAAGGAATCGATTTGTGCAGTCAATAGGTCGTCTGCCCATCTCTCCCTGTTGGGCAGCAAAGCCTCCGTAGACGGGGCAGTTCTGGGAGCTCCAGCCTGGCATTGCCCTGCCCAGCTGGGGAACGCACACCAGGGGCATCGAGGCAGAAACACCGTGCTGAGCTCGGCAGGGTGTGAAGGTGCCCAGGGCTTTTGGCTCTAATACCACCTTTAAACAAAGACCTGCATTTTGGCCTCCTCACTGTGTTCTCCTGGATCATCAGCTTGCCACTGATGGGGTTGCTGTTTCTCTCGGGAGGTTCCACCTCCAGGCTGGAGGAGTTCCTCACACAGTTTCTTTCCCAAACCCTCCTTGCTTTGAATTGTCCCCCTTGTCTCCGAACTGTGGTGTTTCATCACTTGGTCCTGCAGCATCAGGGTGAGTGGTTTGGGTGAGGAACATGGTGTAGAGCTGCTGAAAGATCCTTAAATGGATGTTTGCCTTCTGGCTGCCTTGGGCTTTGTGTTGTATCTCCAGAGATAAAGACATGTTCATAAATTGATACTGGGAAATGGTGTGAAACAGGAAACGTTGGCAGGAACCTACGAGGTGGTGGATAAGAAAACATTCCTATAAGATTCCAGGAGACAAAAATAGCCTGTTTTCTGTGATTCTGCCCTTAATGAGAATCAGAGCACTGGAAACATGTCTTCCCATTTGTCACAGCTAAACAGCTCGCTCTGATGGTTAAATGCAAGAAACACGTATGCCACGTACAATAATAGTCTGCATAATTAATTATGATACCTGTGGCTAGGAGCAGGATTTCAGGAGGAACAGAAGAAAGCAGCATGTAACAGTTTGAGAATGGAATCCAGAGAAATGTTTTATCCTGTGGTTTGAATTGAGGAGGGGTTGGGCTTTGCTCTGGGGGCAGCAAGGGTGTGACAGCAGGAGATCCAGCCCTGCCCTTGGTGTGCCTGGAAGGTGAAGGGAGACACAGGTCGGGGCTGTTTGCCCCTCTTACCTGATTTATTAATTTGTCAGCTCAAAGAACCACTGTAGTATGGCACTTGTCCAAGTTCCAGCCTAATATGTGGAATTACTTTGAAACCAGTGGGAATATTGCAGTTAGTTTAAGTAGGAGAAAGCAATTTTCCTGTTGTAGGATTAAATATAGCAGCAGAGCAGGATTTTCATGTTATTTTATTTATTGGTGACTTTTTAAAAAGCCCACTTTAAATTTTAATGCTATTAGGTCATCAAGTAGTTAATGGTTTAAAGAATTTTAAAAACTGTTCAAAGGTTTTGAGGCTAAGTGTTGCAGTATATCAGTTAACACGTTGCCTGCTTTAAAAATGTAGCATTTCCAGTGCGTGTTTGACATGCTTGGGGCTACTCCAAGTCTTGATGCTCAGAAGGAACCAACTTGCAATATCAGGCTTTAATATTTTATGATGAGAGTCAAGCTGTTTACGAGGTATGTAGGAAAAATGGATTATATTCTGTCACAGTGGAGGTTTTCACTCAAGGTTAGATACCAGACTTTAATGGAACAGCAGGTTTAGCTCCTCCCCAGCAGGAGAAATAAAACGTGACTGTCAAAAATTAGAGAATATATTGTCTACATTGAATGGATTTGATTGGAGAACAATGAGATTTTCAGTTCTGATCCAGCAAGATGCTCCTCCCTGGCCTGTTCTGTTTGTCCCTGGTCCTGGTGATGTGCAGGAATTAGGATGTGGTTTGTCCAGCACTGCTGCAGGAAGAGCTGTAGGTACCCTGTGTAAGCTGGATCCCAGAAATGTCAATTCAGTTTATCAAATGCATGTTTTCAAGTCATTTCTGTATGTTTTCTTCAGGCTACCCTAGAACCTTGCATTCATTTCTCCTTAAGCAAGTGAATCCTTTTAATATTTATATATACTAGTTATGCATAGTTCTTTTTTTATCTTACTATTTCAGATAATTTGGGTTTCCTGTCATGCTTTCTTAGGTAATTATGTAGTTGGATGTTCATGAAATAGAAGAATGATGTTTTGATTTTTTTTTTTCTGCCGTATGACTGGTGGCCATTCAAAACAGAACAGCCATAGTGCCTGAGAACTGTTATTATACAGGGTGTGAATTACAGCAAAAGGACTGTAAAATGCAACAGAGTTTCAGACTTTGATTACAAAGATTCATCTCAGCTCTCCAGAGATTATAAAGGTGTTAAATGACTTCCATTCTGTGCTTTTCTAATATTTCAGATTTTACAGTAGCATCACTGTCAGGATCTGTTTGACATTCTGTAACACTTTCTCAAACAACAGCCTGTCTCTTCTCCTGACAGGGAGCATGCTTTGAATGAAAGTTCATTAGTCTATTGAAACATCTCAGTTAATTGCTAAGCTAGTACCCGGAATTGTCAAGTTCATATTTCCATCTGTGCCACAAGCATAGCAATAAAGAATTTTTTTTGGACAGGTTAATTTGCCTAAAATACCGTGTAGTCAATCAGAGGAACAAAGTTGTTGATGGGAGCATCTGTCAAACTGGAGCTTTCATCAGGGCTGTCCCTCTCTGCTAGACAAACATCTCTGGCTTCCACGAGCTGGCAGAAATACAGCAAACAATAACAGCAGCTGCACTAGAATAATGTTATTCCGCTGCTAAACACCAAACAGCTGGGTGTTGCATTGGTAAGAATGGTTTATCGTTTAGCTTCTTATGAAAATAAAATCCAGTCATTCAAATGTAGCATTGTTTTAATATTTAATTTAGATTGTTTATATTATTTGCATTTTGTTAATTTTACATTTCATATAATTTGCTTCAAAACAGTACTTTCTTGGAAATTGTGTATGTGCATGTGCACACATAAAGATTCCTAATACGTGGTGGTTTGCTTTAAAGAACAAAACAAAAGCAAATTAAATGTCTGCATTAAAAGCAAATTAAATGTATGAACTGAAACAATTTAAATGAGTTGGGCACTTGCACTGAGATTTCCAAGGCATGCACTACATGGCCCACAGTGTGCCATTAATTTTCTGACAATCAGAAAGATCATTTAACAATTAGGTTCTGATCTTCTACTGATTTCTCTCATCACTGGTAGTGCACACAGTGACTACCTCCAATGTTTGCTACATGAAAGACATCAGTGTTAATGGAGAGAAAAATACAATAACTCATTTTCCCACAAATAACATTTTCATGCTCTAGGAGATAAGCTCGAAATGCAAGTCATTCCAGCTAAATCAGTGGATTTAGCCTGGATTTACTGTAGTGTGAAAGAGTGACCAGAGCTGCAGAGCATAAAGGGCCTTGATGTGATGAAAATAAGGTTTCCTCTGCACCTTTTCTCTAGTTCTGGGAAGAACAGAGCTTCCTTGGAACATTTCCTTTAAAGTGTCTCTTTTTGCTGTTGATGACTTTAAATCCACGTGTACCTGTGCAGGTAGAAGGCAGTTTTGTACGTGAGTGATTCTTGATGGGCATGACTGCATTCTGTCCCAAAATTTGAGGTTCACCCCAAGATGGGACCAGAAAAAGAAAGAAAAAAATAATTTGCAATCATCTGCATGGGAGGGTTTCCTGACCATTTGTAGTTTTTAATCTCTGTGATATAGTGTGAGGTTTGACCTTGAAAATTACCAGTACTTACCCATCTAAGAGGTGCTGTAGGCTGTTTATTTGCAAAGCACTTTTAATATCCTCTTCTGAAAGATGGTGGAAGCCTACCCAGCATTAATAGTGTTTTGGTCCTTCCCTGGAAAAGTGTCATTCCCCCCTTCTGAATAGATTTACTTTTCCATCATGGCTGAGCTCCCTGGCAACTTCTTCAGGGAAGTCAAACATAAGTGTGTTAGAGAGAGAGTCTGCTCAAGGGGAGAGTGTTCCAAAGCTCTTCCGTGGGAGATGGAGTCCCTTGTCACTGCCTTGTCCTGGTGTTTGACAGTGGGTGGAAGGGGAGAGGACAAGGTGGGCAAAGATAAATTTGTGGAATGTTTGACTCCATCCCCCATCCGTGCTGTCCTGCTTCTTTCCGGGCCTCTCAGATGAGAAGGGAGAGAAGTTGGCAGGGGAAAGATTTGGGAAGAAGAAAATCCATCAATTTTGGAAGAACATAAGCCTATCAACTGCTCTGTATTCTGTCAGGGTGTGGGGGAGTACTTAGCTTGTCTTATTAATGTCATATCAACACATCTGATTAATAATGATAGAACCACTGGATACCATTGAAAGAGAATGTAAACCCATCAATGCTAAGAGGTCAGGACCCAGAGAAATTCTTTTCTGAATACAGGCATGCATACAAATATATAGATAAGTTTCTCTGTCTCCTTTTGTGAGAGTTTGTGTCCTTAGCAAAGTCAACAGAGGTTTGCAGAAAGCCCCTCTTTTCATTATCCTGAAATTTTGACTTTTGCCCTTTGAATTGACCTGAGTATCTCCAAATCCATGGATTTTTTTTTTTTCAGGCAGGTAGTCAATGCAGGACAGTTCTGAAAGTTTACCCTTGTTTGCCCTGATTACTGTATCTTGTCATTAGAATCAATCTTGTCCTGAAAACCATTTCCTGATCGAAAGTCTTGCCAATAAGCCCATGATTTCATTTACTAGCAGATGATGGGTTTTTTTGTGGGTTTTTTGTTTGTTTGTTGTTTTTTTTTTTCCAAATTCACAGCTTAACTGTAGAGCTTTGTATATTTAGTGGGTTTCCACAAAGCTTTGCAGATGTGACTGCAGCGCCAGGCTGGGAGTGCAGGGGCTGGAATTCTGCATGTTAGGAATCAGGACCTGCCCCAGCTGAAAAGTCAGTAATGTTGTAGTCAAACCTCATCCCAACAGCATTTTCTCCTTGTTCTAGCACCCACATCCATAAATCCACCGAGTTGGAAGTGGTCACTTTCAATTTACTGCGTGAAAGAGTGTGGCTCCAGGTCATGCCATTTCTTTTCTTGTTTGGTTTATTTGAATGTTTTTGGGTTTTTTTTAAGTGAAGTATGATTTAGAGGCAGTTGTGAAATTTTCTATGTGGCTCGTATAAATTGAGTTCAGTTACGATTATTCATTTTATTTAAAAAGTAGAGTAGTTGACTAGCTGTTAATGGCCAGCTTCTGAAGGGAGGTCTTGATCCCGGGTTAACTTCACGTTCCTGGAGGACAATTTGTCACGAAACCACCATAATGTGTTGTTAATGATTGCTTCATGGAGCCCCTGCGCTCCCGGGGAACCATTAGGCTGGCAGACCATCTGCTGCTGTTAGTCCATGCGTGGCATTCCTGTGCCCTGACCTGCGGGTGTTTGGCCAGCACAGGCAGAGCAAGTGTTGAAAGCTGGAGGTGTTGGCCAGAATAAACTCTCAGCTGCAACAATGCTGAACGTTCATTGCATCAACTGGTTCTGAATTTGTGGGGAATCCAGAAACAGCCACTTACGGAGGCTTAGTGGGTTTGTTAAGTCTGTTGGATCAGAGCAGGGAGCCAGGGAAAGCTAAAGAGAAGACCATTTCCCAGACAACAGGAGATGTCATAGACATTGGTGGAGTGTCCTCTTTGAACCAGCCGTGCTGCCTTAATTAGCTCCTTTTAGCAGATGAGCTGCAGTGTGGAGCCTGGCCTTGCCCAGCCCTGGGTGCTCAGAGGACGGGCAGAGGTTAATGCAGGCTGAGTTCCCGAGGGACCGGCAGGGCACCGAGTGACTTCTGCACATCACAGGCACAGTTTTACCCCGTGACTCGAGGGCTCCTGGAGCTCCTGTGCAGTTGAAACGCTCTTTCCACACAGGCAGCTTGTCCCGGTTTCAAAGCAGTGACATACGGAACGTGTTCCTGCTTTTGACCCTTTGTTCCATCTCCTGAGTGCCTTTGCTGTAAAGACAGTCGCACCCTACAGCTTATTTTCTGCCTTCAGTCCTGGCCATTAATTCTGGCTGTTCCTTTGGTGGGTGGAGTTCCTTTTTATCTCTGTTTTCACCTTTTGGTGGCACAGGAGCCTCGAACTGTGATTGTTCCAAGTTCAGAGATCTCACAAACACTTGCCATGACAGAACACTTGCCTGCTGCTGTTCTGCATATCACTTGATCTAATGCAACACATCACGTCTTCCTATAAACTGTAATAACCTAACCTAGAAACCATCAGGGCTGTGACAGCAACCGCTGCATTGAACTCTTTTGTTGCATCTTATATTTGCACTGACATTTTAGTGTGCATGTTTTTGCTTCCCTTACTTCTGTCTGTGAGCTCGTGCACTTTGTGGCACTATAGATTATGTCATATAAGAATGACGGCTTTATTTGCTTTTATTGTCCACCCTGGAAGCATTGCAGGCTTGATTCTTAAATTAATCTTTATTGTGTTTCTAAATTTCTTCTTATTCCTTGACATAACCTGCTATCTCTCAGACTTAGCTTTACTGGCTACAATCAATTTATTATTCATAAATTCTCTGTTTTGACAGCAGTAGTCTGGATTCAATTATGCCAAAAGGCCCAGTCATACCAGACTGGGGTGTTGAAAATGAATTGCTCAGTGATGTGATCTGTCTTAGTGAACACTAAGTGATGCTTTGATAATTATATAGACACACATATGCAGGGGGAAAAAAAAAAAAAGCTCTGGGAACATTTTTTGTTACCCCCCGTGGAAAGCAGCAGAGAACAGAGGAGGAAGATAAATTGACAGATTATTAGCTGAGGCATCTTGTAAAGCCAGGCAGGGCCCACTGCTCCAGCTCTGCTGCCTGCGCCGCTGGAGGCTGGACCGCAGTGGAAGACTGAAGACTGCAGCAGTACACGGAGCTGCAGACAAAATTAACACCATCATTTAGTTTTATTTGTTAGAGTTTTAAGTGAGCTGGAAGATAAAAATGTTTAAAATAACCCCTCAGAGAGACTGTGCTGGAGAATCCCGGAATCTTCATATTTCCCAATGACAGAACTGTACCTCTGCCGGTGTTTTTGGGGAGCAGGAGAAGGGGAGAGCAGGCCAGGTTGTCTTTCAGGCTGACAGGTGAGAGGATTGACTGGAGCAGTTTTGAAGGCTGCACGGGGTGTCTGTCAGAAGACAGCAAGTTTTGCTGACAGCATTGGATTTACACCCTCTTATGGGCACGTCCTGTGCACCCAGACAGTGACTACACACTGTTCCCTTCCCCAGGCTGTGTTTCCCTGCCAGGGTGAAAACACCGCCTTGCTGAACTAAGACCCTGCAGGCACTGTGGGTTAAAAAGAAGAAAAAAGAAAATAATTATTTTGTCCTAAGGTCTTGGTATCTTTTGTGATAATTAATTTTTGTTGTTAGAGCTTTCCCTGATTGGAGTTGCCCGTAGGATTAAAACAGGTATGGCGGGAGGACAGAAACCTCCATGCTTGTTTGTCAGGTGGTCAGGCTTTTCTCTAGAGCAGAAGTGGAGTGATTTGGCACGTGCTGTGTTTTTGCCATGTGAACACACGCAGTTTCTGATCCAGAAAATCTGCTCCAGGGTGCCCATGAGGGATGGAGGGGTCCTGGGGAGAAGCCCCATCCCCGTTCCCAGCAGTGGACTTGGGGGAGCTGCAGGAGAACGTTGGTGCAAATGTTGGGAGAAGCTCACTGGGAAATGCAGGTCTAAAAATGGGCCAGAAATTGGAAGTCCGGGGAGCCGAATTCTTTTGAAGGTCAGATCCTGAGTGTTTCAGGTCGCAGTTTCATCTAACACCTCGAGGAGGAAAAGTGGCTTTTCCTTCCTGAGTCAGCTGATTCACCTCCCCAGCTCGCGGCACACAGCTGATAATTAGGCTCAGCTCTTGGAATGGGATTTTTCATGAGTAGGTTCGGAGGCAATGAGGCATTTCAGGAAGTCAATATTATTGCAGTTAATTTACACTTGGAGAAACTGAGGCAGCCAGATGTGTGCCAGGTCGGTCACTCAGTCATGCCATCCCACGGGTAGAGCTGGGGATACAGCCCAGCCCTGCTGCACTGTGAGCTCTTTTTGACTGGTCAGGCTTTGTAATTCTGAGAGAGGTTCTGTTTAAAAACATTTTATCTTTCGTGACTACCAGCAAAACCAAAGCAAGAGAGTTCAGTAACAACTCTCCTCTTCTGTACTCTCTCTCACGAGCATTTCTTTTTGTTTCTATTTCCCTGTATTGTTTTTCTTCAGCAGCAACAAAGGAAAATATTCAAAAAATGAGGAAAACGTGAAGGAGGAAATAAGAAAACCCTCTGCTTGAGAAAGGGAATTCCAATGTAGAGATTGGAGAAAAAAACTACTGCTGCTGAAGCTAATAAGTGTCTAATTATTGTCAGGGTAGGTGTCCGGTACTGTTAGTTATCTACTTCCTTAATCCTTAGATGCCTCAGCTCATCACAACAGGAAAATAATCATAGGTGGAGAGAAGCTGTTTCTTGAGGAAGAAGTCAAGTGTCAGAGAGAGCATCCAGAGAAGGCAAATAGTGTGGATTTAGGGAAGAGAGCTGTGGATGCCCATAGATGCCACTTCCTGACATTTTAGCACCATGGCTCCCTGGATACCTGTGCAATCACTGGTGGCTTTTCTCTTTCTGAATGACTTTCATGCTTGGGTATTACAGACAGAGCACATGTGATTATCCTTTCAGTGTAACAATACACCCCTCCTGCCACTGGGAAGGAAACAGCAAAACAGAGCTCAGTTCTGCAAGGGCTGAATGTTCCTGCTGGTCTTCCGATTGCCACGAGGTCTGCCTTTAGATTCCCAGTGGGAGAACCGCTTTTGCAAGCTGAAGTTCTTCAGCTGACTGAAATTGTGCTTTCCCTGCTGCAGCTGCCACTTCCTTTTGTATATTCAGTTGTAATCCAAATTTCACGATGTCTTTGGTCACCCACTTCACTACCTACCAAGGCAGTTTCTCAGCCTTTTTGATAAGGAAATCATCATCAGCGTAAAGTTGATTGCAACATCTGCACTCCCCCTGCTTTCCCCCCTCCCCATCAGTGACACCATCAAGTCTGGCTCCACTGATAATGAACAAAAAAAAAGGTGAGAAAGAAGAAACCAGCACGAGTGAATATTGCTGTCCAAAAAAGTAATATACGTGCAGCTTGTGCCCAAGTGAAAATACTTGGGTCTGTGAGATTTGCACACTCTTCATGGAGTTCATCAAAAGCCATGCGCTAAATATACTGGATCAACACTGATTTATTATCTGTCTACCTGACCCCTAGCTGATGTAATCAATATGTTTATGATCCAGACTGTAAAGTGTCTAAATTATATAGTGTGCATCCTGTGACATCCCACTCTAGCAGCAGCAAAGGCAATTACTCAACGGGCTATTGATAATAACCACTGGCTACCTCAGCTCGCATTGGTAATTTACCATCTCATGTCTCATTGAATTAATTGATTCCCTTTATTGGCTATGTAGATAATTTCCTGTGTTTTGCTATTTTTTATTCTCTCTTAGAGAATACTTTGTGCCTTACCAGTGCACTATGTTAAAAGCAAAAGAATATGGTAACTGAAGTGTTTGAGTCTTGAAGGGCAAGGAATGGGCTATTATTTCATAACATATGATAAATTTAATATTAAATAATAATCCTGTGTGGGTTTCACACATGAAGCAGCTGCTGAGGTGCCTGAGCAAACCCAGGTGTGCTCTGTTTTCCAACCTCCCTGTGCTGTGGGTTGGGACCCTGCAAAGTCCCTGGGTGGCAGAGGGTGGCTGTGCCTCCCGTGCCAAGGAGCAGTGCCCATCCTAGAGCAGTTTGCTCCATAAGGTGGTCGCTGAGACTTTGCCAGCTCGGGAGGTGCTGGAGCACGTGCATCAGGTAATAGCTGCTAATTGCTGTGAACTCGACAGCAGAGCGCTGCCAGCTTGCTGGGGGGAAGGAGCACTTCTTGCCAATTGTTAAACTCCATCCCCACACCTCCACCCCCAAAGTCCCTGTAATGCCACCCTGCCGGTCTTTCTAAATGGATTTCATTTGAGAAAATAATGTTTTCCAAACAGATCTTTTAAATTGTGTTCAAAACCACCCAAACCTGGTTTGTTGGGGCTTTTCATCTTCAAAGCAATTTGTAGCACTGGCTGATAAATATTATGTTACAGTTAATATATCAAAGCATAATGTGGTCTGAAACAGAATTGGTAGGTCATCCATCTGTGTCACATGAAAGGAACTGTTTTCCTGGCTTGGTCTGCTAGTTACCTCTTTACCAGACTAAAGGAAATAACTTTGTAGTGAATCTTCAAAGAGATGCTAGGCTGCTTTCCCCTTCTCTTCTCTTCCTAGGGATTTGGAATAGTTTTAAAGCATCAAAATCCTGATGTGTTTGGGAAAGGTTTCACATGCTGGCCATAATCTTTGTGCTGTTTCAGCTGTGGGGTCAGCTGTCTCACCACAGCGAAGGTCAGCCTTTTGGGTAACAAATGCCTTGCTGGAAAAAGCGGGTGATGTTTTATGGAGTTCTCCAGATTAGCTGCAGGTGCTGAGTGAAGAGCCCTCTCTTTTTCAATTTCACATAATTTGAGTTCTGTCCCTTTAGTCATTTGCTGAACACTGTTCAAAGATGATTACCTTACATATGAAAATTGGGGAATGGCAAGCTCACGGAGGAAGCAGTTCCTCTGAAAGGCCAGCATTCCTCTTTTGTGGTTTTTGCAGCTTATTAGATGTGTGGCTCTGACCACTCACAGAAGCAAACTCTAAAGGCACCCAGTGATTGCAGCCACCTTTTCAAAGGTACCCTCTAAAAAAACATACATGGCAATTAGCTCGCTAAATTGACTTGGTTCCTAAAATGTATTAAATCTCCCTGAGTTATTTAAAGTTGACTTCTTTTTAGTCTATAAATTTAAAGATTTATTGGTGAATTTATGCTCAGTGTCTTCACACTCCAAATTAAGGGTAAGATTAAAGGCGTAAAGCCCGTGGTGAAATGTGAACAACTTTTACAAAGGGGGTTAATCTAGTGTCCCCACCCACTCTGTTGGCCTGGAGGGGTTTGCTGTGTCCCAAACTCCTATCTCTGTTTGCGTCTGTAATCTGATATTCTTGAAATGTGATAAGAAAGAACAACACAGACTTCCATCTTTCATTACCATCCTTAGGAAAGCTTCCAAATTTCAACTACCATAGGCTTCTATTGAACTATCCTACTGTTAAGGATCATTTAAAAAAACCTACTTAATCTATCTTGAAGACTTTAGTTTGAGGAATAAAAGGAGTATAAACAAGAAAGTTCAGTTATAAGCACCGAGCTGATATGAGAAGTGAGAGCTTGAGAAAAATCCTTGGGAAACAGATGGGGCTTGTGCTGTTTCTCTTTCTTCTAAAGCCTCAGTTCTCAGCAGATCATCTCATGGTCTGTTCACTCCAAACATTGGAAGGGCAGGTGCTTCTTGGCCTTTCAGAAAACACAAGCACTGCTAGTGAAGGACTTGCCATTACAACAGATACAACCTTCTCTCTAGCCAAGTATTTTGTGTTTCTTAGCATTTCTTTTCTCCTGTGATAATGGAGGAAGGAATGTGGATTTGATAGCCAGGTATCTTGTCTTGGACTCATTCTTGTTCCTTCTGTTGCCTTACACACATATCTCTTCTATCTGATGAAAAGTGTTGTACTCATTTTTATTTCCTTATTATGCAAAGAATTAAACTCTGAGAACGGCGGCTCGTTGCATTCACTGGGAACTGAATTCTTTAACTATAAAATTATGTTCTATGTATTCATGAAAATGGATCAATTAAAGTCAAGGGGACTACTCACATGAGCAAATGCTAATTAACAAAACTGATGCTCTAATGAAGAGAACATGATAACATTGCAGATAGATCCTGAATATTAAACATACTTCGCTCGGCAGCAGTAGAGGTGTTTATAGTCTATAAGCAGTTTATTAAATTTCTGGTTGGAAATAAATGCTTTGGGTTGGCTTTCTAATTGGTAAATGTGCTGTGCTTTTAGACTCGAGTGCTGTCTGGAGAAGTTCTGATGCACGCATCCCAAGTGTGCTCCCAAGTCAGTGCTGATCCTTAGCCTGGTGATGCATGGATTGCTGATACCATCTAGCTAAAACAGGCAGGTGGTTTTTCTGCAGTAAGAGCTGAAGATATTTCTTGCCCAGCTGGGGAAGAAGATAAAAAAAAAAAAAAAAAAAAAGGCAAAAAAGCTCTTTCCTTCTGAAAAAATAAAATTAAAAAAAGCTCAAAAAGCCTAGTAATATAAAGAAGAGACATCTATTATCACATGTAAGTCAGTGGGAGAGAGTCTTCAGAACAGCCTGGTAGCAGGATTTTCACATTAATTTATTTTCCTATTCATGGAAAGTCTACTTTCATCACCAAGTGAACTTGGTGCTAATTAATTAAATATGAACTATTGATTAATGTATGAGGAGCAGTGAAAGCTGTGGCTACAGGACTGGTCTTTTTTCAGAGACTTTTCTGTATTCTCACTAATATCATCTTAATATTTCATAGTTCAGGTCGGGATGGGCAGAAGTAAACAACCACTGAGGGAGCGAGGAGGGGGTCCCTGCAGTGTGGTTTTGCAGGAGGGACGTGAACGGAGCTGGAATGGGGACCCTGGAGAGCCACCTCAGCCAGGGGTCCTGTCCTGTCTCACCCGTGGACAGTCCCACAGCCATGGCCTGGGTGGGCTTCCAGAGGCAGCTGCGAGGCCAGCTGCTGGGTGCCTCCTTTAGTCTGACTACTTTCCTCTCCTCTGTTCTTCCTCCATGCTTTTCTTCTCTTTTCCACATTGTTTTCCCGAAGTGGGAGGGGAATGATCCTGATGGGTCCCTTCTGATCCAGCGTGTTCTGATTCTGCGCAGTTTTGTTGACCAGACCCTCTGTGTGCAGCTGAAATCACCTAAATCCAGGCTTGTCCTTCTGACTGAAAGCTTAGTTGAACATGGAAACATGAAACCATTCTGATGGAAGTGCCCAGGAATGCCTCTGGTAGAGGGGTCTTTCTCACACACCCAGCCAGGAGGACATTCAGCTGTAACAGACCCTGGAAAGTAATTCTTTCCGTTTGTTCTTTAAACAGTAGATTTGTTTGAAAGGACTGTTGATTTTAGCATATTACAGGTATATGTTAGTTGGGGGCCACATCCATGGAAAGTGTGACATACACTATTGCTGAGGAACCAGCAACAAAATTGTGGGGAAAGATTTTTTGAAAAAGCAAAAGTAAAAAAAATACCCGAACGCCTACAAAAGATAGTTTTTTCAGTAGGTAGTGTGTTACTGGAAGGTTGTCTTTGTGTTTCTTCCAGACAATAAAAACTGTCATAACCCAGTATAGGATATCAGGAGAAACTAAATTATCCCACTGTGTGCCTGGTGAACAGTATATCCTGACTGTTGTCCTGGCACATCCACATTTTTGTAAGCCTATCCCCAAGATGTTTAAAACACAACAGATGTGATTCCACTGATGTATAATGAAGTTTGCCACAAAAAGGCTTTTCTTAAAGAAGTGCTTTGAGTCTGAAGTGACAGACAGATGTCAAGGTGATGCAAAGTGTGAGAGGGAAAATTGAAAGCAACCAAATAATTGAAGTCCTTTATGGGATGTGATTTCGCCCAACTTTGAGAAGTGCGTGTCTTTTGTAGGTGGGCTGGAATGTTATCAATCACCCATGACATACGTTATTTGTGCATAATTAGCTGGTATTGCCCCACTATTCAGCAGTAAGTGTGCTGTGCGTGCTCCACATGTTGTTTGATCACAGCCTCATCTGTCATTAAGACATAACGTACCAAATATAAACTATTTCTGCTCTCCGTGCCGACGTGTCTCACTGGTGTAATCTCTAATTGCCCCAAGACTGCTCCCCAGCAAGCTGAACCTCCCTCCCTCCCTCCAAGCTAATCCATTCCAGCACTGCCAGGAACCACCAGCTTTTAGTCAAAGAGCAAATACCTGAATCTGAGCCGGGGTTTCCGAGGTAATCCATGGAATGTTCTGGTGTTGGTTCTCATGGTGGCCTGCCTTTGATGCATGGTCTGTCACCGAGCGTCCGTCCCACCTTCAGCCTTTCAGATCTTCATAAGCCTGGGAGATGAAGGGTAATTTCAGGGATGTGATGAACAGCAGAACATCCTCTGGTCAGCTCAGAGGGCCCTGTGGCACTAATTAAGATCTCCAGTGTCTCGGTGACCTTGGCTCTGCCTGCAGCCGTGGTGTGAGGGGACACGGGTGGGGCGGGACAGGGATGTGCTGAAAAGCAGCTCGTTAAAAAAGAGACATGGGAGGACAAAAATAGATTTGCAAGTAAAGTTAGTGAATGAATCTCCTGAAGTCCAGGTGACCTGGAGGGTTTTATTGTGGTTAAAGGGAGAAAAATGAAGTCTTTTTATAGTGATGGTGGTGCTTGTTTTTCCAGTGATGGTGTTCTGTGTTTTACAGTAAAGCATCTATGTCTCTTTGCAAGGAAATCTCAATAGAAGTTGAACTTCTTAGATATTTTACAGAGTTTCCAGGGATAAAAATACCAGCTTTTTCCATTTGCTCTGAATGCTCTGTCTAACAAGTATCCTTTTCCATTTTTTATTATTTTTACAGTAGCATTTATAAAAAAAGCAAATTAAAATATTTAAGCACAACACTGAAAACATTTGTTCATGACTGCTGGCCAGATTCCAGCTTGTGTAATTAAATCTTGCAGTCTGTTACCTCAGCGCTTCCTGCAGTTCCTGCTCAGTGCAGGCTCTTCCCTTGGTTTCTGGCCACGGCCAGTTTTGCTCTTGCTTTGCACTGTGGCACAGCTGCCACTTTATATCACAGGGATGGCTGCATTTCTTTGGGAAAACTGACTTTCATATATAAATAATTGTTAAAGTGCCTCAGAAACCTCCCTGGGGTGAAGAGCGCCATTGAAAAATAATAAGCCTTTCAAATACATTATTAATATCGATCCCGTTGTTGATCACGTTCAAAAACAGGGACAGGGAAAGGTGAGTCTGCCAGTCTGTGTTACACCCCAGGACCTGGGAAACCTGGGTGTGACACCAAGCCCTACCCCAACCTCCTCTGTGAGACTGGACAAGATGTTTATCCTCTTGTGCATCAACCCCCCTCCCTTAGATTTCCTTGCTCCACAACTTATTTAGTACGTATTTTTATGCTTTTTGGAAAAAGAGATTTTTGTTACTGTGGGTGGCCCCTTCTCTGATTGTGTCATTGAGTTGGACACCATGAAACCGTGCTGGAATGAGCAACAAGGAAGTCATGATATGTGGGGCCAGGTTTATGATGCCTTTCTTGTCTTTACCCTTTGCAAGCAAACATAGATATTTTTCTAAATTAGAAATGATGAAGTATTTCTCACACTGCACGCAGAGGATCACCAGCAGACTTGTTTGTTCTTTGCTGATTTTCTGCTGCACAGTGTAGGCATTTATGCCCCGTCCACTGCCAGCTTTTTTATCCTTCTTCACCCCTTATCTACTCTTTTGTAACCTTGGAAAGCAATTTGTAACGCGTGTGAATGTGCAGAAAATACTCAGTGCTGATTCCCATACAGTAGAGCAGTTACTTTTAGCTGTCCTTTAGTTTGAGTGAAGTCCTTCACTTTATGCTCAGATTAACCAATGTTCCAGCTGAATTTGATGTTATCTCTCTTTTATTGATGTGAATTATTTATAGCAGAACTGTTGAATCATCAAAATGCGATTCCTGAGACTATTATTTATGCTAAGATATTAATCCCATGTTCCTATTAAGATTTATCCTTCTGTTCCTCATTCTGGATTCCTGAATTAAATTTAATTATTCCGTCTTTCTCTCTTGCAGTTGAAGTGCAGTTAGGTTTGTAAAATAGAAGTATTGGATGGTGGGTGACTCTGTTGAGGTCAAACACAAAATCTGTCTTCCCTGCTTTCCCGTAGGGACGGATTTGAATTTGTATCAGTATCACAACCAAAGGCAGCTCATGGGTAGCACCAGGGTTGAAGATAAACCTCTTTATACGTGGGATATTTCTGGACGTGTGAATGCAGTATTTAGATCGGTCCCGACAGAGACTATTGTATTCATTCTCTCCAAAGGTGACTTCTTGGGAGAGAGCTCGATGATGCTGCGGGTGTAGCCTTTTCCTGCTCTCCTCCTGCAGGGTGAAGCTTGAGGTGAAAGGTGCAGGTGGTGTTTTTTTCTCTCCAGCAGACAGTTCCATGGGTATTTTATAAGCAGTTTCTCAGAACAAGTGTCTTCCTTCCTTCCTTCTGTTTTTCTCTTGCTTGGCACCAAGATAAACCATGTACAAATCCACATGCAGCCTGGAGGTCGCACCCACAGCCCACGTTGTGCCAGCTGTGGGAAAGGGTGTTGGAAGATCTACCCGGGGCAGGAGCATGGAGTGAGTGTGTCTCTGGGAATCCCAGCACCAGGAGGAGCTGTGTTAGCTGAATGAGTTTAATGCAAAGGCAGGTGTCAAACTGGTTCTCTGTCTGGTAGCCTGGAGGATTTTGCAGCTTCAGGGTGAAATGTGGCTGCTTTTATTTTCCTTTGTTCCCTTCCCGTGGGCAGAGGCCAGCGGGAGTGAGAACATGTGGCTGTGACTTTTCTCCCTGGCTTTGGACAGGAAGAGTGGTAAACACAAACGAGAATTTACTGCCATAACCAGATGGATCAGAACTGTTGGGGGGGTCGTTGCCTTCCCGAGCTTTGCAGGCTGGAGCAGGCAGCTCAGCCCCTGGGGATTGCCCCAGCCCAGAGCCCAGGCTCTCCTTCCTCTCTGCCCGACCTCTGTGCCGTCCTCCTGCCCTTGCCCAGCCCCTTTGAAGTCATCCTGCACTCAGAGGGGCTGCAGGTTACGGCAGCACATTTCATTTTGTGCAGCTCCAGCCACACTCCACAAGCACTTCTGCAGCTCATTTTAGGACCTTTTATAATAATTACAGTTTTTCCAGGCATTTCTCAGTCTCTGTATTCCAGTCAAACCCCCCCAGTCTCTTGTGCTGTTAGTAATGATGTTATGGCAGAGAGATCCCCCTGGCTTTATTAGACTCAGATTTATACAGTGTTTCTGTCTTGAATTATTCAAAACAAGACCCAAACCAGGGCTCTGGATAAAAGCCACCCACACATGTAGGGCAAGCCAGGTGTAAAGTTTGCAGCCACAGTTCTAGTTCATCTCTGGCCTTTGTCTGTATATCTGATTTCAAAAAAAAAAAAGGTTAAAAAAATAGTCTGATTTAAATATAAACCAGCTCTCTCAAGGATTCTTCCTTTGGTGTACGTGTATATTTTTATACCAGCATTTGGAAAACCTTTTAGCTTTAGGTACCAACAGGTGGTTCCCCAGAAAGCACACATCCAAAGCAGGAGTCAGGCCTTTTGTTTGTACATGAATGGCCTCTAACCTCTGATGTTTTCCTTTTATTTGTTCTGAGAGCAGAACTTAACTCATCCTGCTCCGGGGTGACAGGGTTAACCAGCTTCTGATACCACTCCATGGAATAGCAGTAGTGGCAGCCAATCAACTGCAGCCCATTTTAAATCATTCCTAATGATTTAAAGAAGGGAGAATGTCACCCAGAAGAACCATTTCTGCATTTTAAGATATTTTCTGCAATATTTTCCTGTGCCTGATGTGCTGGATGCAAGCCCTCGATCTTCAAATCCTTGTTGCCTTTTCAGTGATGAATGGCAGAGTTCTGTGTGTGAGCACAAGTATTCAGGGCTGGTGTTTGGGGTTAGTGGAGTGGCAGATTCTCTGCACTGTCAAAAAACACTTAAGTGTTTCCTTTAACTAATTAGGCAGAATGTGCAGACAGTCATATCTACTCCTGAAGAACTCACTTGAACCATTTGAAGCACAATGCACACTGAGTTTAGATTAACGTTACTATTGTCAGTGGGGATTCCTTCAGTTGCAGGTTTGGGTTTTCATTTGCTTTCCTTTGATTGAGATCCTGGGTACAGCTTGTTTGCATTGTCGTATATGCAAATAAGAATAATATTAAAAACATATAGTAGTTATTCAAAATGCTGTGGAAACATTTGCAGTCATTCTCACAATGCCCATGTGGAGTAGGTAAATATCGTGGTTATTACTTTAAGGCAGTTTTGCATGGGAGAGAACGTGTCGTAGCATTGCCGATGGAAAACAGGCATCAGACCTCCAAACCAGAGAGTGACATGAAGGGACCTGACACATTTCACGTTGTTTATGTTTGTATCTCAGTTTCAGAGCTTTCAGAGAGGACTTTTTTTAAGTTTTCTTGACAGTGAGGAATACTGAAAACCTCTTTGCTTTTAATGAGCAATGAAATGATGTCAAATCTTTCCTGAGGTTGGAGGCCCTCAAAGAGCTCAGAGAATTTCACAAGACTTAGTCATCCTGGAAGATGGCAGAGATATTGTCATGGAATTGGGTGGGATTTGTGCAATACCCAGGTCTCCTGTGTGGAGTTGACATTTCGGGGGCTGATCACAGTAGAAATACCAGGTTTCATGATTTGCCACAGGTTGTTTAAAGAATCCTGTTAAAACCACGTGTGCAGATTAAAATTTCTGGAAAAATGAAAGTTATCATTCTGTTTGCCACAGGGGTATTTGGAGCCTTTCTCTGGCCCCAGGCTGTTTCCTGCTCCCCTGTTGGTCAGTCTGGGTGTGTTGAGTGAGGAGGAACCACATCTCCACTGCTTCTTTGTGTGTCTGTAGCTGACAAAGGGGTCGATATAAACTTTTCTAGGTGGAGAGGATGAATCTTGCTGGAGTTAAGGTGCTGAATGAGTGGGAATTACATTACACAGTGTGATGTGGTGTCTGTGTCCCTGGAAGAAGGCATCTGGTGGCTGCAGTGGCGGGGCTTGAGGTCTCTGCAGTTGCTTCTCAGCTCGAGCTGCTGCATTTCCTCAGTTGTACTGAAGAAAGGATAAACTCATTGTAGGAAATCACACTGAGATTCTTAGCAAGAGATGGGGATTTTGACAGTATCACCCTTGCATTTGTCTAACTGGATTTCCATTTTACCGGGAAAGAATAAATGAGACAACAGTTGGTCCATTTATGCGCTGCTGTTGGGAAGTGAGGGGACCACAGAGGAAACCAGACACCCTGTGGCCCTTAAGAGCTCTTTATTAAAAAGATAAAGGAAGATATTTATCCATGATGTTGCCCTCCTGTATTTATAGGGATTTGAATGCATGTATCCAGTCATTGGTACTAATGAGCTTATCAGAGCCTTTAAAGTGTTTTCTAAATCGACTGGATAGAGCTTACCCAGGCTGTCCTTGAGACAGCTCTTTTCTTTTTTGCTTTTTTGAAATACCTTAGAGAGGGAAATATAATAATGTATTTGTGTGATCTCCAACACAGAACCCTGATCTTCAGTGCATCTCTAGGATGGCACAGGGAGGAAGTGAGTGATTGGAAGAGTGGGGAAGTGAGACCTATTCTGATATAACGAATCCTAAGCCAGATCTCCATCCTACTGCAGTTTTTGCTGTCTCCTACTATTTCTGTGGCTATATTCAGAGGCAGATGGGCCCTCCTTCCTGTGAAACACTCTGAATAATTCAAGCTTATGAAACAAAACAAGTATTACCCAATTATTAAGAGTTTTTCATTTACTTTTCATAATTCTGCCCATCACAGGGAAGGATTTCAGCGACTCTGCAGAACTGCAGCACTTTGCAGGATGCCACACTCATCATACCAGTTTCAGCAAACTTAGTCTTTTGCTTCTCTAATTCCTGTGAGTCTGTAAATGCAAAGTGCACATTTCTACGGGTTGTGTTCATCACTAGAATAACTAAATGAAAAAAATTTGCCTTATTCCTCAAGGACTTTCAACTCCACCTACAGCAGAGACTGCAATTATGCCCATGTCATTGATCAGGGGACTCCTCCCATTGCTCCAGTCTGTGGAGCATCAGGATTTAGCATTTAAACTATATTTAAGTAACTGATGTATTAGACAAAGGAAATCATGCAGTAAGTGGATTGCCATCTACTTTTAGCTCAGCATGCTTGTTGAATATGGGCCAAACTTCCTCGTTTCCTGGCGTTTCCTTTATTGTAGCCTGAGGAGCAGCGAATATCTGTGTGCAATTGGAGGTTTCTAGCATTTCACTTCACTGCATTCTCTGTTCCCTGTTGTCTCGTACAGACTGTCGACCATTTGTATTTCTGGGTTGGAACTAATCAGACCCATCTGGTCTTGCTGACAGTATGAGCCAGGAGAATAGCTCTGGATCATGATACAGGATCCTGGAACTTGGGGCACAAAGAAATGTACTGCCTCGCCTAGTCCTGTTTTTTAATAAACCAAATAGTGCCATAGTGCAGCTCATTTTGTCCTTTGTTGGTGTTTTTTTTTTTTTAATCAAAGAAAGCAATTATCTGTCAGAGCACAAACGTATAAAAGCTAAGCAATCCAGAGATTAAAACATTTCCTTCTTGCTTAACCTGTGAGTAGTTCTTTGCATCCGTACTGGATGGAGAATTTTTTGCTGGAATGAGTTTTTCAGCTACAGAATAAATTAGAAACCAGACAAAGAATAATGATTGTCTTTTCAGTGTTTCTTAATATCAGCTCATAAATGAAGGTGGGTAGTGCAGGAGCTCCTATTGCCTCGTCTGCATTGGAAAGAGCATCCAGGCAGCTCCTGCATTGCTAAAAGAATGCCAAATCAAAGGCAATGTGAGGCACTAATGCTGCATATTGTATGAAGTGTTCATACCTGGGAGTATTTGAATTACATCTTCATTGTACATTCGGGAGAGAGTTCAAGGCAAATCAAAGTTTGTATTGATTTTAGGACCGGGGAGGGGTTGTGGAGGATTATCTGAATAATTCTATTATTCACCTTTCTGTTGGAAAATTAAAGTGGATAGTGCAAAGAGCACTACTGAGAGAGATAAATGAGCTGCTTCACTTCGGAATGAACTCTCGTCTCGGAAAACTGTTGATATTATGTGCCTAAATTCCTTATGTACTTAGTAGAGTTATCTGCATAAAATATCCTTTAAATTCAAGAATGACTTCCATCAGCCCTGTAATGATATCAGAGGATGATTGTGCTCCCATTTTATTTCAGTGGGTGTACACAAATACTCCCATTCTGTAAGATTATTAAATCGCAAAGGGCGCATTTTGTGATTATTTAGGACAGATTCCATTTCAGCGGTTCCAAACCTTGCAACCTTGTTCAGAGCAGTAAAATAAACCTGTAAGATGAAGAAAGACATTGTTGTCCTTTGAGCAAACATACTGAACAAGGGATTCTGTAATTGAACTCCTACCAGCACCTTTGCCAATATAGCAGCAGAGGTACAGGGTTTGATACAGCCAGTTACGCACCTCCCCACAAACGGAGAGGCAGAAACACTGTGCTGGAGTTGTGCTCAAGGACTTGGGGGCTGTCCCTGAAACAGGGGAGCCAGGTCACAACTTTGCAGGATGCGGAGGCACATTTGTGTCCCTGCTCCATCGTGACACTGCCAGGGAGGTTATAAGTACTTTTAGTACCAGCGGATTTCGTAAGGCAATGTTAGTGCTTTTTACTCTAAGCTTGAAAGAAGACAAAAAGTCCAAAGTCCCAGCCACCAACCTAATCTGAGTGCAGAGGGGAAGGAGAGGAACTAACCAGAATCCTCTTGGTGTTGTGCTGCATCATAGACTTCAGAGGCAGAAAGGGTAAATGAGGGAGAGCAGAGTTGGCTAATCAGGCATGGAAATCAGAAACGAGCACCAGTCGCAGTTACAAAACTGCCTTACAAGGAATTTCTCAGCCTTTCTGCTCCTACCCCAAAAATCTGTTAACGAATGTGAAGGATATTTGTTCCTGCAGTAGGAAGGGGTGAAAAGGAGGTGTTAGATGGGTGAGCAACAGCACTGGTGGAAACGGCACTGAAGGAAGAACTAAGGTTTCTGCAGAACCTTTTTGGCAAGAACACATCTCTAAAGATTTCCTGTGGATACAAATACCCCATTTTCCTCATCCAAGAGAGGAAAAGGTACTGGGAATAAAACTCCAAATTACTCTTGAGCCATCTCACAAGGTTTTCACTCTTTCTTGAGTCTTGTTTCGAATAAGCTCCTACTCGAGTCAATAGAAATGTGCTTTAGTCGTAACGCTGTAAAAACCGAGTAAGCACTTTGAGATTTGCCCCATTGATTTTGCCAAGTTTTGGTTGAGTGAGAACTTAATAAAGATTTTGGATTGTGAAGATAAAGAACTGACTTTTGACATCCTGATTCAATTTCTGGCCAGTCATTTTACGGATTAACTCCCATTGAGTTCAGCAGGAGCGTGTCAGTGCGGGGGCTGAGTCAGGATCCAGGAGTCAATGTCTCGCCTCCCTTAACCCGCCCATCGATCCAGGAGTTCAGAACTTCAGGGAAGGAACAACCGTGGTTTCTGTGCCGAGTCTGATCACAGGGCAGGGGTCATGCTGGCTCCAGTACATGGAAAGTTCAAAGGAGTCCAAACAGAGGGAGGGATGCTGAGGACATTCGGTCTTTAGAGGAGGAGGAAGATTTTATCTGTGTGTATCAGCAGAGTGGAGATTTAGACTGGATGTTAGAAAAGAAGGGTCGTTGGGCATTGGAACAGGCTTCCCAAAGGAGTGGTCACAGCACCAGACCTGACAGAGTTGAGGGAGCATTTGGATGACCCTCTCGGGCACGTGGTGTGACTCTCGGGGATGCTCCTGTGCAGGGCAGAGGGGTGGACTCAATGATCCTTGTGGGTCCCTTCCAACCCGGCATATTCTGGGAAGTAGCTCCTGCAGTTACTGGCACGGTGTTTGTCTGGTGTTGGATGAAATCCCAGCATGCAGGAGGAAAAGGGACGATGTGGGGCTTGTGCCTGTGTTGGTGGTGAGCAAAAAGCACCGGGAAGGCAAGTTGGGTGCCTTGCCATGGTGAGGAGCACAATGTTGGATGATACAGTTGCTTGGAAAGTCCCAGCCAGCCTTCTCCAAACCAGAGGAGCAGCCACTCGTGCTGCAAATGTCCCTTCTTCCTTCAGCAGCAGAAATCAGACACGTTTCATGTGGTTTCCTGTGTTGCTGTCATCATGATTCTTCCATTTCTATTTTATTTCTTGTCTTTTTAAAATTACTTATGCCTACCCATTTGAGCACGTTCTTGGTGTATCCAGGATATTTTCCTCAAGATTCCTATGTGAGTTTGGTGGGAGATTATGCAGCATTTGTACAAGTTCTTATCTATACATTTGGGAATGGTGGAAGATCTCTGATTTTGAGGGGAGGACATGTTTTTTAAAAAGCAAGCCTGCCTGACTTATGGTAGAGATTAATAAACTAGCAAGATTTTATTTAGAAACATGAATTTTCTTTTTTTGGGTTACATAAGCACAACATAGTCACTTAAACATTTTAAATCAATTTTCTTTGCACTCTTAGAATTCAAAAACCACAAAATGGATTTCTTTCAAGTTTCTTGTATGCCAAGGTTCAGCCCAGAGGGATTTTTTTTTATTATTTTTTTGTGTGTGTGTGGCTTAGAATAAGGTTTTGTAATGAAAAGCCTGACGGATCCTTTACTATACTGTCACTAGGTACAATACCCTAATATATAGTGCAAGATTAACTTGTATTTTAATAAAGTATCTTGAACAGAATAAAAGGAGCATTTTAAAAGTATTAGTTGAAACCTGTGTAAGTTTGGTTTGACCCAGTATTAAGAGAATACACCTTTAGTTACCATGGTTCAGTCAAGGGAGAGCAGAAGAAGCCAAACTGTGATATAGGAAGCCTTTCACATGGTTAAACATTTCAGTACTTTGTTCCTTACAAAAGTTGATGCCTTTTGAAAACACAGCTAATCCATCAGCTTCTGATGATAAAAACCTGCTGAATTTCTTTGTGTAACATAGCCCTTCTTCCCAATTTCTTGGGAACAAAAGTAAAAAAGAATAACAAAGGGTATCATGGCCTTTCCTTCGGTCCATTCCGAACCCTGGCAATCAGTTGCTCCCTGCCCCTCAGTGCACGTGGCTCTGGAGCGCGGCCGCTCACGGGCAGAGTACAGGGGCAGGTTGTGCCCCTCGCTGGCACAGCAGCCTGGGCTGCCACTGCCACGGGAGCAGCTCCCAGCCTGCAGGGCTGGGGGGCTTCCTTTGCTCAGCTTCTGCTTTCATTTTTCTCCTGCAGATGTGTGCCATGGCAGCTTTTCACGTGTTAAAGGAGTTAAAATTGTTCATTATTAGAAATTTTGTTGAGAGATATGCACATGCATTATACATGTTCTAGTTGTATGCACTGGCACACTCACATGTATGTATGAATATCTGTATGTTTATTTATGTACCTTTGTGTTAGACATCTAAAGTCTATAATACTGGCCATTGTCAAATTAAGATGTAACTCATAGCAGGCCCTTTGATCTGATCCAGTGTGTTAAATCTTGTGGGACGTAAAGCTTGATAAGATTTGTGAGAGCCTTGATTACTTGGGTAGGAAAGATGGCCAGAGTTGGAGTAGTGCAGACTATAAACCTTTGTTCTTTGCAGCAAGCTCTAATTAAGGGAGTAATGAGGAACATCTTTGTGCTGCTGATGCCGTCCGTGGCTGCCTGTGGGGAGGTTTTGGACGGGCTCTGCAGCGCAGGGGTGGCCTGAAACCGAGGAGGAGGTTCTACACCATTGGCCTCATCTCAGGTGGCCATTTCCATTTTCCAGTTCATGTGATGCTCTCAGATATAAACTGCATTACCACGTCTGTAGAACAGCTTCACACAGAGTCGATTCAGCTTTACCCAGACCAGGAGCTTGGGTGCCAAGCACTGTGCACCGTGTCCTTTGTGTCACCAAGTGTGTTACACCGTGGGCACCAAAGTGACTGCACATGCACGGAATTACCTTCACATTTCTGTAAAAAGCAGAGCCCTTTTTCTGTGTTTCCTCTGGGATAGTTTTATACAACAGATGTCTGATCCCTGTCGCACATCCACATTGACTTTGAAAGTGGATGCTATAATATTATGTAATCTTGGCTTAAAGGCAAATATTAGCTAATTTAGCCAGATATAATCTACCCCCAAATGTCTACACTACTCACCACTGAAGCAGTGCTTTTAAAAGGTTTCTTAAAATAAGCACAAATTTAAAATGGTATGTTTAGCTCACAGGGAAATAACTAGTATTTAACTGGAGCATTGGTTTCCCTGTGCCATGCACTGCTGATTTACTGAAGCTGGACAAAGTAATTCCCATCAGCATTGATTGAGAATGTCCAGGTTTTGCCTTTCAATTAATTATGAAACAATCTGTTGTCAGCATTCCCAACAGATAGTGAGACTTTGCCATTCAGAGTTAATGGGGATGAATGTGGACGCACCGAGGCACTGGGAAGAAAGGCTGTAATGAAATTCAGACTGAGCTGGACTGGAGGAAAAGGGCAAAGAGGAGAAGAAAAGAATGAACACATTGAGGTCCTGGACAAATAGGGAGGGACTGATGAATCACTCTGTTCCAGCAGGCAGGATGGCTGCTGAGCTCGGAGGGACTTGGCATGAGGAGCCAATAACGCAGTGAGGAAAGTCCATCTGGGCCCCATAAATGAGCTGGGCTGGGGGGGACGGGGTGGTGGGGGTGGAAAACTGAGAGCTGCTGTCCTGAGCTGCCACCAGGACGCTGGAGTGGTCACACATTCATCAGCTGCAGATGCTCATCTGCGCCAAGGACGGGGCAGCAGCAGAGACTTTGAAAGCAGGCAGTGTTTATGGAGCTCCATCAGCACGTCTCTTGTTGGTGTTTCCAACTCCTCATCCCCCTGAGTGTGGAGGAGGAACGTTGTGCGATTGCAGATGAGTGAAAAGGTGCCCGAGGCTGCTCTGCTGGGGTGTGTAAGACTTTTTTGGGGGGGTTTCACCCCCGGCCCTGGTTCCCGCAGCACGCACAGCACGCTCCTCCCTGCCTGGGCTGTGCGGATGCGCGGACACGTCCCATGTTCATCCGGCTGTCCAGAGGGATTTGGATCCCCAAGGATGCGGGCAGGTGCCTGCTGGGATTTGCTGAATGTCGAAAGCAGTTGGCTCCCTAACACCCAGTGAAACGAGTGCGATGGGGTACGTAATTCACTCGCTGCGAGGCGCTGGGCTGAGTCTTTGCAGCAGCGAAATGCTCTTTGAAAACCTGACCCACCAAAAGAAACCCCGTCTGATACAGAGCCATAGGAAATATCCAAGATTTAGCATGTGACACATGAGTTTGCTTTTGGATATTTTTCCCTCAGTAACTTCAGAAGTCATTTTACCTCTATTTTTAATGCCACAGGGTTGTGCCTGCTGAGAAATTAGCAGAAAGCCAGGCAGTCCATCCATCATTGTTGGTGTGTTTGTTGGGGTTTTTTTC
The DNA here is from genome assembly GCA_013396735.1 of Grallaria varia. Taxonomy (NCBI): domain Eukaryota; kingdom Metazoa; phylum Chordata; class Aves; order Passeriformes; family Formicariidae; genus Grallaria; species Grallaria varia. Next base: position 123,207 of record VWZG01004336.1, on the reverse strand, counting down.
GTCTCACATTGTATATTGAAACTGATAATTAAGACTAATCTTTTAAATGCCTTTGTAGAAAAGGAGCACAGCAGGCACAGAATGGACTTTTTATTAAAATTAACAAAAGAAACAAAACTTGTACATTACAATATGTAACTGCTGAACATAGACTTAATTATTAACATTATTTCTGTAAGCCTATTCCTATGGATATTGAGTAAATAAAATTGCTACTGCCGGTAGATTGATATTTCTGTTCACAATAGAAATTCATAATTTAGGATAGGCAGGTCTTCCATTTTGGGCTAAGGGATTCACTGGAATATGTCCAGTGTGTCAACGGCAACAAAAATAATTAATGAATCACCAGCAGTTGTCGAGAGTTGTGTATTCATAGTTATATCTGGGCAGAAGAAATTCTCTTCTCGAATTGAGGATGCTGTTCAAACCCTGAGGTGGTGTATTAGCAGTGTTAGTGTTGAGTGGCCTGTTTTGGGACTTAGTTACACCCTTTTTTAAAGCATGTGCTTATCTGCTGTCCTGGATCTAACTAGTGACCTGTGCTGAATGAATCAGAGCACATGCCAGTGCATTTTATAACCGTGAAAATGATGCTATTTACGCCTACCAAGGGAATGATGCTATAAATAAGGGGGGTTTAGCCTCTCCAATTCAGCATTTAACAGTCCAGTTTTTCATAACCAATGAAACTGCTTTGGGTTCTTATTGATATTCATTGCTCCAGATTGTGTTTTAATATTCTAGAAGAATTTAAAAAAATATTTTTATCCCTCTTTTGTCTGTAGCTTTACTTAAAAAATCAACTGCAGTTTTTAATCTCCTTAGGAACACATGAATGTTCAAAAGAGGGATTGGGTGATTTCTCTCTTGGGTGGTACAAGTTGATTATCTTCCTGATTGCCGTTTCTCCCTGTTAAATGGTTTTAGTGACTACCTAGGAGCTGGAATGTCCCAGATGTAGCTTCTTAGCAGATGATGAATGCCTTTTATAACATGCTCTTCGTAGGGGCTTAGACAGTCTGGAAGGATTCACAGTAATACCTCAAGATTACTCTGAGCACACACACCCACAATGGCACACCAGCTGATGTTTATTCATCTTTCATGAAGCTTGTGGAGACAAGGAGAGCAACGTTGCTTTGTGGTTTACTGGGGTCATTTAGCATCAAACGTGCCCCAGACCTTTGAGTGTTGTCATGTTAAGGCTGTGCTGCTCCTGTGGACAAAGATTGTGTTTGTAACTGGCGCTGTCTCCTGTCTTGTGTCATTTTTCCTTTATTCCCCTTCACAATCTCTTTTTTTCTCTTTTCCCCCCTCTGTGTCCTCCCCAAATGGTGCTCTTTTCCAAGGAGATTTATTTGTGAATGGAAAAGGTGACATTTACAGGGGGTCAGCTTGAGGGGGAAGGATTGCTCTAAGTAAACCTGGAGTTGTAGGATGGTTTGTATGGGAAGGGATATTAAAGCTCACCTTGTTCCACCCCTTGTCATGGGCAGGGACACCTTCCACTATCCCAGACTGCTCCAAGCACTGTCCAACCTGGCCTTGGACACTTCCAGGGATGAGGCAGCCACAGCTTCTCTGGGCAACCTGTGCCAGGGCCTCATTACCCAGACAGAGAAGAATTCCTTCCTAATATCTAATCTAAACCTACATTTTGAAGCTATTTCCCCTTGTCCTGTTACTCAAAACTCTCTCCAGATCTCTCATAGCCTGCCCGTATTTTGAAATTTCCCTGAAAGGGTGAAAAGGAGAAGAAAGAATATAACCAATAGTTGCACAAATATATTAATTAAGTTACTAAAATGAAACACATTGTTAGCATCCTGTCTGGGTTGGGTCCTTGTGCGCAGCGATTTTAGAGGTCAAGCCTCAAGAATGGGATTGGAGCTCTGTGAGCCAGTTAGTGAAGTTACAGCTATTATTGCTTTACAACTCTTGTCATCTCTCGCTAAGAATAAATAGGTGAAATGGAACTTTTTACTTGAATCTCTCTTTTATCTTCCTGGGGCGAATATCTGCTATGGCGTTCCCTTGTTCTGTAGTATTGTCTGGGAAGCTTTTCCTTTCTTCTCTATTCTTGCTATTTTCTCTTCTCATCTTAAAAAAACCCAGCAAAATGCAAGCAAACAAAAAAAGAAGGCATCTGAGAACCTGACCCCCTTCCCCTCCCAACACATTGAAAGGCTTTAATGAAAATAACTTTTGGCAGCTGTGTTTGAGTGACCAACGTGGGATGGGATGTGACATCGGAGCATAAACAAAACGGATAAATGTATGCAGGACCCAGTAGTACAGCTGGAATAAAAGACTCGGATGCCTCTTCTTTTTGACACATCGTGCTGTAAGGTCACAGACCAAGCTGAAGATGCAACTTGAGGAATGGAAATGTCTGGGTTGATGTAAACTGGTTTTAACCCTCTCAGTATTTCAAGATAAATAGTGTTGACTTGGAGAAGGCTCATTCTCACTTTACATTCAGCCTCTCTGCTTCCTGTAGAGCATTTTAAATCTTAGGGGCCTGAGCCAGCCACAGATTAAGGAATAATGGGGATATCAGTAAGGTTGTTTCATGGTGTTGATCTCTTAAAATTAAAGGAATTCTTAGTGAGTTACCAGCAGCTTGCTTATTATTATTATTCTTGCCAGCCTTTCATTGTATTCAACTTAAAATTCTTCAGTGAAGATTGGCATGGTAAGATCAAAATCAGTACTGTGTAAAATATCAAGTTTTTACAGTTCAATCCTTTTTTTTTTTTTTCTTTTTTTCTCTCCTTGTACCTGGTAAGAAAAGATGTCATTAGGAAGACTGGCGATTTTCACCTCAAATGAAATGTCAGGTCTAATATTTCATATGAGTCTCTGTGTCTTTGTTAAGGTCTCATTATCTTGTGAACATGTGGACCAAGTCCAAAAGAATTATATCCGTAATATTTGTCTATCAGTCTTGTGTCCTTCTTGCTTCTAACAGAGGGGAGACAGGGAGGGTTTGTTAGGGCAGGGATTACTTCATTAGTTTGATTCGGCATGTCTTGGATTCACAGTGCTTTCAAGAGACATCACAGAATAAATTCAGAATGTGTTATGAGGATGCCCACAGAGCAAATAACATGGGCAAATTACCTCACTGCTAAAGGGAAAATAAAAATCACGTATCTACTGCAGACAATATGACAAAATAGAGCAGCATGCAGGGGGGAAATCTCCTGTAAATGCTGCACATTCATATTAATGTGTTTTACATTAAAGCTGTAGAACCCATATAAAACTGATCTTATTAAAACAAAGCATTTCTAAGGAACAGAGCAAATAGCTAAGTGCTGGCGAAGCAAACTGAAGCCTTTAAAGCCCTGTTTCCTAAAAAAAAAATAAAAAATCTTCTTACGTAACTTAGAGTGGCTTTTAATTATCTGCACAGCTCCAGCAAGCAGAGCAGTGGTGAACTTGGGAATGTGTGGCACCATTTAGGTTTTAAGTGTTATTCATTTGGCAGCCACAGTGGTTTAAGGGAGATGGAACCTTTGTGAGTTCTACTACGGTGAATTAATTTGGAGAGTCTCCTACGCACTGGTAGCTGTTTTGGAAATGTATCCATATGGATTAACGTTGGGTATTGGCTGGGGCAGAGCAGCTCCCCAAATCAGTTGTGTATTTCGAAAGGGGTTGATGAAATCATCATTTCTGGAAGGATGGATTTGGGTATCCACAGCTTAGAGAAACTGACAGCAAGTTTGGAGTTTGAGAAATGCTATCCCATTATGATAAGGCTGTAATATTTTATTATGGATCTGACAAATTCGGAGCATAATGAGGTTTATAGAGATGTTACTGTTGACTTCAGCAGCAGCAAGATTGGGTCTTCAGAAGTTTCTGTGGGAATAATCTCTATGGATAGCTCATTTACAAACATGAATGGATCATTCAGACTCATGGGACATGTTTATTATTCACATATAAGTAATTAATATTCAAGCAGAAGGGAATTTATTCCTCTTACTTATTTGCCTTATAGGAACTGACCTTTTTTTCCCCTCCCAAAGACCCCTTTTCCCACATGTCCTGGTAAAAGCGGTGCAGGGCACCAGAGGGGTTCACCTGGCAAAGGGAAGGATTTCTGACAGGGTGTAACTTATCTGTTTAGACTAATTATGCACGTTAGTTTGTGCCTAAACAGTTTCATTTGATGAGTTTAGATGCAAGTTAGATATGGGTCTTCCTAATTATGTAAGAGTAAACATGGCTAAACACATTCCTTTGGTTATTTTATCATTGAAATAATCTCCAGACAAAAGTAGGACATAATTACCTATTGCAAGATTGCCTCCTGCTATTGCAGGCACTGAGCAGTCGTATATTAGAAAGCATTTATTTAAATATTCAATTAAAATTGGGCATCATTGTACTGTAAATAATGTTTAAATTGACAGAAAATGGAAAGCATTTAACTACATGCAAATTACGAAGGATGGTTTTAGGGCCAAAAATTGCATTTGGGGCCCTGCTTTGGGAAGGAGCATTTATATATCTATATAGATATATATCTTCTGAGTGACAAAATCTCAGGAGGAGGAACATCAGGCACCCCAACCGGTGGTGTTTTTGAAAAGCTCTCCAAAGACTTGGATTCTTCAAATTAAGATGTTAAAATCCTCGTTAGTATAGGGGTTAGTTAAGTGTATACATGCACTATAACGAGGGATTTTATTTGATCTTTAGATCTCTGATGAAGGTAGCGCGAGGGAAAGAATCACCTCCGAAAAATGCTCCTCTTGTGCCGTGGTTGTTCCTCCGATGGTGCTTCCAGGGTGTTTTTGGAACCCTTGGAGTCCCACGCGGCCATTGGTGGCATCTTGCAGACCCTGCTGCGTGCCGGGGGCTGCCGGCAATATTCCTCCTGGCATTCCCAGTGGGATCCTCCTTCCTTCCTCTTTCCCACCAGGGAAACAGAAAGCGCCAGTGATTCCTTTGCAGCGGAGTCCCCAGTGGGGATGTGGCGGGGCGGGCGCCCCCCACCCGGGGGTGGATGTCTCTCGTTTGCTTTTCTAGACCAAATATTCCTGGGAGGGAAAAAAAAATGCGTTGGAACGACTTAAGGCTTTGCTGGTGGTGCTGGGAAGGGCTGTTCCATTAATGCAAGAGGCTGCTCTGGGTCTTTGCTTCTGTCTTCCATGCTTTTGGTCTCTATAAAATCCTTCCGAATTTTTATTTTTATATAAGGAGGGGAACAAAAAGCCGAGTGTTTCCCTGCACTTCAACGCTGCCTCCACATGTGTTGGAAACTGGGTGTCTGCAAAGCCTCCCTTTGCAGGTGTGAGGAGGAAAAACAATCTGCTAACATTCTGACATTTTTGGCAGTCCTTTAAATAGCTTCACACCTCCGTGCCCCAGAATTTTCTCCTGGATCGTGGCACGCAGTTTCTGCAGCTTTTTGTGCTGCTTTTGGGGTTTCTCCACAGGTCGGTGTTATGGGATGTGGGAATGCAGGTGCAGGTGTGCACACGCTGCAGAGGAGGGAAAATCCATCCCTTCTGCAGAAAAAAAGTCTTTCATTTCCTCCAGACCACATTTGAATTTAATACAAAACCTAAATGGGACTTTGCACTTCTGGAAGCCAATACGTACCACCCACTTGGCTTTTTGTTACAGTGTGAGGGAAACACGAGCAAAATCATATTCCTTGAGGTGCAGAAGAACCTGTGACATCCTGACACCCACATACCAGGAGAAAAAAGTAAACTAGATCTATAATTTCACCCTTCTAAAAATGAAAAAAGGGAAGAAAGTGAAGTAACTCCACCACCCTTCCTTCAAGTGTGTGTTGTGGGTTTATATTTAATGTAATTGGGAGAGAACTGTATCTTTTGCTGGGCTTGGTGACAGTGTCCCACTGCCATAAGTGGTGTGGAGATGTTGCCCTTGATTTAGGTCATCCACACTTCCACCAGGGGTATGTGGGAAGAACGTGCCCAGCTGTACAACACTCGCAGCTTCTCTATGCAGGTGTTACGTTGTCATTCTTGCAGGCACATCTTTTATTCTGCATCACACAGTGGAATGGGAGGTAAAGTTTCCTACCGATCATATGTGGTGCCAGTAAGTAGCTCTTTGCAGTATCTTGTGTGAGTATTCTCTCACTGGCACGCTGAACAATATGCTCTGAAATTTACAGGAAAAAAATTAAAAATCTGATGCAGTGGAATGTAAGTAAATTGTGAGGTGCCAGAATATATTAGAGTATCTGTCTATCTATCTTCCTCCCTCCCTGTATGTGTGTGTGTGTATATATATATATATGTATGCTTCTGATGTTAATTCGATGTAATTAGCAAACAAATATATCTGAGTGTCTTTTAAAATTTGGTTCCAAATGCCCTGAATTGAGGAGGCCCATTTGCAAACATCATTTAGCTGCTGACTTGTCACTGGGGACACAGTCCAGGGTTTTGCCCAAAGGAGTGCTGCCCATGGAGATACAGGAGCTGCCTGCTCAGGGTACACGGCAGTGCACGCATGAGGGCATTGAATCCATTAAAACTGAAACAATAGTTACCGAAAGAAAGGCAAGTTGTTCCTGCATTATAGCATATGGTGTACTTGTAAATTCGGAAAAGCTGGGTGAAAGAATGGACTGTAATATAATCAGATCTGTCATCTTGCCCCCGCTGCAGTACAAGGGTTACTGGAGCTGAAAGAGTTCTTGTCGTAGGGACAACCGGCTGCGAAACGGCTGCGCCCCTTGGGCTGCCCCATGGACGTGGCTGGGGCAGCTGAGCTGCAGCTCCACCCTGGACCCACCAAGTGCAGGAGCTGGGGATGCTGTCCTGGTGGTAGGACAAGGATTTGGGGACTCCCCAGCACACAGAGCCAAAGTGCTGTGGGCGCTCTGCCCATTCCTGCTGATGGGCAAAAGGCAAAGCTGGTCTCCCAAAATCTCTGTGTTGTGTAAAGTCAGACAAAACACCCCAACGTGGCATTGGGAAGTCCAAGGTCTCTCTGAAGGCCAAGTTCAGCAGCCCCAAGGCATGATGTGGCCCTGGAACAGCACTGCAGCTCCCAGACCTGTCCAGGGCAGCAGCTCCCGGACCTGTCCAGGGCAGCAGCTCCCGGACCTGTCCAGGCCAGCAGCTCCCGGACCTGTCCAGGGCAGCAGCTCATGGACCTGTCCAGGGCAGCAGCTCATGGACCTGTCCAGGGCAGCAGCTCATGGACCTGTCCAGGGCAGCAGCTCATGGACCTGTCCAGGGCAGCAGCTCATGGACCTGTCCAGGGCAGCAGCTCCCGGACCTGTCCAGGGCAGGAGTTCACATCCCAGCCCTTGCCCATCAGTTGAATGTGCTGCTGTCCCTGCACTCGGTGCTGCTGCCGTGGGTGCAGCACTTCCACACATCCAGATGTTCTCCGAGCCTGCCAAAACTGTGCTGACAAAGGGAGAGAACAAAATGGAGATTTTCGAATCATTACCCCTCAAATCTCAAACAAATTTCATGGACCAAGGAAAAGCCTTCAGGGCGTTTTCTGAATTTCCAAGGTCTAGCTGCAAAAAAACCCTAGTGTTATGAACTCAGAAAAGGTCACAATAATATTTTATAATAGTTAGTGTTAGCCTAAATGCAAGGGTTGGAGCCAGGGCTCCCCATAAATAATATATACAAACAGAAAGGAGGGGAATCCAAAAGGTCTGTGTTATTCCTCCTAAAATGCAGCAGTATCATTTAAAAGGAAAAAAATACATATAGAAAGTAGAGAAAATGTTGAATACTTTTGCAGGCTGCTTTTTGAGAAACTGAGTGTCTTTGTGTAAAGATAGGAATGACAGCTCATAGTACATTAAAGTGAATAGAGCTCCCAAGTCATTCAGCAGTCGCAGAAATTCACTTAATCTCAGTTTGATACAAGGCAATTTTGTTCTCCCACCAGAATGATTGCCTGTGTTTGTATGTGTGCTCTTGCTCTCTCTGCTTCCCTCCCCAGCTCGGGTGGGAGCATTCTAGGAAACATTACAGTAAATTTCACTTCTACTATCCAAATTTATGTGTTTTAATCCCATCTCAAAAATAATACAAATAGAAAGGTTATGAAAGTTATGAAAGGTTCATGTTTACCATTACCCAGAAAAAAACAAAAAGGGAAGAAGATGAAGACATTGTCTCAGTTCCTTAATTTGGTTTTATTAAGTACCTAATAGAATTATAGAGTGGTTTGGGTTGGAAGGGATCTTAAAGATAATCCAGTCCAACCCCCTGCCATGGGCAGAGACACTTTCTGCTGGACCAGGTTGCTCAAAGCTCCATCCAACCTGGCCTTGAACACTTATTGCTGATAGAAGTAGCTGTTAGAAACATAACATGGATAACGAATGGTTAGTGGCCCAAGTTCAAAATGATTGTGAAGACTGACAGTATGAGCCTGAAAAATCTTTTCCTTCTTGCCTGTAGGACCAGGAAAGCTACTGGGAAGAATGGACATAATTTTTTCAACCACAGTAATAGATGTGGAGCCTCATGAGATGCTGCTGTAGGCAGACACACTCCCTGCCTTTGAAATTCGGCTTAATCTTGAATGTAAAATCTTTGGCTGTCCTATTTGCATTTGCAGGGAGCCAGCTGGAATAAACTCAGCGCCGTTACAATAGGAATGTGTGGGCAAGGCTCCTCTCCGATAACGCTCCTGCCACTCTTCTCTAAATAAAGCCTTGGCAGCCCATGAGGTTGGAGAGAGGCTAAAACCCGAGTTCAGGATTTTGCTGTGGAGCTCGGGCTCCGGCACAGGGAACGCCCTTGGACAGCGAGCGGGACTGTGCAGCTGCACCTGCAGCAGGTTGTGCGCCGAGGGCTGTGTCTGCAGGGGTGGTTTCACCCTCCCCAGCAAAGGGCAGGTGATGGGTTCCCAAACAGGTGCGAGCACAAAGCGCGCGCTGACTCATTTGTAGGATGCCCCTATAATTTCGTGCATATTAAGCGGGTTATGCAAAGCAGTCTCGGCGCAGCCTTTACATTTGGAAGCGCAGATTTTGCACGTTCAGGTCGATGGGTGAAAATGGAGCTCCTCGTGGCTGGCTGCGCCGATTAGCATTTGAATACTGACCCTGCCCAGTTTTGGGGCAGGAAAGGGAACTATCCCATGGGCTTAGTCATCAAAGTAATTCTAGGGGGTTATTTTTAAAACTCTAGTATCAGTAAGTTATTTCTGAAACAAAGTATTCCTATTTTAGCAGTTAATAAAACTGCATTCGCGTTCCCTTGCACAGTTTCCAGTATCCTGCAGAATTCGTTTGCCAGTTGCTTTTAAACATCAGCAACTCTCTTATCCATTCCAACATCGGGGGAATGTGAAAGAGGTCTCCATGCAGAACTGATCTGATCCAGCAGCATCAGGATTATGTTTTGTGGGGGGTTTTTTCAGGTGGAAGCAGAGCAGTATGTTCCCAAATTGTAATTTTATGGGGGTTTTTTTGCCAAGATCAAGGAGAGCTTGCCAGTTTTTACTGAAAGAATGAGAATTTTCACAAAACTCCTGTAGATCTCCAAACTGTTCCTAAATTTATTGACAGTTGGCAGCCCTGCTGTGTGTGCTGTACTGTTATATATCTGCCTTCTCCACATCTGCTTTGTCAGGGTAGGAGACAGTGAGTAAAAGTAGCTTAAGGAGGCTTAGCAGTGTCTGTAAATAAAATAGGGGGAAAAAGCTTTATTTTTTCCCTTCCTCAAAGATTTTCCATTTTTTAACGTGAAAGGATTTTAATGAAATCCTTGAGTCTAAGAGCAGCAAGTGCAAAACAAAGGGCTCTACTTCTTGTGTTTCCTGTGAGTAATTCCCTGAGTCAGGAGATGGAGGAGTGGAAAAGAGCGTCCTCCAAGTGCAGAGAGCAAAGTCTCCATTACTTTTCCTGTTGATTAAAACAGACAATATTAGTGCTAGAATCCCTCAGTTAACAGGTGATATTTGGGTTACAACAGCGTCCTGGCTATTTTTTGGTCTTGTTCCATATGAAGACTCCCAGCCACTGGCAGCATGATAGATTAGGGTATCAATGTATTTCCCAACCATTTTGCAAGGAAAAAAGGCTGCTTTGCGTTTTCCCTTGTAGAGGTTCTCCCCTGCAGAGCCAAGCCCAGGGATGCTCCTGATGCATCCCTGTGGATTGTGCTGACCATGGTGTATAAATCGCACCCCTCCTGCCCGGTCCTGCAAAGTCAAATTTAACTGGGAAAATTGAAGTACAGTGTCTGGGGCTTAGTGAAGCACAGCAAATCCTTTCTATAAGCTATAGAGGTGACCTTTTAAACCACCTCCCACACCAAGCCTCCTCCTCTTATTTTTGACAGTGAATATAAACCATAGGAAGGGCCAGTGAGAGGGCTGTAATGCTTGTGCTCTGCTTGTGACTTTTAGAATTTCAAGAGAACCTTGGACTCTCCTGTTTGTGATGTGACACAGTTAGAGGGACTTCAGTGCCATGACAAATGACAGTATTAACTCAACAGCCTAATTCAGGTGAACAGAGCCATTGGCCAGATTGGATCCTTCCACAGGCAGTGGGTGAGCGCAGTGACAGAGCTGCTGAATCAGACAGTAGTTTAAACATCTATTTCATTTTAATTGAGCCTAAGAAGTATTTTTAGGGAATGTTTAAAGTACAAAGGAAAGTTTTGTTTAAAAATAGATTTTTGACAATGTAAAATAGGTTAGTGCTTCCTTTGAGGCAAACAAACAACCCACTTAAGAATTAAAAATTTCCAAGCAAATGATTTGGAAATCCTTCCCTCGTGAAGCGTGATCAAAGTAAAGTCTTGACAGGTAGCATTTATCACAGGTAGTACCTTCTGCTCAGTAAGTACTTGATGAGGCAAAAAGGAAAATTAAAATGGGGGCTCATGGTTACATGAGTATCTATTGTACTTCAAGCATAAAAATCCTCCCTTCAGGAAAAACTTCAGTTTTCACAGAAGCTGCAGCTCCGTTTTGAAACTACGGGCTTGTCGTTACGTAACGGGATTTTTGGGTTGGAAGACGCAGAACTGGAGGACAGAGGTTGGGCAGCTCTTCCCAGGCTGCCCCACAGAGTAGGATTGGGTGGGCACTCCTGTGCCTTTATCAGGATGCTGGTCCTTTGAAATGTTCCACATGGTGGAACTTCAGCCTTGCCTCGGCAACATCATCCCATAATCTTATGCAAAGCACTTGAGTGCTTAATTTTCAGCCTGGAAATGGCCCAAGTGAAGTGAATAAGGATTAGTTTGGGTCTGAGGAGAGAAATTCCAAAGGCATAGAGGACAGTTAGAGCATCTAATTCTTTTCAAAAGCCATAGGGAGTCAAGCACCTAGTACACATCTTCTGAGATTGTAAATCTTTCCATAAGGCAAAAAGCATGCACTGAAGTGATGTGCTGCATTAAGAAGCCCCTCTGTGATGAGTTTTTCCTCCATCTTAATGTTCAGCCCTAATTTCTCTTCATTACTGGACTCCCTTCTCTCCCTGGTATAGCAGCTGACACCCCTCTCTCCGTTCACATTCTTCTTTCTTGCTCTCCTTGAGGTCAGGTGGTGCTGTAGGTGATGAAATGATTGTTTTTATCCCNATTTTTTAAAACAGAAATTTTTGTTTCCTTTTTTCTTTAACTTGATTTAGATGTCAGGACATTCCTTCCTCGAAGATGATTCCTGATTTGAATGGTTTAGAAGCAGAAACATTGACAGTGAACAGGAAGATGACTTGGTAACTGAGATCATGGGGAGACTGCACAGAAGGGGTTCAGGTTGCGTTTTAGGTATTTCTGAATTGCCACCATGCCTAGAACTTTAAAGTCTTTCCAGAAGAGTTACAGTGCAGTAGCAACAGATTTCAGGTCTTGCTTGTAAATGTAGTCAACCTGATACCTCTTGAGTGGGTAGAAGGTGCACATTTAATTATCCTCCCCATGGAAAGTGTGTTTTCAAGAGCAGCCATGTCAAAATTTAGTGAGCACTTCAAGTGGTTATGAAATGTAGCTGCAGTGTGTGGAAGGCATCCAAATAAATCCTATTTCAGCTTCTCAGATCCACCACTGTCAATTTATGGGCACTCTTTCCTGTGTGTGAAGGGCAGGATCTCAGAGCAAGCAATGCTGATTGTGTTGTCCTGGTGGGAAGTGATCCTTCTCTCTGTATTTTACTGAGCAGCTGATTCTTAAAATAAATGGACTAAATGGGGGAAATGTTCATGGAGCTTGTCTGACAGCTCACAGCCCCACCCCGCGCACCGTAAGAATATACAGCCTAAGTGAGCTCCAGCCTAATGGGTCCAACTTAGAAGAATTTATTTAAAGACATTTTTAGTACATTGTCCATCCTTCCCAGCAAATGGCCTTCAGTCAGCAGTATTCCCTGCAGTGTGAGTGCAGAGCTGCCTGATGCCAGGATCCCGTGGGAGGAAGGCACACCTTCCTTGGGTACCCAAGCCTGCAGCTGATGTCAAGCCTTTAAAATATTTAGGAAGGTACAACTGCAAATTGCAAATGGGAGCATTACCCGTGCCGTGCTTTTAGGATTTTTCTGCTGGAGGCTGCAAGACTTTGCAAGGGAGGTGTTCAGGCTGTTGTGGGCACTCAGACAGCCCAGCTCCCCTCGCAGTGCAGAGGAAGCCTGGGAACCAGCTGTTTTCTTTTGCAGATGCAGACACTTCACTGCGAGCCAGCTGATTGTCAGCAGTGGTGAGCAATCACAGCCTCCATTCATCTGCTCAATGGTGCTCGCTGCTGTTGCAGATAAGACCACTCGTGCTCAGGTGCCTGACGAGAAAGGGAGTTTGAAATTGTTGTGCCTTGCCGGGGAATTAACAGTGATTTGCCTTCTTGAAGGTGGCAGAGCCAGGCTGACACACTTGCCTTCGCTGTGGAATCCGAGTTGTTCCTGGAAGGCTTTGGGGGTGACTTCATGGGATTGCAGTCCTCCGTGTTCTCTGATAAGTGCAGATCAGACACTTCCCTCAGCACTTGGAAACCCTTCCTTATCCAGTTCAGATATCTGTACCTCAAGGGTCCCTTCTTAAGGGTTTCTTGGGTTTTTTCCAACAAGACACCTACCCAAAGCCATATTTTACAACTGTTTAGTGTAAAACCTTCTTTGAGTCAGATCGTTGAGGATGCCAAAGGGAAGTTCTGGGTCAGGTTATGGATAGAAATATATTTTTTGAAGTTGCTATCCCTGTTTGGGACAGAAATCATTAATAACCTGTCTTTAAATCCAGTCAGTGAACTAACCTTGACTGATCCTGTGACTGGAAGTGATGCCCCAGCTCAGGAACCCTTTGGCTGAGCCAGACCCTCAGAGATAAGGGTGTGTTTAAAAGGTCCCTCCCAACTCCATCTCTTCTGTATTCGATTGTTGTTGAACAAGGTGCTTGGGCCGAGCCCACAGACAGCCTTGGACTCTTTGGGTCCTGGTTGCTGTGTCTGCAGAGACACCTCTGACTGGAAACACAAGGTGGGGGAACTCAGGTGGAATTTTGACTGTCTAAATCCAGGCTCAAGTGCTTTCATTTGGCAGTTTTTGAGATATGCAGTAGAAAAGTAAATTGATGGTAAGACGTGTAAAATAGCACAATTGCTTTTTTATAATTACTTATCTAAATGGAAAACAATTATTGGGAGAGTAGGCAGGAGGCTGAACAAATGTTTCAGCAGTAATTGTCAAAGAGTTTTGGGTTTGTCCAGTGTTTTTTCCAGAACATTCCGTGTGCCTTGAGACATGACTGCAGTTAGAATTTGGCATTTCTGTCTGTCTGTAGCATATAGTAATGGGATTTCCAGTGTCCAAAATGTGCATTAGGTGCTGAGCAGACCATTCAGATTATTTTCCAAACCAAAGCAGTAATCTGAACTGTCTAATGCTGTGCCATTTGCCTGTTAAAATTCCCTCCTTTCCTACGCTTTTTCTCCTCAGGCTGTAAAAGGCTGGTTATTGTCTGTCTTTTGTACTTTACCAAACAAGTCTGTGCTCTCAGTAGGATGAAATTACTGATGTATTCCAGAGATGTGTCATTTGTTGTGACCCTTAGCAATCTGAACATAACTAATTACCTCAGTCTGGTTTGCTGGGCTTCCCTCGCATCCCTCTTGCCAGGATCCTTCTTTCCCCCAACTTTTAAAGTCCCAGGCAGGAAACCTGGATGGAAGTGCTGTTGTGTGCAAAGACGTGCAAATAAGATGAAGGTTGCGAGTGTTGGAGAAACAACCAAAATGCAGAAATACCTGTGTGGTTGAGGCTGTCGAAGGGCTTGACCTCAGATTTGCTGAGAGTAAAGAAGATTCCCCCTTGCCTAAGCAGACTGTGCATCAGCCACAGGCACGGGGTTTTTTTAGACTCGCTAGACCAACAACATGAAGCGAGAGAAGAAAGTCTGAAAAAGAAAGTATTAGAACACAAGGAAATGAAATGCAGCTAAAGAAAATTGATTTTGTTTCATCAAATACTTTTTGAAGTTATGAAGTTGCGGTATTTATCTTAGAAGTACTTATTTTCTGCATGGATTTCAGAGCTATAAAAATATACATTCCCCTTTGTCAACATTTTTTCCTGAAAAAGCTCCGTTTAGATAGCCGGACATGCACTAATCCCTTTTTATTCTACAAAAGAAAGAATGGGGGAAAAAAAGAGAAAACAAAATTGAGTCCTTATGAACTCAAACAATTTGTTTAAATGTATTTTATGCCCAATTTGCATTCCGAGCTGGGGAGCTTTGGAAATGATTCATATGGACTTCAGAAGCCCAAGCATTCAAACAGTGCAAAGGATGAGAAATGTGAAAAATCACGGATAGTTGCAGGGTTTGCTATAACTTTTATGTAATTTTCACTTGGATAGCCCAAGTTATACCTGGAGCAGGATTAGAAGCTTGGACTGCTCGTGGTGGAGCTTTGCCTGGGACAAACAGGAGCACGAGGGGCCATTGGCACGAGGGCAGATCCTGCCTGTCCCCACACTCCTGCCTGTCCCCATTGCCCCTGCCTGTCCCCGGGCCCCTGCCTGTCCCCAGGCCCCTGCCTCTCCCTCTCGGGCTGGCATTTCCCATATGCTGTAGCAAAGAGTTCATTGCCACAAGATGTCACTGACACTAAGAATTTAGTGAGCATCTTCAGCGGGAAATGTGGCATTGAAATGGCTGAGAAGCATTCGCAGCTTTGAAATGCCAAGTTTGATAAATAAGAGACAGCTTGAAAGTGCCTGGCACGGAGCTGATGGGCAGTTGCTGGGGTCAGGAGAAATTGCCCAGTTTTCCCACTGGTTTGCCCCATCTTCCTCCACCCCAGGCAGGGAACAGCCTGCTGGGAGAGACCTTTGCCAGGTTTGATCCTGTGCAGTAACTCCCAACATCCCGTTCCCAGTTTGGTTTAGTCAGCAACTGGTGTTCACCAGACCCTCAGTCTGTTAGATGGAAGTGGCAATAATTACTTGTTTCCCAGGGATGGCGAAATGTTTAATTGCCTGAAATTGTAGTCTTGAGATGAAAATACTTGGAAACAGAAGCCTTATCGGGATACTGTATTGCTGTTAGAACAGCAGCTCTCCCCATCATTAATGTACCCACCACATTCTGGAAAGAAATTTGTATGAAACACAACAGAAATGACAAATAACTCCAAGCGTTCTAAACAGTGGGTCTGTGCTGTGTTCATTCCTAGATTGGTGGTGAGTCCTTCTGGAAAATAGGACAGTAGCTGCTCTAGCCAGAGGACATCAGAGTTAAGGAGGGATAAATATCCAAGCCTTCCATGCTGAAGGTCCCCACTCCCTCTGGCCAAATCCTTAGAGCTGCTGGCACCGCCCTTGTGGAGATGTTACCAAGGTGGTGTTAAACTTTCCCCACACTCAGTGGGATTTTGGAATTTCACCCCCAGAAAAGGAATAGAAATTTCTCATGCGATCGTGCATCCGAAAAAATTCAACTGGAAATACTTAAATATCCCTTCTGTAAGTTTTCGTTTCAATGAAGTCAAAATGCTTCACAGCGACTTTATCACGCAACGTTTATACTTGAGGTTCTTTCAGAATGTTTCAAGCCAGCCGTAGCTATTGTGGTGGTATGAATTCTTCCTCAGGGAAATAAATGTAGCTGATTCTCCTCTGTAACACGTTGTGATGGCAGCCAGTGGCAGGTTAATAGGAAACTGTATGTGGCACTTGGAGCGAGTTACAACTTTTTGATTGGAATCTGTAACGTGTCGAAGAGAGCCTTCCCTGTGAGTTAAATCTTGCAGAGGAAACTCCAACACTTCCAAACGTGTCTACCAAGTAGAAGAGCAGCGAATCAAAACCATGAGACAGCTCCATGGAGCATTCTCCAGCATCCCAAGGTTTCTGCGACGTGCCTCTGGGGCTCTCCCTTTCGAGGGCACTGCACAAGGGTCTCTTCTGGTCTCCACAGAGGAGACTTTGCCTCTGGAGCTGGATGTTCATCGTGCTTTGGGTTTATCCAGGTCGGGGTGGTCAGGGCGAGATGCCCAGAATCCCATGGAAGCTGTGGCCGGGTCTCCCTGCGATTGCCAGCTGGCCTCAGTGAGAAATGTCCCTAATTCCCATAATAGCGTGCCTATTTCATAGTGCTTTCAAGGGAGAGCTCTCCAGTGGCTGGCCACATAAGCAGCTTTCACATAAACACTTCAGTTCTGCTTCACCGAAAATGGCTTTAGGTGCTGATAAGGGAAGCTACAGCTTTGACGTGGCAGCGCTGACTGTTTCGTGGGGTACAACTAAACTGTCTCGGGCAAGTCAGACCCACCTGGTGTGCAGGTCCTATACAGGTGCCTTTCCAAAGCACTCCTCAATCATCTCCTGGTGTTTTGTCCCCTGTATTTAGCAGTCTGTTTGGCTGGAAACAAAACTAGACACCATGGGCAAGACGCCGAGGACATTTATTTAAGCTTTGCTTTTTGTGAGGTGTGTGTGCAGATTTTCAGGTGGAAGTCCCTGCATGGCTGTGCATCCATAGGCTGGGATCGTTTGGGGGAATCTCTGTGCCAATGGCAGTTTGATGCCCAGAACAATCATTCTGGCACGAACACGCTGATGGTACGTGAGCATCTGTCATTAAATTTATACCTCAGTCAAATTCCTGCTTGGTTGTTTGACCCTTGTAAGATGGAGCGTGTGAAGACTTCATATGGAGGTCTGAGGCTCCAACAGGTTTTACTGGAAAGACATTTTGTACAAGTTTCTTACTACTTTCTCTAGGGCTAAACCAAATTGCATTCGTTCCAAAGTCGAATTCTAGACATTCTGTGGGCTTAGGAAGTCAGAAGTCGGATGTATTTGCTTCCCGTGTGCCACACATGGATTGGTCTGAGCCTCCTGAATGTGGCAGAATCCACAAGTATTGCCGTTCAGTGATAAGTAGACATTGACTGGGCAGGTATTTCCTGTTGCTTCAGTTGTTCTTTGAGGCCAGTGTGATCCTGGGTGTTGATGCTCCTGGAATGCTGTGCTTCCTTCCCCATGATCCCAGACCGCTGACAAGCGTGGCAAAGCTCCATTTCTCTGGGCAGGCAGGTCACCTCAGATGAGCAAAGGGTTCAGGGCTCTGTTTGTCATTACCAAATTCCCTGCAGTGGGCTTCTCAGAGGAGGTGTGTTTTTGGGGTCCACGCTTCCCCTTTCGCTTTAGTCACCATTGGTAGCTCAATGGTTATTCCTTCCATATGGTCTTGGGACCTGGAAATTTCTGTGGGAAGACAGAACTGAAGACAGAGTGATGTTCAGCGGAGACTTGGAGATCATTTTTCTCCTTGTAGAGCCCCAGCACAACTACAGGGCTAGAGCTGTCAGTCAGCTGGCACGGGGGGACAGGACAGTTCTGCTGGAGAAGCTGCTGTGCAGGGTTTATTCCCAGGATCCTCGGTGTGCTGTAGGGCACAGCTCAGAGGCACTGCCAGATCTTCCCCTCTGCCAGACTTTCCTGAAGCAGATGGGTTGGGAAGGATATCCATGTTATTAGGTATTGGCAGAGGGGAGTTAACACTAAACCGTGAGAGTTCGTGGCTGAATGATACTGCTTAGAGAGATCCCCTGGTACAGAGATAGAATTTAGGATTTGATATTTGTATGAAATCATGGTGTAGACATTTTTTGCATGTTAATAAGTGTGAACAGTCAGACTAAACCAAAACTTGCTTTACCAAGGGGAAAAAAAAAGGCATGGGAATTAGTGAGAGTGGGATGCTGAGCCTGTGCTGCTGTTTCACAAGATTGAATGGATTCTGAGGAACGTTTCTGGGTAAGTTCTTTGATTCATTCATCCTTTTCTGTGAATGAGTCACAGAACATCTCCCTACATCTCTTCTGCAGGACCTCAGGTAGACCTGGAGTTGGTGCAGTCACTTTCCTACCAGCTTGATTTGGAATTAATATGTTTTGAGGCTTCAGCAGGTCATTTCAGGTTTGTCATTTTTGTGTGTGGTGGTTGGTTCGTGGGCATGCCAGGACTTAACCAGGATAGCTGCCTACTGTAGAGAGACTTGAGAGTACAAAGATTAAAGGAGCTAAAATAAACGACATTCAATTATTTTATTATTGGTATTGCTTAAAGTATAAATCTGTCTTGAGGGTGAGTGGTTGGCCTCTTTGAGATTTTGTTCTATTCTTTGGCTTTTGATTCCTGATAGAATTAAGCTGAAAGACTGGGAGACTTCATCCAAAACATGAGCTTGGCTTTATTAGGAAATGCAGCTTTTTGGCTCTTAGTGAAGTATTTAGTGTGTTCTGTGAAGCCAGGTTCTCTTATATGGATGCCAGTATCAGCATAAAGTAGTTTGGTGGTGATAACAAATTGGAGGAAGTGATTGATAGTCTCTTGTCAAAATGAATTTCATATCGTACATTTTCTGCCCAGGGTGGTTGGGATGGGGCAGGCTATTATTCTGTTTCATTTTATTGTTTTCCTGTTGCTGTTGGCAAATGCCTCACCTGCTGCCTGTTTCTGCTGTGTTAGGTTGCAGAGGGAGAAAAATAAATAGTGAATCTTTAAAAAACCCAATCTTTTATTAATAGGGAAGGGATTAAAAACAAGCAAAAATCCATATTTTCATTAAATCTTTCATGAGGTGTCCTTGTTTTATGGAAACATTTTTAAAATATTTGTCAGAGAACCTGGTTCTTGCAGACTGAACCGTTCCTGCTGAACACCAAAGTGCTCAAGCGCGGAGGGGGGAGCAGTTGTAAGATCACCCCGTGCGTGCGTTTCTCGAGGCGGTTCAGAAGCGTCCTTTCCAAATCCCCCTGTGCTGCGTGGGCGAGAGGATTAATTCTGTTTGTTGGGAGCCGGGGCCGCATCCCACGGCTGGGCACCAGCCACAGGTGCTGCTGCTCCCAAGGGATGTGGGGTAGGGCTGGTACCCAGCCAGGGGTTGTGCCCCACAGCATCGCCCATGGGGCAGCGATGGCTGTGCCCCGCGGGCAGCACGAAACCCACCACGAGGAGACAGGTTCTTCCACGAGGAAAAACAACTTCTCCAAAGCAAACAAACAGAGCTGGAATCGCTTCAGAGGCGGCTTTGGGAAGGCTCCCCTTGCCGGCTGGGAAATGCAGCGGGAACATCCCTCCGCTTAAGAATTTACCGCCCAACTTCTCAACACTTTAAAAGGCAAGATTAATGAGCGCTTTATCCAGTGCATATGAGCTGCCTATCAAGAATATTTTCAACAGTGCACCAGTGATACGCTGCAGATAGTGCTGACAGAAGCTAAAGTGAAATGTCATACTCGGAGATGTGACGCCGCGTGCAGTTGGAAGGGGGCCTGTACTGCCTTCAGAGACTGACAGCTAAATCCTTCATTCTTTCAGCCTCCAACATATGGCACGAAGTAGGGTGTGAAAGATAAATTTCTTTGGATAGGTGCAGGAAATATGTGCAACATTTTCCCTGGTTGGCTGCATAGAAAGATCAAAACAGATGCGTTTTGCGAGAGCAGGAATTTAAGGCTTTGAAATCGTACCTCCAGATTGCCCATATTAATGATGGGTACCTGCCTAGAGGAATTAATGGAGTTCTCCAGAACCTGGCAGTGAGTGCTTGAAAGAAAAGGTGTCAGGGAGGCCACTCTGCCTGCCCATGGTTGCCTTGTGCCATATTTATTGTTAAAATAGAGAGTTGGAAGAAAATTCCAGATATGACTCAACTTTTCTTTACGTCTCTGGAAGATGTCCATGAGGCCACGCTGTCTGTCTGTATGAGCATGGTACTGTGTGGCTGTGTGTGTGTGAGCCTGAGTTATTTAGGGATGTTGGGATTGACTGGGAAGCAAAACCATCGGTCTTAATCATACACTGCTCTGATACAACCCTGTCAAAAAATTGGTGTGTACTTAGTATCAGATGGCTTGAAGATTTCATCCTTACAGCTGAAGCAAATTGCTTCACATAGGTGGGTGTTTTAGCCAGACAGAGGATAAAATATTAATCTTGATTAACTCAAAGTAAACAGATGTTCTCTGATGCCAATATTGCTAAAAACTATATTCATAACTGTGTATTTTAGGATCAATGCAGTTTATTCTCTCAGGAGATCTGAGCTATTGTAAGTTTAGAGGCAAAGTAGCCAGGCAGACGTGGAATCCAGTATATAAATATGCAATGATAATCTGGAGAACATGAAGATAAGCACTTTTATATTGTCATTTTATAAGAATTATGGGGGAAAAAAAGACATAACGATAAAATATATCCTCTTTTTCAAGCCTCTTCCCTTGCCCATCTCTCCCTGCTCATCTGCAGCCTGCTCTCTTAATTTTGGACTCAGCAGGGCAGGACTGACTTTTTGCTCTACCTTTGTGTCATCCCCCGGTAACAGCTCCCCTTATCCAGTGCTGAGGGCTGTGAGCGTGGGACAAAGGATATTGTTTGTTTCTGGCATGTAGTTAAAGGAAAATTCTCTGACATAGATATTCAGGTCTTTAACTCCTTAAAATGTTATCCAGAACAACTTAAATGCGCAACGTTTCCTTCTCACCTGCAAGTTGGTTCCAGAAGCACCCAGTGGGAAAATTCCCAATGGAAAATGCAAACGTAAAAGGCTTCATTTTGGTGACTGTGGAAATCAGCTGCCTCTGGAAGTTGGATTGCTACTTAAAATGCCATATTCTGAAAGCATGGCCAAAAGATTTTACATTTCACTGAATATTGGAAAATGATTATATTTATAGCTGCGTTTTGCATGTTCTCATTACAATACGTGAGTGATGTATTTGAATTTTAACGTGAAATGTGGTCATCTAGGACATACTTTGACCTGCTCAGGATTTGCCATTTAACTGCCTGTTCCATGTTTCCACAAATGTTACTCGGGCTGCAGAGAGGGACAAACAAATCAGAGGAATAAGAGAATAGTGAGAAGCCCAGCTCAGGGCACCCTGATGCTGCAGTTCAGAGAATGTATAGAGCATTCAAAGCCTGATGAGAGAGTGCAGTAATACCTGTTGTAATGGGAAAAATTCTGGTCCCCTTCATTAACAGTCATGGATATGCCATGGATAGTGATAAGGCTGGGAAGAGGTGTGAAGTTAACTTGCTTTCAGTACAGCCTGAAGACTTATTCTGCTTTTCTCATGGATTTGCAACTCTCATTTGAGTGGTGAATATCCCAACAAGCTGTTTACATTTTAAAATAATCTTCAGATTTCTTGAGGCAGCACCTCTGCAGGATGAAACCTACTTTAGAGGCTAATAATGCTAATAATTTCTGTGGTGGGATTCTTTCTAACATGGGCAATCCTAAAGCATTCCCAAATACATTTCCCCTTGGTCTGGTAGTGCTGCTTGTACAAATAGGTAGAGACTGCTTTAACCTGCCAGCTTTAGGGGCAAATATGTTCTTCCCTCTCATCCCTTCAATAAAAGGAGCTCTGCCCTGGGGCCGTGGTGCGGATGGATCATACGGATCATATGGATCGTAGCCTGTGCTTTAGCTGATTATCCACTTTCCCAGGTGGAGAGACAGGACTGACCAAGAAGTGTAGCCTGTGTAGAGATTTCTGGAGCCCTGAACCAGTAGTAACTCTGCTCCTGGAGGGAGGCAGGGAATGGAGATGGTACAATTTACTGGAATGCAAATTGGGAATGATGCCAGTGAAATCTGTGAGTGTGCTATTACTGAAGACAAGGCTGAAATTAGGCTCCAGCTGCATTTATGGAAACATGCCCCAGCTATTTGCTGTAATAACCCAAAGGGGCAGGCACCTTCGAGCGTATTCCTCTTTTTATTTCTCCTTTTTGCTTAAAAACCACGTCATTTATGTATAGTTGATTCATATTATTTCTGTGCTTAGCACGTTATGAGCCAATGGAACTGCCTGCAAAGTTGCCAGTTAGTTGCAGCCGTGCTTGGAAGGCGGCCCATGGGAGCCAGCTGGAATTCCACATTGGCAGCACCATCAAAGGGGGCTCGCCCAGCACCAGCTTTCAGCCCCCGCCGAGCCAGGCTGGCTCTCACGAGGTGGATAAAGTAGGGAAATATTTTTTTCCCAGTACCATTTTTTGCAGCCTGATCCCTATCCTAGTGGTTAACAGGTTAACAAATCTGGTGTAGGTCATGTTAACGTCCTATAGCCAGTTCTTGTCTGGGATACGAACCTTCCCATCCTTCACCCTACATCCTCTCTGTCTGGAAATGGTTTTATATGTAGCTTTTTGTTTGTGAAAAAAATCAGAGGCAGCTCTCTGATTTTTCTTACAAACTTTTTATGATATGCCTACATCTTACCCACCACTCTGGGATCCATTCTCATTTTGGCTCTCTTTGGAAGTGCAGTCAGGAGAAGGAGTGGAAAAGCAATACTGATTATGCTGAATTATAGCCTGATCCTGATGTCCTGCTAACAGTGACAGGTAAATAAATGCCAGACTTTCATGCATGGCAGAAAGTACATGGTGGCAGGCAAATCTGAAGTTACATGTATAATGAAGATTTCAGGCAGTAGGGGAGATGTGAATCTGGGAAACTTCTTCAGACATATGTGGAATAGAACCTGATTATCTTCATTCTCCTAGTCATGGCTCCAAACCTCTGGAAACTGGAGAAACTAAGTGCTTCCCCAAAACAGGTTCAGCTGTTGTGTTTGCAAGGTTGTTACCCTGCACAAAAAGTGGGATAAGCAGCTTTTTAGTCACATCCTTACTTGGCTGTAACTTTAAAAACTAATGTAACAAATAATTAAAACTACAATTTTCAAAAGATGCTGAGCCAATTAGACTCCAAGTACAATGGAAAGTCAAGGTGAGTTAGGCTTCTAATTCCCTTAGGATCCAATTTCCAACAAAGTCCAAGAGATTATGTTAAGCCTATTAATGCAATATGAAATTATAAATGTTTTATAAAAAATTATCTTGTGTAGCTATCAGTTTGCTCCAGCTCACCAGTGCTGATTCCTTTCAATGAGGGGAAAAGATGAGCAAGAGAAAGCAACAGAAATTACCTGGCAGTGAGACCCGTTTGACAGTAGAGAGGAGGTTCAGTCATGCTCCTCTGGAAGAAAGAGTTCTTGTATGGAAGAAGTTTCTTAGGGCTGTATTGGCTCAGAGTAGTTGGCAGTTTTTCAGCTCTGGTTTGCTCTGGGGTTGGAGAGTGTCTCAGCCAACACGACATGACCATAAGACCTCTTTGTTGTCATCATGGCTAGGCTTTGCGAACGAGCCGCGTAAGGGCAACGCAAGCTTCTCCCCCGTGACCAGGGAGTGTCCAGGGAGAAGGTGGGCCACGTGAGAAAGATCTGAAAAAGGCAGCAATGTTGGGGCCCTGCCATGATGCTCTTGGCATGCATTTTCCAGCCCAAATGTCCCTTGGGCTCTAGGGTCTTTTGCTCTCTCAACCCTAACCCTAACCCCAATGCAAATTCTAAGCCTAACCCTGACAGCATCTTCTCACTGTGGTTGATGTTCTGTCTCAGATTAGAAAGATGTGAAAAGGCAGCAATGTTGGGGCCCTGCCATGATGCTCTTCAGGTTTGGTAAGTGTTTTGCATAGAGCAGTTAAAGGTGAATAATGTCATCTATAATTTTGTTCCTAAAGTTTCTGATGTGTGTGTATTTAAACTTCTCCTCAAAGAGGATTTGGGGGGAATCGTTGGTACTTCCCAAATACCCTGTTGTGTGAAATGACTTGTTTTGCATCTGCAGATGTCAGGGAGCTGCTGCAGGCAGAACCTGGCTGCCTGGAAGGGCCCTGTGCAAACTCTTCACCTGGAAGTAATTGCAGGATTAAGGGATTTTGTTTATATTTCTATGCAGCGAGAAACGTAATTATGAGAATTTAATGAATCTGGATATGGATTATATGAGAGGTGTAGTCACCACAGACCCTACCCTGAGTTTGCTGGCAAAACAGCTTCCTCAAGTGCTTAGGAATTGTCTTGTACTTTTTAACTTTGCAGATATTCAGATTTTGCAGTTAATTATTGCAGGGTATGTGAAACCCTGGATTTGTGATGCTGAATTTAAACAGGGAGACAAAACAACTGTGGGTAATTAGACACATTTCATGTATCTGTGTACTCATCTTAAAACAACAGAAACTGTCTTTGTTTGCACTGGAGCCTCCAATTTGATGGTGTTCAGTAAATCTAATTATAGGCTTCGGGAATTTGCAAAAGTCCCTGAATGTTTATGTACAGTTTACCATCCTTCCCCACAGTACTTTGATGGATTTTGCAATTAATCTTTGGATTCATTTGATTGGCATTTAGAATTCTTGGCTTACATCTGTTGCCAGTTGTGTAGTGTGGGTTTACCCTACACCAGTTAGGGTGTCCTTTGCATACTCTTGTATATATGTTTTTTCTTACATACCAATAATATTGCTCATGTAAGTTTCAAATGAGAATGGAATCTAAGAAATGGAGCTTTCTTAAGTCCCAGAAGGTTTTAAGTACTGCAGGCATAGTTGAGGTGCTGAAGATAACAAGAGAACAAAAAAATCCAATTAAAAGAACATTTCTTTTCAGCTTCCTCTCTTACGTGTTTTCTGTGAAATACACAATCCTGTTAATTTTCTATTACATCATTCAGGACCCGTAAAACCTGAATCACTTCAGTGAGTCCTGGATGTCCTTTTGCAGAGAGGAAGTTTCTTCTAGATGAAGCCCTAGAAAAGTCTTTTATTTGTATTTGCTCTCAACACTCACTTTGTTAATCGTTGCTGACTCCTGGCTCTAGAGCTACTCCTGGAAGGAAGAAAAGCAAATAAGCCTGGAAATTCCTTTGGCTTCCACCCTGCTGGTCTTGAAATGCAGGACAGAGGTTGATGGAGGAGCTGGACCTCTCCCTGCCCTGAATTGTTGTGCTCAGTTCTTCCCAAGCCGCAGCATGTTCCGTGTGCCGGGAGCTGCCGGGGCCTGGGGGACTCCGTGCTTTGGCTGGGCATTCCCAAACCCCAAGGACGCTTCTCCCATCCCAGCTCTGCCTCCCAGCCACGTGTCTTTTCTTGTCTCAGGTGTTTCTGGATCTGGCAGAATCCCTTGACTGGTTTTTCCCCAACAGCCTATCCCGTTGGCTCCCAGCAGGCAGAGTTTTTCCCCATTCCTCTGCCTGCATTCCCAGCCCCCGGGGGCAGCAAGAAGGGGTCCATTGCATGTTCCAGTGACAAACTTCTGAGGATCCCATCGCTTGAGGCCATGGGTACCCAAGAGGCTGGCACGGTGGGCCACCACATCTGTCCCCTGGGACTACCTTTGCTCCCGGCACGGGTAATTCCCGGGCTGACCTTCTGCACTTGAGCACGGTGTAGGAAGGCACTTTGGGGATGATGCCGGTGTCTGTATAAACCTGCAGCACACGACAGACAGCACTTAGCAGGAACAGCAGGCACCGGGCGGCCTTTGAGACGCCGCAAAGGGGATGCTCTGACACCTTCCCGGTCGGGGAACGCGTTTGTGTCACTGCAGGGGAGCGGAGGGAGCTGCGCAATAACAAGTGGGTTTAATCAGACTCGCTGCTATCCTTTCACCTCGCCCTCCTGATGGTATCTTCTCAGCGAGGAGCTGGTTAATTTTAATGACAAAAACGGAGAATCTCCTTATTGAAATTGAAATTAGGTTAATGACTAGTGATATGGCTAAGGGGTATAATTTACAAAACACAAATCCCTTATGCAAAAGCGCCTGTTCAGTATCACACGTGGAAATCCCTTAATTTCTATTTGACTCATGTGAAGTCAAAAATCAAACACAAAAATCTTGTTAGCATTTCCAGGAGTGAAAACCAGACCACTCGAGCCTGTGTTTCCCTCTTCCAAAGGGGAGTCTGCCTTTGGGCAGGCTGAGCTCCTGCCAGACGCTTCCCTCCTCCTTTTCTCCCCAGGATAATAATTACCTGGATTGTGAGAAGGGATCATCCAAAGGTGCCTGGGGTCAGCTGCTCAGTTGATGCCTTCTCCTGGCTCAAACCGAGTTTTTAAGGATGGAGCTGCCTTTGAATCACCTAATGAAGTTACCAGGTTTGCGGCAAGGTTTGAGTCACCGGGGGCTGACCATCTGTCTGGGTGTGTTGTAATGGGAATGGAGCATCTCGGATACTGTGCCCTTAGGTCTTTTTAATCCGTGTTTCAGCAGGAACTGCTGAGATTCTGGTCCCTCCTGGCAGCCTGGCCTGGTGTGTTTGCACTGGGCTTTTACAGCATTGCTTGGTACCAGGAGTTGCTGAGAAAACATGATATACCCTTGTTGTTCTGGCAGTATCAAGTTTAAATTAAAGTGCAAGGTATTCTGCTAAGCTCATTTTAGTGCAATTGGTCCACCCCAAAATACTTATATACCCCAAAATTTTAGGAAGGAGCAAAGGAGTGTTGAATCACCAGCCTCAGTGCCTTTTTCTTCTTGCAGACCCCCACTTGTACCCCAAGCACGTGTTTCCCCAGCTCTCCTCACCTCCTGGCTGTGTTTGCGTTCCAGGTTTCCCTTGTGTTGGGTAGACAGGAATGGAATGAAGGATGTGGAGGAGAGGGAAGGAAGTTGGGGCACCCAGGGCTGTGTGTGGTAACGCAGCGTGGTTGTGTCTGACTGGGGGAGTCGCAGCGTGAAGGGACACGAGGCTTCACACCCAGTGGTTTGGAGAAGCGCGTGAGTTGCTCTTCCCCTGGCACTTAAACCAACATTGAACTTGCCGTCTGCGCCGTGCCGGTGAGCTGGTGCGCGGGGCTGCTCGCGCCGGCAGGAGAGCATCGCGCCGACAGGTACTAATGGGCACCGCGGTGCTGAAAGGAACAGCAGTTTCCCATTAGAACCAAATGTTGCCTTTGTCTCTACAAGCTGTGGTGTGCATGAAATAAAAACCTCTGACGTTTATGAGGTTCTTTGCAACCTAGGAGAAAACATTTACTTTTAGTGCCTTAATTTCATATGGGCATTTTACTTGCCTGGTGCATTCAGCGACATCCTTGAAGAACAGGAATGACATTAAAGCACCACGCTGAATTGCTGGTAATTTGTAGAACAGAACTCATTCTTTTCTTATCATTTCCCATTTTGTGAACATGACGTTGTGAATTGATTTGACTTCAGAGTGCACTTAAGAGATAGCAATGCATGCAGGCTCTTCCAAGTCATCTCTGAGTAGAGCTATGCTGCTTTCTATCCAGTGGAAGTCTGGAAAAAAAAGCATTTAAAATTAATTAGGAGATGCTGCAGCTTAAATGAATACAGCAGTAAAAGTAAAGGCAGGTACTCGCAAAACTTCAGCAGACATTTGCCATAAAAAGTGGAATCCGAGGAGGGAAAATTGGAGGTATTTCAGGAATAAAAATTAAATCAGGTCAGTTGAAGGAAACAAGGTTTAGAAGGTGAAGCAACACCAAGTCCTTGGACTGACAGCAAAGAATGACTAACTCACCTGCGTCCCTAAGAAACTTAGAAAATGAGTGAGAAAGAGTTGGTGTTATAAGCTGGGCTGGCCTGTTCACACTTTTAATTTTAACCATCTGTAACAGGTAAATCTAAGAACATTTTAAAGACAGTAGATGAGTCGGTATAGCAGGAGCTCAAATCAGAAAGTACAGGATGGTTTTTAAATGAGTTACACTCCAATATTCTGTCAGGAGTGGGGACTAGTCAATTAAAAAGTGCTTTTAGAGGCTTCTGTCTCTTCCCTCACTCAGCTGTCTTGGTTTCAAGTGAAACATGAATAGAGCTAGACCTTTGCTGGTGTTAAAACATGTAACAGAGAGGAAAGTGAGGACTGTGCCTCTGTACATTTGCAGCTTCGGGTGTCCATGGTAGCGTTGTGAGGTGAGCACGGGATGTGTTTTGTATTTTAATCTTCTCTAGGTGTCAGGCTGTCCGGGGCACAGCGATTATGGTCTGGATCTCACATTGTAGCCCTGGGCTCTGCTCCCAGCATCCAACAAAATAACAGTAAATCATGACATGATAAATAAAACATAGCGTTCCCTGACCCTCTCCTCAGGTTTGTTTTGGAGCTCAGGTCTATTTCTGCGTAGGAAATGTTGTTGAGAAGAGGTTTCCAGAGTGGTTTGGAGGCTGAAAGCTGTCTGCCTTTTTCTCTGTGTGAATAATGTAAGAGCAGTTCACGAGTGGAAGAGCACTAGGAGTGGCAGTGGCAGCAGAGCGTGCTCCGCTTGGCTCTAAGCAGAGGCATTCCAACTCTCAGCACTCCATGGAATTATCATTTGCCCACTGCACATTATTTGCTTTCACTTAATATGAAATGAAAGCCATTAATAGGACAGTGTTGGAGTAAACCCCTTGGAGAGAGGAGCTGAGCGGCACATGCAGGAGATATTTCACACCAGCTTCTCTGAGTGTTCCTGGCCCTGGTGTCCAGCAAAGCTCTGTGCAATGGGGGCTGCTTTCTCACCCTGGCTTTGCTCCTTCTCACCCAGGTCTCCAGTTTAGGGGCAGCTTTAGGTGTGCAGTGCTCTTTAATACACCCTTCATTCTGTCATGCAAATGACCCGACTCCTTTTGCAGCAATAATGATAATTTCTCCCCTCATGGTGGGAGTGCTGTGAAAAAAAGCCAGTACAGCCTGTGAGATCAGCCTTCCCAGTCGCTTCCCATTTTTTGGAGGCTGAAGAATACAAGTTCTGCACCCTCAGCATGTTTAAATGCCTCCAGGGGCTGTTGTACAGAATGAGGTGAAACCCAGTGCTGGCTGCTGGTCGTTTCTCCTGTTTTCCCTCTAAGGCTCTCCTCCGTGTCAGGTATTCCCCACTGGATGCCAAGGGCACCCATGCCCAGCTGCTCCAGTGCTGTGCCCTTCTCTCCAGAGAGCCCAGGCAAGAAGCACTGCACATGCAGGAGCAAAGCACAGCTCACCACTGAACTTGGCTTGGGAAGACCTGGGAATTGTTGCCCAGCCATCGAGTTGTGTGACACCGAGGGGTGCAATTCCCGCAGCCATCAACTGAGAGCGAGCTCCGAGGCTTGATCACTCACCAACGCTCGTTAGCTGTGCTGAAAACTGGATGAAATTGATGTTTTAGCCAAGTATATTCCAGCGTGCTTCAAAATCTTAAAAATTAATCAGTGAATTGTCAGAGAGCTTCAGACTTATTACTTTTTAATAGCATTTTTTATTACTTGCTAATTATAAGGTGAAAAAGGTGCGAGGCACAGCTCGTATTATAGTTCCTTAAGTAAATTGGAGCAGAAGGTCACAATAAATTGAAAAGTTATTAAGTATGTACTTTGCTGGAGACATAATGCTTATCATTATGAAACATAGGAATACAGGCACTCTGGTTTTTTAATGTCCACAGATGGCACAAGCTAATTATTCTCATTTGTATAGCACCTTACACCTCTGTAGATTTTTTTCAGAATGTTGAAAAACAGATGATCACGTCTGTTTTTGTAGCTGTGTGAGAGTTTTTCATTAACAAGATCAGGCAGGACCATCTGTGTGTTCTAGTAAAAAGTTTACCACCAACAGTGAATTCAAAACTTTCAAACAATGGCTGAATGCATAATTTGTCGTGTGGCGATGCAGTGTGTTGGCTGAGAGCCCGTGCAGCTCAGGCACAGGTTCCTGAATGCATTTCTTAGCTGTGTGGAGAGGAAAAAAACGCCAGTCCCGGTCTGCATTGCACTATTGACCAAAGGAGGGGTTCAGGTTTGTGCCTTTTATGTCAGTTCAGGCGCTCGCCTGCTCCCCCCACGGACGTTCAACGTTTTCACTGGAGAGGAGCTGCCCCAAAGGATGCTGGCACTGGTGGGGCACCTTCCCCTGCCCTCTGTATGTGGAGGAGTGGGGAATAGCCAGGAAGCGAAAGGGAAGGTGCACAGGGAGTTGGACATCAGGGCTTGTGTGATTTCTCGTCTCACACAGAGCCGGCAGAAGGACGGGCAGGTCTGTGCCCACCCTGCTGCAAACACAGTGCACGGGGTAACTTCAGCCTGAAGGGAAAACTGACTGAACAGCACTGATGCTCAATACAGCTGCTGATGGAGCACCATAACGCGTGGGAGCTGAGCTGCCTCTCCCTGTTCTCTGCTCTTGGGTTCAGTGCAAAGAGGCAGCCCCGTAACTTCATGCAGGACCTTGTGCAATACAGATTCCAGCTGCTCTCCATTCTGTGCCAGGGCAGCTGCCCCAAAAATGTGACCTAAAAACCAAGGGGACAGTGAGGCAATTCCCTTGCACCCCCAATCCAGAGCTGGTGAAGGTCCAGAGTTGCAAAAGGGGTGTTTGGGGTGGGCACGGTCACACTGGGGAGATGGTGCTCAATGCAGGAGGACGTTGTTTGGAAAGGACAAGAGATGGTGATAACAGACGGGGGCAGAGATGTGTGGGTATTTTAATTTATTTTGTCACTTGTGATTTCTGCGTGTTGGACACAGCCTGGAGCATTGCTTGACAAATCCTCAGGAAATCAGTGGTTTCTAACCCTGATGACTATCATCAACTTTTCCAGTGCAATCTCTGGCTCGTGCGTCTCCCTTGTGAAGTTGTCAGCGTTCACGCGGAGGTTGTGTGGCTCGTTAGCTGTGGATGGATATCGCTCGTTAGAGGTAGAAATGTGTCTTGTCTTTCCAAGGGAAGCATTAACAATTCCGCTCTGCAAATTAAGGGGTTCATTTAAGTCTCTTCCAACATTCCCATGGAAAGTCGTGGCTCGTGCACCTGCGTCCTCCGCCGGTGTTGTTTTCGCTGGAGCGCACCAATCAGGGAGGGTTCATCTCGGAGTGAGGTTCTTTAATGAGGCATTGCCTTTGTGTCTGGCATCAGTCATGTAATTCAGAGTCTGCTCAGGTAGGACTTCTGAAAGTTCAGAGCTTGGGCTAATTTCAGGTTTAGTTTTACTGGGAAACTTAAAACCTACCCCAGGCTAAAGTGTGGCACTGCCAACATCAACAGAGCCGGGGTGAGAACAAGCGTCGGATGTTGCTTGCAGTGTTTTGCAGTTTGGCAACTGTCAGCTGGGTTTTCTTGGATGAACAGCTTAACTTTTCTTCTTCTCTGGTTCCCAATGTTTCATACAAGGAATGGGGATGCTTTTGTATCACAGAGAAGCTTTTCTGAGTTCCAGTTAATGACTGGCATGTTTGGGTATTCGAGGAGGAAATCTCCCTTGAATTATTGCTTTGTGAGATTATTGGTTTTAGAATGGCATGTGAAGAATTTCTTCACATATAGTTCTTCTTCTCTTGGTATCCTTCATCTTCCTTGTTCGTATGCCCAGAATGTAATTATAAAACGTTCCCTTAGGAAATAAAAATTCTAAGTGGACTGTTTCAAGCCATTCTTGAACTTTGGGAAGGAGGGGAGAAGTGTTGGAAGGGTCAGACACTGGGGACTGGTGAGTGCAGTGGAGAAATGGGAGCCGGGGATGTGCAAGGAAACAAAACTGTGGTGGAAGAAACAGCCAGAAGGTGTGATCCTCACCGGGGGCTTGAGCAGGTCAGGATGGCATTTATGGAGATGAAGGGAGGGAGTCAGGGATGAAGATCAAGCTCAGATGGGTGTAGAATTTATTTTTTCTGGTGAGAGTCCTATTTTTGTTGTAGATATAGCAGGTTGTAATCCATTTTCCATCTCCAACACCCAGCCCCCAAATGATGGTGGAATGATTCATTTCTTGGCTGGCACGTGATTTTGTTTTAAAAAAAATATGGCCTCTAAAAATAATAACTATGACATTTAAATGCATTATTCTCCAGCCATGAAGGATACGAAAGTTCATTTTCAGATTCTGCCATACTTGTGGGGAAAAAAGTTAAACCTTCAGGATATAATAATGCCTCCGACAATTTGGGATTTTCAGATCCACGTACAAAAGATGCTTTGCTACCCATTTTGTCTTGCCCTGTGTCTGCATTTTTAATGATAGGTGTGCTTCCAACCAGCACTCAGCTTCCTGCTTTCTCATTAAAAGCAAACACTAAAGACAGACCAGGGGTTATGGAGAGAAGATGTGTCGCAGGAAGAAAAGAAACGGAGAGAAACCCATCCCAGTTTGACACTTGCTCTCTCTGTTACAACCTGAAAGGTGGTATTAGTAAAAGCATCATTCCCGCAGCTACCCAAAGGCATAATTGGGAATTATTTTGGAGACTGCGTTCTTTTGTATTTTAAATTAACTAAATAAAAGCTATTTATCTGCGCCTTTATGCTCACTGGCCAAAAGGCCTCTGGTTGCTTTTAATCAAGGCTCCCAGCCTTAATAGTTGTGCGTGAGTTGATCAATAGTGCGGTAATGAGGGAGCTCTCTGCCTCCGCCGGAGCCCACGGTTATTGCTATGGCTGTGATCGCTTCCACTCGGTATTGTGGGATGATAAACTACCTTTTAATAGAACATTACCATTAATCTAAACAAGATTAGTGGAGCAAGGCATTGTACGAAGGCGTGTGCTCAATTAAAACAGATGGTCTTGCGTGCTGAATGCCATTATGTTAACGAAGCCTCCGCGGCGTGCCCACACACTCGGGCGTGAGCCCTCCCGTTCCACGCGCACCCAACGTGGCACATACAAATGTGCTCTGCTGTTTGGGCCACAGCACTCCTTTTATCAGCTCCTGTGCCGAGAGCTCTTCAGAATTTCATATTTATCAAATTATTTCTGAGTGATTAACACGAGATCTTTGCATTTTCTTCTAATTACACGTCTGCCATTAATCTTCGCTATTCCTTTTGCCCCGAGCGTTTTAGGGAAGGTGGAGAGTGATAGGATTCAGCAATTAGGATCCGCTGTAAGCATGATTAAGGCTGTCTAAAACCAGGGGAGAAGAAAAAAAATCCAAGACTGCAGCAACACTAATGTGTAGTGTTAGCCAAAATTAATGATCAAACATTGCGTCTTAGCATCTTAATATTGTCTCAAGTAAAATGGCTTTACATTTGGAAGTAGCACATACAGTCTAATCACTGTTTTTTCCCCAAGACAAGCTTTTACTGTTCATTACTAGAAGAAACAGACTTTTGTTGCTGCAATAATTATTTTTTTTCTGGGCAGAAACACAGCAAAATAGTCACATGTATTAGAAGACCTTAAGATTTTCAGGCTTTTAAAATGCCTTGCTTTAAAGAATCCTCTTAAGCAGTAATTCATCTCTAATCCCTTCAACCCAAATCAGCTAAATTAAAAGGTGGTATAAACAGACATGATTTGACCTCCTCTGCCCACACCCTGCTATGCTGCTAAGACAGAAGAGAACATTTTACTAATCTAGCTAGCTAGAACTAAGCAGAGTAAATCACTAAATACTCTTTAGCTTAACTCTAAGGCTTGGAGGTGGCAGCATGTAACGGTGGAGTAAGAGTCACTGCTTTCTCCTTTCCTTATATTAGCATATTCTTTGTAGACTTGATCATATTTTGGCCTCATTTCTGGGATGAACAGCATTAGAAAACTGCCTTTATTCCAAACTAATTCAGATCAACCCTGCTCAGGAGGCTGCAGTTGCCCACCAGTCCGCTGGATGCTCATGGTTTAGATGGCCATGCCAGGGCTGGGTGGGCTCTTCTCTGTTCCCTGGTAGACCAGAGAGAGTTTCAAAAGATGAAGGGATGGTACTTGTTTGCCAAGGGATGTGACTCCTTAACAAGTACGATTTGGCCCAGCCCAGGACCTCTATCCTTCAGCCTTCCCATTAAATATCAACTTAAAAGCCAGACAACAGCATAAAATGCCAAATGGAGCCAGGATTTTCAACACCACGCACGGGGCTGAGAGGCTGGAGAGCGCACAGGCACTTTCTGTGGCTCTTCTGTGGGGTGCTGAGTAGGAGGTGAATAAAATCCTTTAATCCCTTAGTTGATTTCCTGCCTTGTCTGAGGTACTTGGCACTACTCAGGTTGAAGTTCCCTTTCAAATCAAACCCGGAGTGTTTTTCCTGTTCCCAGAAATAGGGAGGTGACTTTTGGGAAGGAACTAAACCATCACTGGCTGCGTGTCTGCTCTGTGTTTCAGGTGTGAATTAGTTGTTGTGGAGATACTGTCTGGAGAGTACCAGTTTGCCTGATAGATGTCAATCTGCATTGGGAAAAGGCCCCTGGAGGGTGAACAGAGGCTCTTAATTATTGGTGGTCCCTGGAATCTGGGTGATGGATATGTACACCACTGCTCGGTCCACTGTGACTTAAATGTAAACAAAATTTAATGTGCAATTATGTATGATTGACAAGTCATTAACTGTGGTCTATAACCTGCTAACATGCTCATGGGAGTGCTGGCTTTTCAGTTCTCGGGTTTCCATGGCTGGCTTTTCCAGCAACGAGAGCCTCAGATGTCTGGAGTTTGTAACTCGGAAAGGCCAATTTTCCAGTAAAGATAAAGGAGGACGAAATCACAGGAGAAAGGAGGAGGTGTTTTAGATGGGAAAGTCTGTTCCGGAGGATAAGCTTTCTACCCTTAAAGCTCGTAGAGTTTGTGTGATAACGGGGAGCTCATGAAGAAACACCCGTTCGGGTCCTGGTAACGGGGGCTTGGTCGGAGCCATCAGTCACTGTCAGGAGCCAGCAGTGCCACAGGAGCACGAGGGGAGGGCACTGAGCTGCAGAGCCATCGCTCACCGATTTCTCTTGCACCAACTGAGCATAACTGAGTGCAATATTGGTCCTTTGCTGCTTAAGCAGCCAGAAATAACAGGGTAGAGAGCGAACATGTAATATCACCCTCCGGAGGGGCGTTGTGCGGCGCAGGGACCCGAGGGGGAGGGCTGCCTAAGCATAGGCCACTGCTTTTAAACAAGACAAGCCTGTATTTTTCGTTCTGAAGCTGCCGGTTGGGTGGACCTTCCCCGGATGGATGAATTCCTCCCCACTGCTACCTTTGCATTTTAGAGCTTCAGTGCCTTTGGTGCTGATGGAAATAGGTGGTGCTGTGCGGGTGTCCTGGCCACGTGCACGCAGAGGGGAGCAGGTCAGCATTGCACCATTGAACATCCCAGCCTCCATCCATCCTGTGCAGCGGTGGAGACTCCTGGGGCAGCTGCATGACCTTCTCTTCACCACCTGAGATCAAGGTCCACAGTGTGCATTCATAGGGGACAGTCCTGCAAAGGAGAAGGGTTTGTCCGTGGCAGTCAGGTTCAACAAAAATATTTGCTCGGTTTTGTTTGATTTTTATTTTTTTTACTAAATATTCAGAAAATCATAAAGGTTAACCATGCAGAATTGGTGGTGTGGCTGGTTGGGGTCCAGTGAAGCTCAGTGTCTGTCCCCTCCTCCGTGGAATGACCTAGGTGTGAGACGGGGTCCCCACCCCAACCCTACGCTCCAGGCGGACAAGGACAATGGCAAATGGCTAATTGAATAATTAACTGGTGCAGATAAGCTCAAGGACTGATCACCAAGTGATGCCTGTGCTTGAACACAAAAATAATCCAGGCCACCTGTCTCAGCAGCGATACTTTTCAAAGCCCAGGCCCCTGATGGTTCATACAGACGTGATGAAGCTGTTGATGTATCAGTGAGGTTGGGTCAGGAGGGCTCCTCGAGGTCTGGACGATTCTTAGGAGGTAATTCAGGTGACAGATTGTGGGCTCTTGCTGGTATTTACATGCAAGAGAAATAAAGTAATATTCTGTTCTGACAATTGCATTTCAAATGGTGATATGCCCTTAGTACCTGACTATTTATCAGAAACTTGTGGACATCAGAGTAATCAAAGGAACCACAGGGTGAACAACAGAAAGACTCATCAGACAAAGGGAAGGCAGTGGCTGGTGAAGTTCTGGTGACTTCTTAGTTTTACAGAGTAGAAATGTTGTATATTGGAGCTGCAAAAGATTCCTCCTGGGTAGTTCTTCTTTTCTTTGCTGGCTTTTCTTGTTGCTTTTTCTGTTTGCCCGATAGTCTGGGTAAGCCACTCGTGCTTTTTGTTTTAAAGGTCAGAAGTGTCATTAAAACTGTATGAATTATGGACTGAAATGTACTTTGGTTTTGTTTCTTACTTCAACTTTTCCCAAGTTTTTATTGAAAAAAAAAGGTAGAAGATGGTTAATTTTAGCAGACGTTTTGGTGGGTTGGAAGTTTTGGGTTCGATTAATTCAGGTATTGCACCAGGTAATAGACATGAATTTTCTGGTTGATGGACCATATGGAACAATAGGGAAATTTAGGACAATTTCCTATTTTCAGGACAATTTCAGGAAACCTGTGCCAATCTCCATCATCTAATCTGTTATTAGGCCAATTCACCCATAGTATTATAGACTTTGAAGGAAAAAAAGAAGAAAAAATTCCCTTGCAGGCTGAGTCAGTAATATGAACCATCCTTATAAATTAATATTTTAATTGGTTTATTGGAGTCTATCCATGCAATTAAATTTTGTAGAATATCCTGCTTTTGTATAGAGGGAGCCTTTTTTTGTTCTTCGGATGGTTGCTGGTTGTTTTTTTTCTTTCTTATCACATAGTAGGAAAGTAATGTGATTACTGAACAACTTGAATTAATTGGAAAAAACTGAGATAAACAAGTGCCCATTCTTCCTCCTCTTTGCATATTAGCTTAAATTGAGACCTGATCCAGGATGAATAATTAAATAGTAAAAATTAAAACTCGTGGTCATAGCACTGCAGTGTAGATGAACGCGTTCTTGTTCAGTGCAGAGGTTTATTTTAGCAGTCAGAGTAAACCTGAAGGTGTAATTTCCTCGCGTTACTAACGAAGTGTTTACACTGAGCTAGACATCCATGACGGCGGTGCCTGACAGTCCTCACTGAGGCCTGCTCTGGAAAAAACTGCCAATGTGTCACTGGGAGGTGTTGAAGTGCTGCTGCCGGGGGTGGTGACAGCACACCAGGGCCATTGCAGTGTCCCCCTGGGGCCGGGGCCAGCTGTGCCCTCCACATCTGCATGGAGAGGATGAGTCTCCAGCTGACGTGTCTTCATCCTTCTGTGGTCCCTGTTGGGATGTTGGGGCTGTTGTGTCATTAGGATGTTGTTCACAGGATCACAGAACAGTGTGGGTTGAAAGGGACCTCCAAGATCACCTTGTTCCACTCCCCTGCCACGGGCAGGGACCTTCCACTAGGTCAGGCTTGCTCAACCCCCCCTATAACCTGGCCTTGATGTCCCTGTAGTTCGTAAAAGAAGTGGGAATCAAGGGTTGGTAGTGCTCTCTTTGATACCATTCATCACGCTTGTTTAACCTTTAAAAGATATCAGCCAGTCGATGTTTCCCTTTCAACCCATCAATCAATAAATAAAAAATAAAATTACGGCCTCATAACTGACTTTTATGTCTTTAAATGGCCTGACTTTTTGATTTCAGCTTAAAACTCTCCCAGCTGAGCTGGTGTGAAAGGGGACCAGATGACACAATGATGGGCAGTTCTAAGAACACTTCCATGGAATATGGTATTTTTTTAATCACATGTCCCCTAGCAATCACTTCAGAATGATAAGCAGTGGATGTCAGTGTGGATTTGGAAGAAGAGAAGGTATCTGTTTACATGCAAAACTTTTTAATTAAAAAAGAGATACAGAGCCAAGATATTTCTTACATTCCTATTGCTCTACCTGGAGGGTTTGTTGGTGTGCAGATGATTCAGCACACGAGTTGTGCTTTGTGCTGACACTGAGGGGAGGGAAAACTCAGCTCTCGGCCCTTTTTGCTTTCCAATTTCAGCAGTTCAGACATCTGGGGCGATCTCTGTTTTCCATCATATTCCCAAAACTCCTCAGGATTCTGCCTCAGTGCTTGGACCAGAGCTGCCCAGTCGGTGAGTTGGGCTCATGGAGGTGACGTCTGCTGGTCCTCCTGGGGGGTGTTTGGGGACCACCACGAAATGTTTTCAGAAGAATCATCATTTAATAGAAACACCAGGACATTTCCAGAAATAGTCCTCACTCTTTTCTTAAGATGGGGGAGAAAGGTTGGTTGGGTTTGTCACATCCTTTGCTTTTTCCTGGGTTGGTTTTGATGGATGATGAGGAGTTAGAGAGTTCTGGAGTGCACAAGTGGTATTTATTTATTGCACTGTGTGTTCTGTTGCGGTGGTAGTTATTCAACCATACAAATTAAAAAGTCACTTCTAAATCAACCTATTCCCAGAAAGATCAAGAGTTTCATTAGGAAAAAAAAAAAGCTTAGACAAAAAAAATGTCTCAGGAGGAAGGCTTCCAGTGATTGCATTCCTGATTGTATTGCTCTCACCCACGGGAGGAGGAATGTTTTATTCGTTTTGTATAGTCTGGATCCATCTCATCCTCTGAGGAGGTGCCACCCCAGAGAGGTGCTTTAAAATGAGGACACCTGACTATTGGAAGTGGCTCAACCCCCCCCAGAGCCCCTGGGAGCAGTCGGAGTGGTGCACTAAGGAGGGATTTTTTTTCCTGTCACCACACTGGTTAGGATGAGGGGCAGCAGTCAGTTTTGGACTCTTATTTTCTTATGGATTTTATTGTAATAAAAAGCAACAACTTTAGTCTCATGCTAAATCAGGTAAAGGCTTGCTTGCTAATCAGTGGTTTCTGTGGTGTTTTTACTTCATCTAAAAATTCAGTACAGGGATTTCCTTAATAAAGACCATATGCATGTTTTTAAGTATATTTTTGTACTATTTTTAGAACGAGCCTTCAGTTTGTACTTAATAGTGTAGAAAAAATATCAAGATGGATAAAACAAGTACAAATATAACAGTTACAAGATCTACCCATAATTAAAACCCAAGGGGAGTGAAGACACTCAATAAATCAAAGTTTATATGAACCAGATGTTGTCTGTTCTAGGCAGTGGTGGAACTCCATGTGGGTTTCAGAGGTGAGGCTGAGACTTGGTGGACAATAAAATGTGCTTTTCTAACCGCACCTGTTTGGTGCCAGAACTCAGACACCTCTGTCGTTTACTGCTCTTCAGCCTGAAGGTGGGCTCAGTTAGGCCATCGTGGTTCAGCCATCTGCAGTTGGGCAGTTTATGGAGCTTGGGAGTTTTAAAAAGCCTTAAAATGGAGGAAGAATTTTAGGAGAGAATCCATGCAGGTAGTGGGATGCTGCTGGTGGAGAATGGCATTCTGTGTCAAAGAAGTGCGTGTTCTTGTAAGCCTTTTGCAAAACCAATTATGTTTTAAAAGCAAAGTGGAAAAAAAAAATCAGATATATCCAGGCTGATGCTATCTGCACTCAGGAGCAATTTGATCATAACCCTCTTTATATCCATCTCTTCCGCTGCTGAAGTTTCCTACCTTAAAATGAATTTATACTGAAACTGCTCACTGGGGGGATCTAAACTGGTCTTCGCTATCAGTGGCACGTGCGGAGTGACATTTTCCTGCGCGTCCTATCCAGTGAGGAATCCCTACTGCTAATTGTTGTATTCGTGGCTGCCCACGCAGCCCTGGGAGGAGGAGTGGCACTGCACGGGATGGGATTGTCCTGGGTGACCGAGGGACACGTCCCTGCCATGGCATGTCCCCACTCTCCGTGCCCATCCCGAAGGTGCGGGGGAGCAGAGGGCGAGGGGGGGCGCGGGATGTTGCCCATGGGTGGGGGGAAATGCAAATCTTATTGCAGCAAGACAATCTTTTCCTTTTGGATTCTGGGTTTTGTGTGCTTTTGGAAAGCATTTGGCAGCCACAGCGAGTCTGTTTACAAAAAGAGCAGAACTGGTAAAGTTCAGGTTCGTGTTTGGATTCAGCCCCAGCAAACTGAAGCTGAAGCTGTGCCAGACGTTTGAAGCTGCCAGACGACAGTTCATCTCAAACAGAAAGCTGAAGAGGGGGAAAGAAATTTGTCAAATGTATTCCATGTGGAATTTCAGGCAATTTAATTTGATTCACTACACTCTGAAATGTCTTGGACTTCCCTATTGTTTCTTGACTTTAACACTAAATTTGATACCTTCTGGGGATCTTCAGTGCTTTGTGCTGCATTTGTCACGTTCTCTAATTTACTGGCTTCAGTCTCTCTTGGTTTTAATTGCAGGGACTGAGCCCTGCAAAGGCGCTCCGTGAAATTTCAGGGTGGTGGTTGAATCCTGAGGTTCTTCTTCAGGCGAAGGGAGGGATGGCTTCCTCTTGGACACCAGCGTAGTAAGGAAGGGGCAGAAGGGATGAATGTGAAAGAGGAAAGGGAAGGTTAAAATAAACCTCATCCCTATGACTCCAGCAGGAGCAGCCAAGCTCCGTGGCTGTGGGAATGCTGTGGGCAGCACGTGGTGGCCACCGAGGCTGGGAGGTTCATTTTGGTTCAGTGATGACCTTCACCAGGTAGCATGGACCTGTGGTTTTTTGGTGGTTTCGCTTTCCCAGTTAATTTCCTGCTCGGTGGGTGAATTCCCTGTGGAGTCTGTGGCCACTGGAGCCTGGCCCCAGGGCAGGAGGCCCTGGCTCTCTGCAGCCCTGCCATCTCCTGACCTGCCCAGGGTTTGTGACCCACTCAAGTGCACTTTGGGGCACTGAGGACACTTTTCCTCATCCTGCTGCCCCTGGCCAAGTGTCAGAAACAGAACCCAGAGCTTCCATCTGTAAATAAAACTCTCTGAGTTTGTCCAAATGTCAAAGCACTTGAGCCCACCGGGTACCAAGCAGTGTTTTATTCTACATATTATTTATTTCTCTTGAAACCTGAAGACTTTTGTGCGTTCGAGCTGAAGGTTAGGGACCGCAGCTGCTTTTTGTACAAGCAGAAGAGCAAAGGTGCACAGCAGCTGCAAGTTAAATATAGCTACCCTGCCTTGGTTCTTCCAGGTAACAAAGTCTGCCATTTCTAATATTCTTGCCTGAAACATCTCTTCATTTACTGCATCGTGATCTGATTCCCTGCATCAGCCAGGCTGAGGAAGATGAGAACACCCAAACCCAACGTTGCCAATGTTTTCACACAAGTCAAGTCCACGAGGAGTTCAGTGTCTTTACTGGTGTGTCTGATTTATTTTTCCCCCCCCTGACATGTGCAGCCTCTGTTTCTGGGTGCTGAGAGTTTGTTTGTTTGAAGAATGTGAGGAGAGAGGAGCCCGAGGCTGTCTGACACGGCTGCGGTTGGAGCGTCTCTTTCAACTCCTTTTCCGAGCCTGAAAATGGTCTCAGTTCGATTTTTCTTTTTTACTTTTTTACCCCTCGCTAAAAAATCTTCCTGCAGCTCCCCGTGTCTTTCAAATACAGTCCTGGCAAGTTGAAAAGGGATCTGTGAGAGAGAGGAAAAACCCCCAGGGCCGCCAGGTTGCTGCTGGTGGTGCTGGGGGCTGGCAGGGGTGGTTGTGGTTGTGCAGGACCTTCCCCCTTCCAGTGTCAGGATGTTCCCGGGAGCAGCAGGGCTGGGCTCTCTGCTCTGCCCAGGAATGCTCCATGCATCCCATGGGTGTTGCTCTCCGAGTCAGCCCCAGCTTCCCAGCAGCTTCTTCCAGGGATGAAGGTACGGTGGGTGAGCAGCTCTTACAACCTCAACCTGGCCCTCCCATTACCCTTTGTAGTTCTCACGCCAAGCTCCCACAAAAGCCGCAGTTTCTCCTCCAGAAATGCATCGTGGTGTTTAAATTCTTTTCCCACGTAGGTGGTTTGACAAACACGGGAGTGTGGTGGAAATCATTAGCGCTGAGAGTAAAACCTCCAAAGAGAGCGCCCCGGGATTTACGTACTCTGTGCTGGCAATAATAATTAGAGCATATCGTGCTGCAGGTAACTCCCACAACTTGCACTTTGCTCTGAAGCTGAGAAACTCATTGATTAATCCATGGGGTCAATCAGTCCATCTTGTTTGGAGAGTTAATCATAGAAAGTCTGTGCACCAGGACCGAGAGTGAAACGGGTTTATTTACTGCTGCTTAATCAGGGAACCCAAACTCTCCTGTAGAGTGGTGAGAGGTTTGTTTCTACTTAGCCTTTAATTGCAAAATGATCTCATTAGTGCCGTAGTGAATCTCAGTACTAGGTTGCATAGCCACGGTAAAGCCTTGAACATGAAAACGTGGAGAGCAGTGAAAATTATCTTTAACGTGGGCACCAACAGATGTAGGTTCACATTCCTGTGCTGAAAAAAATGCCTGAATGTGAGTCCTCATCCTGCAAATCTAATTGAAACTCACTGCCCTTTGAAAGCCAGATAGTATCTCCCTGCCTTTGTGGTAGGAAGCTTCTGGCTCGGACGTCGAAAATCGGGGATAAAAAGACTCCTCTTAACCCAATGCTAAATACCAGGAAGAGAATAGAGGGGGAATATTCCCTTTACTAATACTTATTTCTAATCAGATAAAATAAGTGACAGTGTAGGAAGAATCTCTCTACTAACTGCCAGAACATGTCGATTTATCAAATTCTTCTACTGTTGCTCTTTTTTTTTGGAGCTCGCCTCAGAGCTGACAGTGTATGTTTTACAGTGCAGCAAGGTAGATTGATTGATCCTAAATAGAAAAGCCTTTGGGGTCTCGAGCTGATGTTTTAGCTTCAGAAAAAAACGGAGTAAAGCATGTTAATGTAGAGAAAGGAGCCTGGTTTAATTGGACCAACTCCTGGCTTGCTGAAAATTAATGGCTGGCTGGCTGTTGCCAGAGTGATTCATCTTTTCTATCATGTTCTGCAGTCCTTCTCTCCAGGGGTCTGTACTCCCCTCCAATTCTAAACCAAAAGTAAAATATACTTTTTCTTTTTTTTTTTTTTTTTCCTCCCTTAAAAAGGTATTTTAGTTGAATTGGCTCCCAGTAAATGAAAAATAGCACGGGTGGGAATCTGAAGGAGGCAGTCGGTTCCTGGGGATTGGGGTTTGTTTACTGTAGGGCTGGTTTGGTTTTGTTTTGGTGGAATTTAGATCTCTCCTTAATGCACTCTGGACTCCTCGTTGGTAACTGTACAGGTGACAGGACAGCTTGGGGAAGGATCCCCATTTCACTCTGTTGAAATGTATTGTTCCTTTTCTTTTCATCTGGCCACAGAAACAGAAACTCTGTGTAAGCAAGAGCTGATAAAAATGAATATAAAAGTGGAAAAAAGTGTCGAGAGCATTTAGGTGGCTCTGGAAATGAAAAGATGACTTTTCCATGTGGTTCCATTGAGCCCCCGAAATGTTTTTTCTTAATATAAATGACTTTTGCCTGAACAAGGTTTGCCATTTTCCCCATAAAACCTGCAGTCCTGGCTTTGTGGAAGCAAAACAGCCACAGATGAACAGGAGGCAGTGAGGAGTTCAGCAGCACAAACCTAAAACCTGCGTGGATAGTTTGATCCTGGAGGGGCTTGAACTCTGGAATTTGAAGAGGGGAAATTTTAAACGTGAAATATTTCTGTGTGCCTTTTGAAACCAATCTTAGTTTCTGCTGGAGGTCGATTGCTGCTCGTTTGAGGTGTCACAAGTTGACTTGCACATGGAGTCACTTCCAACAAGCACGTAATGGGTTGGGAATGGCGGGAGTGTTGTATTACTGCATATTCCAAGTAGGGGGACTCACTGTAACTGAAGATTGCAAGAAGATAAATAAAGATTTTGTTTAACATAATTACATATGGTAAACTGTTATGGTAATTTACTATTATTCCAGCAAGGCAAATATTAGCAGTCATAGCTTAGACATCATAAATAATGCACTGGAAAATTGGATGTAATGTTTCACATTGACCTGAGATATGGGAAATGGGTGAGATTGCAACGGATTCCTGTGCCATTAATTGCAAGAAAATAACATTAAGAACATGCTAAATCATGCTAAATGTTTTCAGCGGATGACAGACTGTGGGACAGTTCATTAATTCTCCAAACTCATTCATTATTTTTGGTTTTTACTCCAAGAACACTTAATGAATAATCAATGCTTTGTGAAGCCAATGGTGTGAGCATGCACATTTTTTTATGCATTCATATACCAACCAACATACATCCATTTATTTCCAAGAGGTTTTTGTATCAAAGCATTTTTTTAAACTGTATACTCCTAAACTCCATCCCTGGGGATGTGTTTATTAGTCTCTGAAGCATCTGTTTGAATTGCTGTTTTTACCTTTTACCAGTAGAGTTTGGTTCTCCCATGGTGCTATAAATATTAAATAAAGACACTAAGGGTTTATTAGTGTGATAGCTTTTATGGGGACATGGTTGAAAATGTAACCTGTAAAGTTAGTAACGGGAGGATGAAAATTACACATTGTCTCCATCAGGTTTTACAGCCATCATTTTTTTCCCTATTTATGTGTTTTTCTTGTACAGAAGGAGAAGGACTCAGAGCATTTTATGAACTGCAGGAAGCAAATCTGGTTGTGTATTGTGTGATAGTATGGGATTTACTGTAA
Organism: Grallaria varia; assembly: GCA_013396735.1. Classification (NCBI taxonomy): domain Eukaryota; kingdom Metazoa; phylum Chordata; class Aves; order Passeriformes; family Formicariidae; genus Grallaria; species Grallaria varia. Next base: position 78,574 of record VWZG01004336.1, on the reverse strand, counting down.
GCAAGAGGGGGATAGAAACAGGACTCTGGGCTTATGCAGCATTGTGTGTAAGTGTGATGGCTCAAGTCAGTTTTAATTTCCACAAAACACTGAAACAGGCGACATCTCTGGATTCTTTCAGAGTGGTCAAAATTCCTGTGCTACCCAGACACATCCATCCTTTTAATACAAGGGAAACAAAGTAGGACAAGAGGGAACAGCCTCAAGTTGCATCAGGGAGGGTTTAGGTTGGATATTAAGAAAGATTTCTTCACTGCAAAGGTTGTCAAGGATTGGAACAGGCTGCCCAGTGAAGTGATGGAATCACCATCCCTGGAAGTGTTAAAGTAACATGTGGATGTGGTTCTTACACAGTTCAGTGGTGGACCAGGCAGTGTTTGGTTAATAGTTGGACTCAGTGAGCCTAGAGGTCTTTTCCAACCTTAATGATTCCACGATTCTATGAACATCTTCCCACCTTCCTTTCAGCATTTCCTTTTTGCAGACAAGATATTTTACTCACAGAAGTCCACCACGGATTCACATTTGTTCACAGGACTCCTTTTCACACAACAATTGCAGTAAGAAGTTGTGTGACATTTCATTTTTTTTGCCTGGCACTACTTTGGAAATACACAGCACTTTTTAGGGCTTAGGACCCTGCTCTGCTTTTTGACGTGCCCATGAAAGACCATTTTCTCCAGTTATGGTTTTTATCTCCTGGATGTGGCGATGGAGGCTGTGTCAGCTCCCAGCTTGAATTCCAGGACTCAGCTCCCAGCTTGAATTCCAGGACTCAGCTCCCAGCTTTGCCCGAGGTTTCCAGTGTAGCCATGGCGACTTCACTCCACTGCAGTTGGTTCCCACTGCCATAAAGCAGTTTTCTCACAGAACCACAGAGGGATGGCGTGAACATAAAGAAGGATGCCTCGAAAATGGGGCTGTGTAAAATTTTATGCCACGCACTTACTTTGTCAAATAAATGCAGCTTTCCAGCAAGGCACAGAACACTCTGCTTCCCATTAGCACTTAATGGAGAGATCACTTTGTGAGGCTGTGATGTGCTCACGGGGTGCGTTTCTGTGCTTAACTCAAGGGTTTCATGCCTGTTCTTAGACAACAGGTTCCTAACCATTAAGGACTTGTTTGGGTCCTTTCAGTCCCTGGGTTGGTGACATGCAGGGGAACACTGGCCAGGACTGAACCCCCTGGAAGCTGGAGGAGATGGATGAGCGCAGACATCGGGGCAGGAATACCAAGTGATTTGCTGGTGATCACACAAAAGGGACATTTTCTGTACACGCCGAGGACTCTGCAGGTTGCCCAGAGATCTGAAATGTCCAAAGGTTGTGGTTCAGCCACCCTCGCCTTAATGGTGTTCACAGGGGTGGGGGATTTGGCAGCTTAGGTTTATCACCGTGCACCGGGAGCTGGTCGAGAGACACAACTTGAAAAGCAGATGGATCCCGCTGGAAACAGCACTGTGTGTTTGCTGCTTTAAAGTTCATCTGCAAAGAACCATCTTTGCAGAGATAATCCTCCAAACCGAGGTGGGAAACAGAGTCCTGAAGGGACCCACGTCCTCAGCTGGGGGATGATGTCCTGCCAGGGGGTACATCCTAATAAATGAGTGTTATCCCTCCTGCTCTTCCAGCCCTGTGCAGCTTGCCAGAGGGGGCACTTTTTAATGGACTAGGAGAAGTTAAAGGAGAATCCAGAAGGATAAGACGAAAAGCGAATTCTTTGGTTTATACCATTTATAGTCCTATTAAATTCGGTGTATTTCTCAGACATTTGAGGGGCAAGGAAGTTCAGTGTATTCGTTCATCTTTCAAGATCCTCGCTTGATCATTTGACTCTGTCCAGCCAGCTTAACAAGCTAAATAATAAAAGGGAACAATGCAAAACTTGTTGAATTTTTTTTTCACCCTGGGTCTTTTTTGAAGAAAAATACCATTTTTTTGTCTCAGATGCCCAGCAGTTCTCTGCAGACTCCTGCAGCTTTTCTGCCCATCATTCAGTACCTGCTCCAACATATCAAATTGTTGTACTTCCTCCTTTCATAGAGAAGCAATTAAAACTGATGAGGGTAAAGGGTTAAACCTAAAAGCCTGCTAATGAGGGTGCCTTCTTGGTTTTCCTTTCATCAGGCATTAGATGCTGTTTTCAGCATAAGCTTTCGATAAGCATCACTGAACATTTTTCCAGCATATTTTAAAAAAGTTGGGGGGTTTTTTACCATCCTGTTAAAATGATAGATGTGTGACTCTGCTGTTTATCCAAAATCCTAATTACTGATGCTGCAGCTTTTGAATGTTAAATTCATGCAGTGTTCTTTAGGCTTCAAACTGGTCAAAGAAAGATTGATTTGTGTCCACAGAGAGTTCTAAGTCTGGTAAACAGAGCCAGTGTTTGTTTGTTTATTTATTACATTATTTGAAAGTCAGGAGTTGCATCAACTGCAAATTACGTAGACTTAGAGATTGCTAAAGGAGGAAAAGAAAAAAGAGAAAAACAAAAGTTGTCTGCCGCTGAATGAAATTTTAATTTCTGTCTCCTTGAGAGCAAAGAGTAGAGGTAAGAGGTGGAGCTTGAAAACACAGATGAGATCTCCTTTCCTTGACCTACGTTATTTATTATAGAACAGTAGCTTGATTTTTCTTTTTCCCCCAAAGCATGTATTTTATATATAAATGTATATAGGTATTTATTTAGAAGATACTTATCATAAGTGGATCTGTGTGTGTGCGTATATATGTATATACACACATATACACATATATATATGTGTGTTTGTATAAAGCAGTGCATCTCATTAGCCGTGCGAGATCCCAAGGAATCAAAAGCTCTGCGATCCCTGTGCCCTTGAAGCCTCTCTGTGCTTGCAGTTCCCGAAGGCTCTTGGGAGAGGAGCTGCCAGTGCTGCTCCATGGCTGAGCGTTCACTCCATGGCTGAGCGTTCACTCACTCCATGGCTGAGCGTTCACTCCATGGCTGAGCGTTCACTCACTCCATGGCTGAGTGTTCACTCACTCCATGGCTGAGCGTTCACTCCATGGCTGAGCGTTCACTCACTCCATGGCTGAGCGTTCACTCCATGGCTGAGCGTTCACTCCATGGCTGAGCGTTCACTCACTCCATGGCTGAGCGTTCACTCACTCCATGGCTGAGCATTCACTCCATGGCTGCGCTGCCCGAGAGGAGCCGCGTGGGGCAGAGACGTCGCCGGGTTCAAAACAAAAAAACAGGCAATTTCTCTCTGGGTTTTCTCCGTCTCTAGTCAAGTTTGCTTTAAACTAATGGAAGTAATTAGCAAGGCACAGAGGGACTTTGTCTGCGAGGTAGCCATTTTTAGATAATGGAACATAAAAGTCGGCTCAGTGACATATGACACCAGAGCAGCGTGTTGGAGCCACGCGCTGTGTCTTAAGCAGATGTTTAAGTACTTTGAATGCTGAAATCACTACGTACACGTAGAGGGAGGGTGTTGGGTTGGGGTTTTTTTCTCTCAGTCTACTAGTACACTGCAGGGCTTTCTTTTAATCTCGGTAAAATCAAAGTAAGCTCTGAAATGTTTTTAACGCGCAATCATTATCGCTCCTTTCCCTCTTCTTCCAATGTCTTGCTGGGTATGATCCGTGGCTGCTGAGGGAGGGATGGGGTTTGTGCTTTGCACGGCCCTTACCCAGCAGAGGGGTGCACTGGTACATCAGACCAGCTGATGGGCCACGTGTCTACCGGCGCTGGTGGCATCGAGCTGAAATTAATAACATTTCAGAAGTGAAGCACTTGATGTGTTGGCGCATATTTGTTATAGCTGTGTATGCAGGGGAGATCTGCAGAAATTCCTGAGAGATGAAGGTGATCTCACAGCAGGGCAGTCCCAGGGGAAGGGGGATCTCCCCTCCCAATTCTTGTAGGTGCCACCAAACCACGTGTGTGCTGAACCCCATCCAGTGCTTTCAGGTTTTTTATACCAGGTCGACGTGTGACATTTGCTGTCTGTGCCCGGCAGTTACTGCAGCATTAGGTGACACTTCCCACCGCACACATCCAAATGTACCAGTGGGATTGAAATAAACACCCAGCACAGACAGCCTTTGTAGGATGTACAGTCGTGCCACGGTCACAGCACCCTGGTAGGCGAGGGGTGCAGTTTTTCCCTTCCTCCGTCCCAGTCTCCTCCTCATTCCTCTGTACTTCATGGCGCTGGGCGCTTTGGCAGCAGGTTGGGTTGAGCCACTGGCTGCTTTTTTCTTTCAACCGTGCCATCCCGTGGATTTCTTTTATTTAGATCCAGCTTAGTCCTTGGTGCAGCTCAAGGCCGCAGTGCGGAGCGGTCAGTTGTGGTTCAGGAGGAAAGGGATGGGTGGGGGACAACTGTTCCAGGAGCTCTTGTCTCCTGGACTGCCACTGCATCCCAATCTCCCACCACGGCCAGTCTAGGTGGGATCCATCCCACCCAGCTCTTCTTCTGCAGGCATGAAGTGCCTGCTGCAGGCCCATCAGACCCATCCCAGCGGGTTCTCCCCATCTCAGGGCAGGCTGGAGCATCTCTGCTGAGCGCTCAGCAGCCGCAGCGTGAGAACCCGGTAACGATCCGAGCCGGGAGGCTGCACATCCATTCTCACTCACTTGAGATGTTTTTACGGGTACAATATGTTTTCCTTCACCACATGTGTGTTCCGCCCCGTGGATTGCTCGAATGGCAGAAGGTGGTTTGTTTCCTGTGTTATTAGCTGCAGGTTCCATTTCTATCAGATTTGTCAGTTTTGTCGTATAATAGGGGCTGGTGGTGGTTTTTTTTTCAGGCCTAATGTATGTGACATGTTTCATAATGCCAATAAAAACAGTTTTCAAACTACTCTGTGAATGCCTTGGACCAAAAAAAGAGGGAAATAAAAATATCAGCGACTGGGGAGCTTTGATCTGACAGACTAGGCTTTTCCATGACACGTTGTGGTTTATGAAGCACAGTTTTACAGTTCCTCTTTGCAGTAGCTGTGACATGTGAGGGGTCAGCCAGGGTGGGAATGCAGGTCAGGGTGGGGGTCTGGCTCCAGCAGCAAATGGGGGCTCCAAAATGGTTTAAATTCCTCCTCCATGTTTCATTTTTTTGGTTGTTTTTATATTTCTGATAATGGAATTGTTATGGGCCTTTGAATTTCAGTTAAGAATGTGCAAATAAGCTATCTGGTAAGTAGGTTATTGAAGGGTTAGGGAAATGGAGAACATTTCCTGCAAAAAAATACCCACAGTGTGGGTAATAGACTCCAGTTGAATTTAAAAGATAATGGCAACAAGGGAGAAATCCACTTGTAGAAATGGGGAACAGCTGTGTTTGAGATCTAATGAAACTGTATCAAATACTTTAAAAATGGCTTACAACTCCTTCCCCGGGGAACAGAGATAAAGCACAAGAGCACTCCTGAAAGGTCGAAGAAACAGTTAAATCATTTCCTTGATGGTTATTAGAGATATAGAAGACATCAGTGAAAATTAAATGTCTGAAACTTGTATTTGATTGCTTTCCTTATCGTGCCAATCTCACACATTTCTCCCATCTCTTACTCTCTGTTCTAGTAAAATTTAATAACTGTGCTGGTAACAAGGGAGTTCGCTACGAGACCAACAGCCTGGACTTCAAGGTGAGGGCGGACGGGACCCTCTTCGCTGCCCACCGCGTGCAAATGCCCTCGAAGCAGCTGATCCTGGTGGTGACGGCGTGGGACCCCCAGAGCCTGGCCAGGTGGGAGGCCGTGGTCAGGTTCCTGGTGGCAGAGAAGTCCCAACACACCGGACACAAGGTAGGAGTTTTTACAAAGCTCTTTTTCCTGTTCTGTTCTTCCTCTGTCCTGGAGTTTCATGCGGTGTCGGAGTGTTCGTGTTGCCTGGTCTGTGCTTTCTAAGGAAGTGTCCAGGTAGGAGATCCAGTGAGAAGCAGCAAATTTCTTGCAAACAATCCTTGAACCTCTCTGACAGAAATTATTTAAGGTCACCAGTGGGGGAAGTGTTCTTTAAGTTCATACTTTTGTATTTTTAAGTGACTGCTTGGCTCTGTTATACACTCTGTGTACTTCATGTTTGCACCTCCCTGCTGACAATATCTCTTGACTTCAAGTACAACCAGCAAATGAAGGATGCAGAGTCAAAGTCAACCACATTCTTAATGGTTGTAAGTTTAAATTTGTGTCAGTGCAGACCTGGAGTCACACACTGCCTGCTCTGCCACACTGCCAGACATCTCCCTGGTTTTCCCAGTTATTCCTTTCTCCTGTGAGCCATCTGCACAGCTTCCAGAGGGGACTTTTGGGCTTGTTCCTCCCAGTGGAAGGACAGGGAGCGTTGCTGCTGCCTGATGAGGAGCACACGCTCGCACACGGTGCAGGCAGCGAAGCACGAGGTGGCACCCCAGTGCCAAATGTCCCCTCTGCTCGGTGCCAGCACCTTCCCCTCCCCAGCCCTGACGAGTGAACAGCCAGGGCCGTTCAGTGTGTCAGACAGAAGGTTCCAGATGGTTTCTTTCTGCTGTAGTTCTGTGCACACAGCTGAAAGGCAGGAGGGGTCTGTCCTTGCCCAGCAGTCTGTGCCAGGGTGGGCTGCACAGAGCCCTTGGAGGTGGGGGCTGCTGCATGAAGACTTCTTCTGGTTTTCCCTTCAGCAGCAGTGCCATTCCCGCTTCTTCCATATAATTTTTGGCAGCAGAGGTTCACCTTTTCATTTTCAGTGTTAGTCTGGGCTGAAGATCCTCTGCTGCTCTGAGTCAGTGCAGTTCTCTTGTCTGGTGCCGACTCAGGCAATGCCGTGTTGAACTGCCTGGTGGTTACGCAAGATTTGGCAGGGAATTGGTTGAATAGTCTGATTTTTTTGGTGGATCTTGAAGACCTGCAGAGCAGGGCTGAAGGTGTGTGTGTGTCCCGGGAGCAGTCCTGGCTCCATCAGGGGCAGGGGAGGTCTCTTGGCTGTGGCTGTAGTTTGGGTTAATGCCCCAGAATAATGGTCAAAATAGCAAGAGTGGCTCTCCTTTCCTCCTTCCTGCAGTGCTTGGACAGAGAGGGCAGGGCAGGGTGGGGAAATGGCTTTCCATGTCATCTTGTTAGAATTCCACTGTGTGACTCTGTGCCATTTGGGAGAATTTTTGCCAAAAAGACACAAAAAGGGAAAGACTTGGACAGACTTAAATCTCGCAGCTGCCCAGTGGGCTGACCCCTGAGTTTTTGCAGGGCTTAGAGTCACATAAATACACTTCTGATGCTCTTCAGTAAAGCCTGGGCTTGTGCAAGATGTAATTAAGCCCTGTATGTTATGTCAACTCTATTTGCCATTTTCTAACCAAAGAAATACTGCTTCCTTCTAAAAGTAATTAAATATTGAAGGAACAAAATAAGATGTCTTACATATACTGCTTTAAATTTCTTCTCAGTGCAGCATAAAGAAAACTAAATAAGCACACATTTCTGTTTTAGCAGAATATTTGCTTGGAAATTCATCTGATGTTAATGTAAGCTGAACTCTGGTTGGAAAGAGAGAGCGCTAAGCTTCTTAAAATTCATATCCCTGCTTTCTAAAAGCCTTATTAGTGTGTAGTTTGAGGCTGGAAAAATACGGAAAACAAGACTAATGACAAGGTCATAAGCAGTTTCATGGTGGGTCCCTATAGCAGGCATCAGATTTGTGTTTTACTTAAATGCCAGCGGTTTTTGGAACCAAAGTAATCCTTTGTTTGCTAAAGAAATAAATATGATTATGAGATTATTTAAAAAAAATAATAGTGGTTATGATGGAAAAAAATGAAAAAAACCAAACATAACAATATGCAGTTCAATATGTTTCAGGCCATGACCCTTATATGTTTTCTGCCTCTTACTAGAAGCAGATTTCACATTTGGTTTTGTATAGTATAATATGATTCATGCAGAACTACATAATTTTTTAAGGATATTTCAGGTTGTTGTGTTATATTCAGGATATGGAGATGGTAAATATGGGAGAGAAAGGAGGACGTGACATGAGAGAGGCAAAGAGACCAGATCTCTGTTATGGCACATCCATCCATTTCCATTTTGCTTTGTACATTTGTGACTGATTTGGTGAAAATGATGAAGGAAAAATCAGGATTTATTTCACAATTACCCCTGGATTAAAGCTTAATGAAAACCAACCCTCCTGGAATGGCCATTATTAGAAATTTGGGTTATTGTGGAGGTTATGATACAGATTGAATGTCATAGGACATAGGGTTTGAGACATTTCCCCTCCTCCCCAACAAACACTTGAATGTAAACTTTTTTTTCTGGTTAATACAAGTGATGTTAGTAACTCTAGGAACTTTTTTTGTTCAGTCTTGCAGGAAACCTGATAGCAATTCAATTAGAAAATGCAAATGAGGTCACATATTTCCCACGGGAGTGCTGAATTACCCCAGAGGAAACAGTGATATTCTAGCATAACAATAAATACTTAAGATAAAGCTTTTTCTACTGTTCTTGTCTGGCTGCCTGTTCTTGCAATTGAAAGTATCAGTCGAAGCTGTGGGTGTAGATTGGAAAACAGAAAAGGAAAGGAAAAGAAAAGAGAAAAGAAAGGAAAAGAGAAAAGAAAATAAAAGAAAAGCTAGTTTATGAAATCATATAAAGTCTTTGTGGCTTGTGTCAGCATTTATGAGAGATGAACTTGAGTGGGATAATGCTCCAGAAGAAAACAAAGTAAAGCCAAGCTTTACTTATCTGGAATTAGCAGTCTTCTTTTCTAAGAGTGCATGCTGTTATTTTGAAAAATTGGATATTGTTTCAACAAAAAGTCTAGAAATTAAGATAATGTTGGTGAACAGTGACAGTGCTGAGCACTTGAGATTTCAGAGTGTCCTTTTTTTTTTCGTTGCAGAAACTCAAGTCTTCCCAAGTACATGAGTAGATTTATTGTGCCATTTGGGCTTCACTCCTCCCACCCTCTGTGCCTGTCCATCTGAGCTCCTCCTCATCATCCCTTGCTCATCAACTTCCTCCCCTCCCTGTCTTGACTTATCCCATCTGAAGTTTTGCCCTTCTTATTCACATTGATTTTTCTTTATTTCTCACTCCCTATGTGTGTCTGAGCTTGTTAAGGCACATCTGGCAGATTGCCTTCTGTATTTATTTATGTATCTATTTTTCTGTACTTCTCACCACCCAAGTTAAAATCAGGATCATAGAAATACAGCATGGAAAGGAATCCAGAGCAAAAGAGCTTGGAGGTAGAGGATATATTCAGCACATGTAGGATGTCAGTCATCTGCTGCCAGCGACTTGTTTTTGAAAAAAAATATATACTGTTTTCTTTGAATCGTGTATATGTCAACCAAAGTTTCTCATTGTTTGAGCTTCTCAGATTCCAAGCATGGAAATATGTAAATTTTTGTGATGCTAAGTCATTGGGAATTGTGTAATTAAACTTGGAAATATAGGAGTCTGCAGCTAGCATTTAAACCATTGAGGACTGCCGTCAGAAATCCATCCTTGCTTAAGCCTTGCTTAAGCTTGTGTTCTATTGTGTCTCATCTTACTTTGGGTTTCTTTCATAACCCAGGTATGAGCTGTGCCGTGTGAATGTGGAAAAGCTGATTCTGACAGCCAGAGGGTTTTTTTTTTTCATTTTTATTATTATTTAAAACCTTTAAATAATCATCTGTGCTCTTGTACCTGGCTGCAGTTTTAAATTCCAGGGCAGCCTTTTCTTGCTGCTCACACTCACAAAGGACTCCGGGCAAGGCGAGGCTCACTCAGCGCCGCTGTTCGTGACCTGGGTTATTGTGCACCCAGGACTGTGGCCGGGGAGCCAAGAGGATGGAGCCTTCCCTCGAGGGAAGAAAGGCAGAGCTTAAGGAGGAGCTGTGCTTCCAGTGACTCTGAGCTCCCTGGTGCTCTCGAGTGGATGCACCTGGAAGAAAAAATTGGTTCCTTCCTTCCTTCCTTCCCCTGCACGGGGATGAGATGTTATCTCTGGCATCAGGGTGATGGGAGTTTGTCCATCAAACAGCTGAAGAAATGAGGCTGTATTTGTCATCCTGTCTTTTTCTGACCACGTTGGTGCATATTTTAAATACTCAGTCATTGTGCTGGGCTGTCCTCTTTGAGTACCTCGGGAGGGGATCCAAGGCAGCAACTGATGGCAGCAAAGGGGCAGCTGGAACAGCTTTTATTTCTGTATCTCCTCACTTGATTTATCAGTCAGGGAGGGTACAGACAGAGATTTCTCTTTCCTTTAGGTAACCTCTAAGACATTGTCTGGGGTTTTAACAAATCAGACCAGTGGTAAAGATGAGAAAGCAGATGACTAATAAATAAGTATCATATAACTGTCACCAGTGAGACTGCTCGGGATAACTGTGAAGGTCTTATGAAGATGCGGCTGGTGAACTTGGACCTCATGGTTAAGTGACCTTGAACATCTCCCGTGTAATCATTGCCAGAGATGAAAGTGATGTTTGGGAAAACGCGTGAACTTCCTCAGCCTGATTTTCAGGTGTGTTGGATCCCACTGCCTTGTGCTGGAGCCAGGATAAGCTGTGACACAGAGGTGCTCATCGCCCCGGAAAATCAGCCCACTACGGGAAGTTTCCAAGCGCTGCACTTGCCACATTTAGTTCTTAAGCAGTCAGCATCTTACCAAGGGTCAGGCTCACAGCCAGGCTGGAAAGACCATGGGTGAGTGAAATCCACTCCAGATCTGCCTTCCTTCAAACAAAAAGAAGTCCTAAGGCTTGAACTGCCTCCATGGAAATAAGGTTCTTCTGTTAAAACAAACGCCCTGGACTGCTGTGTGCTCCTGCCTGTGATGTGTGCCTTGCTCTTGTGAGATCAAAGCTCTTGACCTCTGGTTTCATGTTCTTTGTTGGTAACTGCTGAAGTCTGACTGCCACTTCAGAAAGAAACAGCTTGGACTGAATATCCTAAAAAAAACCCTTCGTTGCTGTGATAATCCATGGACAGCTGGGTGTAAACATGAGTTTAGGAAAAGACAAAAATTGCTTTGTGCAGGCAAGTCCATTGAAACAAACCTTTTTTTTTAGGGGTTGTCCACGTATCTTTCCTTTAGCCCAGTGAGCTGAGGCAGCTTGGTAGGTACAAGCTCAGTGTGAAAAAGGCGTTGGGTCCCTCCCATGCTCCTGCTGGATGTGGTGGTGACCCCGTGGCAAGGCCGGCTGGAGGAGTGAGGAGAAGCACCCAGGGGTGGGTGTCCAGCAGGGCAGGGTGGGCTCAGGGCCTGGAGGTGCCTGTGGGATCTCAAACACTGTCCCCATCCAGCAAAACATTTAAATACACACTTGGATTTCATCTTGCAAATGGAGATAAATTGAATGTGTTCCCGTGGTCAAATTTAAGGATTTGCTTAGGTGCACTCTGGAACTGGAGAATAAAAGAAGAACAGTCTTTTCTCAAGAGCCTCTTGAAATAACCAAAGGATAACTTGAAAGGGCAAATTCTCACGCTAGCACTGAGGACAAGAACCAGACTGAATTACTTTGCTTTGTGCTAAAGTAACAGTGGTGCTTCTGATCTCTTAAATCTCTTGTGATCTTTTTACTTGCAAACATTTTGAAGAGAAGGACTATTGTTACATTTAATTCATTATGATTATTTAATTCATGTATCTTTTGAACCTCCTGGCTTTAGAAAAATAAAATGAGATTAAAATTTTTCACAGGCTTGTTAAGTGGTAGACTTGCTCCCTCTTCTTTCTGTGCTGAAGAGCTCTTGTAGTAATCTGAGTTCTAGAAGCAAAAGAAATGTGTTTTGGAACCGTGTTTTAATTTATTTGTTAGAAGTTTTATCTGGGAGGAAGAACTCCTCTTGCTAGCCCAGATATTTCATGTGTTTTTCTCAAGATATGTGCAAAATGAGAGGGTGAAGATGGAGCTGCAGTGGAGGTTTTTACTGTATAATATATGATGAGATCTACCACCTTTCTTCCTGACCTATAGGTACCTGAACAGGCTACAAGTATATGAGTATTCTGTAATTTAATAGCCATGCTCTTGAGAAGTACTTGTAGTTCTGAAGCCATTGTGTGTGGCTTCTCCCAATTATGAGAATGACATTAACCTGAAGATAGAAGTGCCATTTTGTAAACACTAGAAGGTAGAGTACAACAGTAATTTAGATGTTTCTTAAACAACCCCACCTGAGAAGCGCTGCAAGATTGGATGTTACAAAAGGGAATGTGAAAAGGTCAAGTTGATGTGGGGAGCTGTGCAAGGAAACAGCCTCATCAGAACTTTTCACGTTGGGATAAGATGCTCAAGCCTTAAAGTGAGAAAAAAAAGTCCATCAAGGGCTGTGCTTTGTGGATGATGTCATCTTCTTTGTCATCTTCTTCTGTTTGTTGAACGCTCTTGCAACATTCAAAGCCAGACAATGACAAGAAGAGTCTCACAGGAGCTGGAAACCTGAGGGAACCATAAAGGATCCCACCAAAGGCAGATGGAGTTCTTATGTGCCTGCTTTGGTATGTGATTCTTCCAGAGAACGGAAGAGGAAGAGCATTTGAAGTCCTGAAATCTGACCAGGAGGTGCCTCTAATCATCTGTGTTGGGCTGTAGAATAAGTTTGAAGACAGCTCTGCCCCTCCACCCCAGTCAAAACTTCCCTCCCCACAGAGACACCGTTCACTTTTCACTTAAGTTGGTGATAACTAACCAAATGTTGAGGTGAACAGAAGGCGTGGGGGAGTTCAGGTGATGTCTGGATTTCCATTAAATTCCACTGGGAAGTCACCACCTCCTGTCCCCGTGGGTCACCTGGTCAGCAGCCCCCTGAAAAGCCCCGCTCTGGCCCCAGGGGTGGGGATGGGATGTGACCTGCAGCGTGTGTTCCACGGGGTCCCTGCGTGGGCCACCAGCCGTGTGAGTTTCCTGATCAAAGACAAGGACATGTATTTGTTTCTTTGCATGACAGCCCTGTATGGCAACCACGTGTGTTATGCCCAGGGATGGTGGGGATCCCTGTTCTCCGAGTCCAGACTTAACTCAGTATTTAATTACAGTCGCCCATTAAGGGCCCTGCTGCCCCTTTTGCCAAGCAAGGATCTTCTCCATCCTGACTCGCAAACCAGTGCGTCCTGTTGTCCCTCTTTAAAACTTCCCTGGTTTTACCCGTTACTCTTCTTCAGCTCTTTTCTTGCTTTGCGTCCCTACAACGCCAGAGACCATTTCTGATTCCTCGGTCGCACCGATCCCCTTTTGTTGGTTCCATTGGATACCATTGTCCCCAGCCTGCGAAGCCGGGCAGGTCCCCAAGAGCCTTCAGCCCGCGCGCCTGCCGCGTTCTGCAGCCCCCGGGAGCAGGGCACGGGGAGCTGTGACCCCGAGTGCTTGGGGGCTGGCACGGCGGATGGCGTGTGTGTTACACAGCCCATTCCCCTCCTCCCAGGGCACTAACTGGGTTAGTTTGGAGTCAAACTTCTCCTTCCCTGTCAGCCGATGTGTTCTGGAAGCTCACGCACTCGCCAGAGCTGATAGTTTTTCTTGCTAATTGACTCTAATGCGAACTGCTCCGTGCAGCCCCCGCCGCTCGCTGATAAAAAACAAAAAAGTAATGAATTTTTGCTTAACTAGCTGATTTAATTAAAATGTTTTATACTGTACTTGTATGGTTTCTATAAATGGAGAGGTAATTTTGTTTAATGAGTTCCTAACCAAACATAACATTCCTGACTGTACGTAGCCAGATTTGATAAAGGTCACAAACGCTGCGATTTCCACTGTTTGCTTTTGGAAGTGGTGATGATCAAACAGCTTGCTTGGGTACTTGAAATGCCCTGTCAGGATTGGTTCCCTCTCTTCCCGTTTATACCAGGAATTATTACTATAGTTTTAGGAGCAGAGGGGGTTCTTCTCTGTATCTGAACACTGTTCATTATCTTTAAAGTGGAAGTCTATTGCCAAAATCACATCTCATTGTCAATTAGGGGCTTCTTTGCAAACACATTAATTTAATGCCCCCACTGAAGAACTGTGAATGTTGGAACATCTTGCTGCTAAAACTCTGGCTTTCAGAGCACTTTGACACAAATCATTCATGAATAGGAATAGCAATTTATGCCGTGATGGCAACGGGACGTGACATGAAGTTATCTTTGCTTAAATTTACCACAGCTTACAACTATTAGTAAACAGGGCTAATATAGATAGTCAGCACAGGGTTCTAGAAGGGGGATTAGGAGGAAAACAGATTGTGGATTCCCTATACCTGTGCAGTTCCTCAATAATGCCTTCACATAGCATGAGTATAATAAATGAAAGTCTAAAATAAAAAGCTTGATCTTTTTAAAACTACTTTTTTCCTGTTTTCAACTTTGGCGAATTCAGCAATGACCTAAATAAAAAAGGAATCCATTACCCTAAAATAAATAAGTTTGCTGTTTGTTCTGCAACCCTTTCATTCTACTGTATGAGAACACAGAATGAAATATCTTTCTCTACTAAAAGATCAAAAACTGGGGAAATGGTGCATTTTGGGAAAAAAAGGGCTCATTCGTCCTCTGCTGCCATCCCTGATGTCAGCAAAATGTTATTTCCTTAGAACAGAATTCATGCAAATGTTTATTTTGCAGTGCTCTCATGTTCCCTTTGTTAAAGAACTAAGCTCTATTTTCATTGTCTTATTTTCTGTTTGGTAAATACCATTTTCTCCTGTCCTTTCCACAGCTACCATGGAAACAAGCAAAAATGCCTCAGATTAAATATTTTTAAATAGATTTTTTTTCCCTAGTAGACAAAGGTACCAATTTTCAAAATGTATATTGATGTAGGAGCTGAAAAGAAATATGTTTGTGCAATGGACTAAAGGTGGCTTTGTATCCCCTTGTATTGCTAAAAATATATTAAAGCCATGTTGCCACAGTTAAACCTAGGAGTGACACCAGAAATAAAGCAAGCCAAGTATTATTTCTTTTCTGAAAAATATCTAGTGTGAAGTGTTAAAGATCCTTTAAAAAAGTAAGACTGGCACATAAATTAAACAGGTTAAATCGTAAATAATTTTGATACTTGGGAAATAAAGGCCTTATTTCCTCTCCTCCAATTGCAGGTACTATTTATTGCAATGGCAAGAATAATATATTTCAGTACTGAATCCAGAGCATTCCATTTTGCAGGTTGAGCCCCATAAAATGAATAATCTCCAACAAACGTACCCAAAGACTCACCATTATTTATATACAGGGAATGGTGGCTTATTTACCCAAACGTTGGAGTGATCCAAAATGTTCAGCTAAGCAGGAACACAAAATATGATATTATATTATGTAAATGGGTTTGTGATACGCTCTGCTGGATAATAACTTCCAGATGTCTCCGTAGCCAGCGGCTGACGGATCTCAGAGGCAGGTTGGCTGGGAGGGGAGACGAGCCAGCTGGCGGGACTGGCTACTGCCAAGTGTAGCGGAAGGGGAGAGCTGGTATTTCTTCACACTCGCTGGTTTTATTCGTGGCCTGGTGAAAAGTCAGCGGCTCGCAGCCTTCTTGTCACAAGCACGACAGGGCTGGAGGGGCTGGAGGGATCCCACGTGTCCTGTTCTGTCGGTGAATTCTTTTTCCACATCTTTTTGTGAGTAGAGGTTGAGTTTGGTCTGAGTCTCCCAACAAATGAAAGGCTGACCAACCCTGACAGGAGCTTAAAGACTACCTGGGTGGCTGTTGGGACTTATCCTTTATTGCTGGTGCCAAGTGCAGACAGGGAATGCTCCTGAGCTCTCAGGAATCACGGTGTCAATGGAGTGACTTGAAGCGCCCTAAACCTCGCAGGTCTGGAGTAGGGTTTCCTAAATCTGTCTGAAGTCTGACAGTCCCCAAGGGGTTTAGCTCTGTGTCCTCTTCCGAACACAGCAGGTTGTACTTACCATCTCTGAGAGGCTCTTCCCCTCCCTCCAGCTGCTCGTAACACACATTACGGTGGCATTTTTTCGAGAAAGGAGCATTTATCAGCAGAAAATACAAGGGCTGTGTTATGATTTGCCAACGTGCACACAGTTATGGGCTACAAGCCCATTGGCAAAGACATTGGACAACTCCAAGTGTTGATCCCAGGCTTGCGGAATGCGAGCTTTAGATAACACTGAAGCCAGCAGAGCACACATTGTGTCTCGTCCTTAGCAAGCTCTGGAAGATTCTGCCCCAATATGAACACAAATATGAATACAAACTCTCCTAACAAGTTTGCATCCCAGCATGGGCTTTTCTCCTGTTGTTCTTCTTCATCCCACACTTTGTAATTTCTTCTTGATCTTAAAGGTGTTCCTCTGTTTTAGCTCTGCTGTGATTCTCTGGCTTATCTGCATCCTGAAGTGATAGACAGGTGTAATTACTGAATTATCTGACTATTCTATATCCTCCTTTAATTATCTGTGTGTCACCAAAGGCCAGGCTAACATGTTCCATGTTCGGTGCTTGATCCTGTTGTAACAAATTACAAATGTCAGAGCATAATTTTGGGAATGGAGAGTGGATTTCACTTTCCACAGGGCGTGTGTTCCCTGGATTACCCTCTCTTGGGCTGCACATGCCCATAACCCTTGGGTAAGAAGGGGATGGCACCTCCCAGAAACAACATGGGGGAAACCACCCTAAAGCAGCAGCACTAAAGGTGCTGGACTTGGTTGTAGGAAGGAACTATGGGCAGATCCTATTCTAGTAACAATATTTTATCCTTTCAAAATGTCTTGAAATTCCTGCAGGCATATGGGCAGTGAGGCCACGAGAGAAGGAGCAGTTGTTATCTCAGTGAAAGCTGTTATTCAGCAAAACCAGGATTGGAAGCTGTATTTTCAAATTAATTGAATTTGATGTCACATTCTGCTTTTGAGTTAAATTTTAGGTTCTTGTAAACTTGAAAACACAGGAGAGTTTTCTGGGGCTTGCAGTTAGTCGATGCTGTTATTCCAGAGATGTTCTTGGATGTTTCAGTCAGAGATCTGAATAGTTCTGGCATTTATACTCACCAGACTTTGTTACTGCATTTGTCTCACAGCTTTTAAACAGCAGAAAACATGTACAACGTATTTAAACAACACCAGAGAAATTAAGGTCATGAGAATGCATTGTCAACAAATGAAGATAAAAAAGTGCTGTTTAAAAAAAAAAAAAATTGTTGTTGCAAGATGCTTTTGAAATTCTACATATCAAATTCAGAGTCATGTTGATGATTTATTCTAATGTAGGAAAACATCATCAAGAGTGACAAGCAAGCTAGTCACTGTCTAGTCACCTGCCAGCAAGTGTTTCATCCAGACTAAAAAGGCGGGTATTGCCGTGCTGAGCTGACACTAATTATTTCAGTATACATGGAGCTTTGGGATTCATGTTAATTCTCAAGTCTGTCTTTAGTTCAGACTCATTCCACTGTGTAAACTCAGCAGAGCACAAATTATTTGACCATCCCTTCATAATCTGTCCCTATGCTCACTTGCCAATTATATAAACTGATCCAAATACCTGCTCTCAAAGGATCCCCATTTGGGAATCACAAGCCAATTAAAAAAATAGGGGATATCCACTTTTCTGTGACTCGTATCTCATAGTCCTCTTTCATGTTGACACGCCTTTCTGTGTGTCTTCTTTGGAAAACATCGTTTTCATCGGTGTTCAGAAAAGACACCTGCCTGGTGATAAAACCCTTCTTTAGATGGAAACTCTCTCAGATATAACATATTGCATCCCATGGGAAGGAGGAGGTCAGCAGTGCCTACATATCTGCTGACTTTCCTGCTGCTGCATCGTGACTGTGTTTCTTTGTTCATTACACACTTAAGTGAGTATTTTTGGAACAACATCTGAATATTGAACCGCGGGTCTGCGGTCTTGCAGTGACAGTGCTTGTTGAAGGTGTATAAACAGCTCTTGGGTGAAGACAACCCCGCAGTCACCTTGGTGGTGTGAGTGTGAGAGAGGACCTGAGAAACACGCCCATGTGTGGGACTGAAAAAACCATATTTGCCTGTTCTGTGAAAATTCAGCTCTGGACAGAGCTCATTTTTAAGGTTTGCAGTGAAAATAGCTGCGTTCCTGCAGAAAGGCTCCCAGCCCTTGCAGCCTGGGGGTGTCTGCCCTGCACAGGTACCAGAGGTCAGAGCCAGCAGCAAGCTGTGAGAAGGGGCCACGTGACTTTGGAGCAACCTCAAGGTTCAGATCCTGTTTACCTTTCATACACTGCTCAGTTTTCATACACTAAATAGTCTTGATGTGACTGCCGCCTTCTTTGCGGTTTCAGATCAGGAGTTGAAATGTGTTAATGTATGGATTCACATCAAACTATAAGCCCCAGAGCAATGATTCCCACTGAAATCAGTGCCCACAGATAACTGCTTGTAGGATGTTGGAGTTTGTGCGTTTAGAGTAAGACAAAAAGTGAGTGTAGCTTAAAATGGCAGGAGCCTCAGAAAGTACTTTGATAGGTTTTCCCGCAGTGTTCTTGTGTTTTGGGGCATGGGTCTTTTGGGTTAGTGGGGGGTTTTTTTGAGAAAAATAGATGAAAATCATAAAATTCAGAGAACGGTATTCCCACTGGATCTTACCCCAAATGAAGAGAATGTGACTTGCAGTCTTTGTGATTTATGAAAGTTTAAACATTTTCTGGTGGGAGTGCAGGTCACCATATGGTAACAAGAGCTTTGCTAGTTATCTTTTCTGCAGACTTTCCAGAAGTAATTGCTGAAATCCTAGAAGGCCATAGAGTATTTAAGCATTGGGACTGCATAACCTCTGAAGAGCCTTTCCAAATCTACATTTCATTGATTCATCATTCTATGAGGCAGAAATTTTCTAGCAATGAGCCAGTCCCTCTAAGTCCAAACCATGGTCCTACCATTTTGGTTTTTATGCCACTGCATTGTACATTTCCAACAGCAAAGTATGCCATGGGCAGAATCCATAGTTTAAAAAAAATATCAGAAAGGAGAACTCGAATGCATCTCAAATAATGAAAATTTACTGTTTGAGATGTGTTCCACTTCCCAGGCAGTGTGGGGAGACCCAGCTCTCAGAAAAAGGTCCTTTGTCACGAAGCACTAAAAATTTGAGCTAATGCACCTTTGCAGCCACAGGGCTGACTTTCCCTCTGGCTGGGGTTTGGTTGGATTGGCAGGATGCATCTGCAGAACCACAGACTGCAGGACTGTAGCCGTGCTCGTGTTCAGTGCCGGACTGTAAAGCCAGGCCCATGCCACAGACTATAAAGGAACCCTCTCCCTTTTTTTTGTTGACTGGTAGGTTGTATGTATGAGAAATCTGCAGAAACTGCTTTACTCCAGTGTTCTGCTCTATGTCCCTGCAGCTGGCATAATGAAGGTACTTTCTGAGAGGCCTCTTGATTTGAGGGTGACAGCTCCATGTGTTCCTGAAAACCAAGTGGCAGCAGAGCTTTTGTTCCTTTTGTGCCTTTGTCCCACGTGGCCGTTTGCACACCGGGAAGCACCACCGTTGGGACGAGTCCTAAGAAGTGAGGAAGGAACTAAACTGGTTTTGTATTCTTGTGTCCCAAAACAGCCCAAAGGAAGGAAGGTGCTGCCTGGAGAGCTGGTGCAGCAGCAGAGTGACACTCTGCTCCCGTGGCGGCAGCACCAGAGCGCCAACGGGCTGCGGAGGCAGAAGAGGGACTGGGTCATCCCACCCATCAACGTGCCCGAAAACTCCAGAGGGCCCTTTCCACAGCAGCTGGTTCGGGTGAGTGCAAACAAGAGGCAGTAATGAAAGCAGTAATGGTGATGGGAATAATAACGGTCATCTCGTGGTGGGTCTGGAGGTGTGGTCCCAGTTTCTGGCTTGGGAAGGCTGGCTGGGAGCACAGGCTCTCTGCTGTGGAGCTGTGCCTTATCCAAAGCACTTTGCCCCGGTGTCCCCCCCGGCTGGCAGCAGCCAAATCACCTCCTTCCAGTCAGTCCCTGCAGAGATGCTGGCACCGCTGCCAAGGTGGCCCTTTGCCCACGCTCCCATCCAGACAAGGGCTGGGCTGGTGGCACCGGCGAGGAGGGCGCCGTGTCCCCGGTCCCCAGGGCAGATGCGCGGTGGCCAGGGGGAGGTTGGCCACCTGTCCCCCCTGCAGATGGACCCCGAGTCCTCTCCGTGCTTCTGGTTTCCTTCTTCATGAGGATAAACTCCGAGGTCACGTTTACCCGTGTGGTTTTCTGTGATGATTATGGGATGACAGGAAAAGAAAAAGAAGGGGAAAGGAATGTTTTACGGAGAGGTTTTGTTGATATATTACTGCTGTTGGTAAGCGTTAGCAAAATACAAACACGGGTTACTATTTCTCTTGGGGGTGCTGGTTTCAGGTTTTGGAGCAGCAGAATAATTAGCTGTAAGAAAGGAAAAACAAAAATAATTCCTTGGCATGCTCCTTCAGTTCTTCCCTTGGAAGAAAATGGTGACAATTATGAGATTTCAGGAGTTATTTTGTGCAGCAGTGGTGTGTCCTTGGCACCCCTTCTCAGGAAGTTCATCCAGTCGTCTTGAAACAGTGCCTGGATTTCCATGAGTTGCATCATGACCTGTTTCACCCTGAGCAGCTGATGCTCTTCTGCACAGCCCGTGGCTGGGAGGGAGGAAGGGACTTGCTGAGTCCTTGGCAAGTTCAGGTGAGCTTTGGAATGCCTCATGCAACAACTGAAGGTGCATGTGCCCAATTCACAAGGTATTGGGTGAACTTGGAGTGTTGGTGTCATTTCTTTTGGGCAAAAAGGAACGGAAAAGCAGCAGGTGATAAATGTTTTTATGTTTGTTCTGGAAAAACAGGGAGGGAAACCAAGGAGTCTTTGTGTGGTCAGCAGTGGAGGGTATGGAGTGACCCATTAATGTGTTGTCCTACTCAGCTGAAGAAATACCTGAAGTGGAAAATAACCTGAAGTGTCAAAAATATCTTCCTAAGTCATATTAATAATTTTGATTCAATCCTGAATTCCTGTGGAAAAATAAGGGGAGTACTTGCAAAATGAACTTGAGCCCTGTCCCATTCCCTGCTGATTTCCTTTGAGCTTTGACTAGACAGGGAGAGGACAGCTTGGCTCCAGCTCACCATGGCAAATTTGGTGATTTATAAGGACTGAGATCCCTGGGGCACTTTTTCCCCTACAGTCTGGAGATGAAACAGAAGGATTCGAGTATTCAAACTTCCAGTATTAATGAACATGGCAAATAATTAATTCTATATAGGTACAGAAGAATTGATATTCATCATTTAAACTACAAGTAACTTTGGAAGGAGAACCTGGCTGATGGAAACACAGAGCTCCCAGATTTCCAGCAATATATTCCATTGCAGTTTTCTAACACAGAAGTCAGAGGGAACACTGAAAATGAAGCAAAAATGGAGTGGGGGTTAAAAAAAAAGAACTGGCTTACAAGGGGCTGCTTTCCTTTCCACCTGACATCCAGAAAGCATCGTAATGACAGGGAAGATCCCTCAGAGTGTGACTTGATTAAGTGTGAGCCCCCTGATGTTTTAGGCTTGGGTTGAGCTTCTGCTCATCTGCAGCATCTGGCCCCTTTGCCAGCGCCTGAACACGAGGCTTGGGTGATCTCTAGCAGGAGTTACAGCTCCCCCCGTTAGGCTTTGCTCTTTAATTATCCAGAACAGACCAAATCAACATCTTCAAAGAGCAGCACTATCTGATTATTTCCATCCACATGATCTTCAGATTGCCCTGGAGCATTCTGCTGTCTCCTAGATCTAGGTAACAGTTTTGATCTGATTTCCTGTGCCTTTGCTCACTGGGCACTGAATATTTTCGTGTCCATCTGCTCACAAACTGGAACCAGAAGTGCACATGTGAGGTTGCAGCTCAGATCCCACTTGTACAGAGGCACGTCTGTCACAGTTTTATCTCCTGCTTTATATAAAACATTCAAACCTGGAACCAGCATGTCCTTGGACACTTGACTTTTTTGGTCCAGAAAGCCCTGCCTAAGCTTACATTTTTTACATCTAACTAATGGAAACAAGTCCTTCTGTAGTGCTGTCTTTGGTTCTGACTTCCTCCAAGGAGAGGAAGGGATGGCATGAAAAATCTGAACACTAAAAAAACCAAGAAACCCTCCCAGAAGTACATTTTCATAGCACCACTTGCTGTGTGCGTTTCTATAGGTCAGACTAATTTGAAATGCATAGGCAAATCCTTCGAGTTCCCTCCTACTCCTGCTCCCCATTGTGAAGGGAAAAATTCCATTTTATGGAAGTTGATTAGTTACTTGTCAGTATTTTTAGCAAGGCTGTGCCTGAATGAAGTTTAAATCATAGCAAAGGTGAATGCAGCTTGATGGGAGCCACATACCTCGAAAGGCAGCCCTATCTGGTTCAGCTGGGATCAGCTATAATTCTCTGCTCATTAAACCATTTCACTCCGATAAAATACGTTAAATGAAAAAGTTTTTACAGGAAAAAAAAAAGGAAAAAAGGAACATTATCTTTGCCACAAAAAAACCCCCACTGTTAATTACAGGGTTTTTTCTTTCAAAGGAACATCCGTGGCTGTTCATATACATCAACCACACTAACTAGGAAATGTATTTCAGAAAAATGATAGCTAAAAAAATAATAGTAGGAATTTCTAATTAATTTTGGCTGCTGAAAAGACTTACTTACTCTTCCGAGAGTTTAAATAAACATCTGATATTTATAAGCTCAAAATATTTTCTATTAGTATAAAAAATGTTTTGCTTTTGTCTTTGAGCTGAGAAAACAGTTATCAAATTTTATTGATATATGGTTATTTATTTTGCAAACATTTATTAAAATCTTCTGTTTAATTTCCTTGTGCTTCACTTCCACCTTTGTATTAGGAATAATATTATACACGCTGTGAAATATTTCACTGTAGTGAGGATAATTTCATTACTAATTGTCAGGTACTCTCATTATTATAACTATGAGGTCCATAAAAATGCCTATTAAAAATACAAAAACAATATGAAATCCCCCTCCTTCTCCAAGCAAATGACTCATGCAGGCACACTGATCAACTAAGATAATATATTAAATAGTTGCCCCCTTGCTGAGCCCCATCTATTTTCTCACTGACTCATCCTTTTTAGCTACACGCATAGCTAATTCTTAATTATCTATTATCTAATGATCTATTAGCTTATCTTGTATTTCATCCTCTTTTGAACTTCGAAAAGAGTCTGGTTTGCATCCATATGCGAGTCTGTGGCTGCTTCTTTTGGGAATCTTGAGTCGGTTTTCAAGGCATGTCCATCTCAATGAGCTGCAGAAAAATAATTTGTTTTAAAAAAAGGTAGTCTTGTGCAGGACTGGTCTTTGGTCATGACATGCTCAGATAACAGGTTTCTTTATCAACCACATTCACCTTTAGGAGTGCTCCAAACCTCCAATTCATCTCCAGGACCTTTAAAGAGCTCTTAAAACCTCCTGTCTCAAACTAATTCTTCCAGCCTGCCTTTTTTGAACTTGGAACTGGAAAATGTGGTATTTCCCCATTAGATCTCTTATGATAAACAGCTCATTCATTCTCATCGCCTCAGCATGAAGATCCACCGAGGATGACCAAGGCAGGATCTTGGGGCTCTCACAGCCCGCCTTGATTGCCTCCGAGCGTGGGGATCTCAGCCACGAGGACACTGGAAATAACCCAAGTGTGCAACAGGAAATAAGAGGGAAGGATGAATTTTATGGAAATTTAATCAGAAAGTCCTGAAGTAGTTCGGAAAGTTGGCAGAGTAAAATAGACCTGAAGGCTCTTGTGTCGCTCCTGAGCGGAGGTGCCGTGGGTGGCTTGGGTTTAGTGCAGCATGGGGAATGTTTGGGAACTTGCTTTAAACTGCATGTTTTAAAGACATTTCAAATGGACATGTCAAGAAAGTAGCAGTGGGTCTTATTTCCCTTTCTCTATTCATTCTCCATGAGTTATGTGCCGAGCCCTGGTTCAGTCACACACACACACCAAGGAGAGGTTGATAGCAGAGCCAAGACTGTGGCAACATGAGCAGAGAGCTCCTCTTCCCACACTGTCAGACCCCACGGTGGACTCCTGGGTGGGTTTAACACATGTAAAACTGTACTGTGACATTGAACACTTAATATAAAAAGAGTTCAAAGCACACTGTAGAGCTCCACAGCCCGTCCTGGAGCAGGAACTGGTGTAGTGAGACAGTTCTCCGAACATCTGAAATCCTGGCGCTGGAGATACTGAGCTGTGAAATCCCCACTGGCTTGGACCATCAGCCCTCACTATTGCCATCTCCTTTGCTCGTCAGAGCTGGTTCAGCATGTGCTTCTGCGCTGTTTTAAATAGTTTTATTGTAGGAAATCCCTCATGCCTCCTCTATCACAGCGTTGCTCACCGCTGTGAAATTGGCAGTGCAGAATCCATTAGCTCCCAGCTGCAAGACAGATGGCATCTGTCTGTGGTGAGAGAAGGTTTGTTGAGAAAAGGCCTTGCAAATGCTTCCCAAAGGACATCAGACCTTACTTTTCCTGGGAGAGATGCAGACAGCCTTGATTGCAAACAGGCCTAGGTCTTCCTTGTTCTCCGCAGGAACAGGTGTTGCTTTTGCCTTACCAACCACACACCCCCCCTTTTTAAAAATGCCTCCTTGTGGCTCTCAGTGCACCTTGCCTTTGGTCCCCGTGTGAATGTCACCAGCTGCAATCCTGCAGTGAGGAGGTTTGGTCCGTGCCGTGACACTCAGCCCGAGACAAGAAGGAGCGAGCCCGGCGGGTGGAGAGGAAAGGGGACACTGCGCAGGTCGTGTTGCTCTGCGAGGGCACAGCCTTTCCTCAAAAGCTGTTCCAAGGGTGGAGACTGTGACAGCTCTTGGCTCTCGACTGCGATTTCACACCACAAAACCACCTGATGCCAAAGAGAGAAAGATTAGCAGGAAAACAATTCATTGAATGTTCGTGTTGCCACGGTCTTGGCTCTGGTATCGAACTCTCATCTGGGTGTGTGTGTTCTACCAAACCAGGACTCTGCAAATGACTCATGGAATGACACATTGGTACTTTCCGGATGTGTCCGTTTGAAATTTCTTTAAAATATGCAGTTTAAAGCCAGTTCCTAAACATACACCACACTATGGGTACTCCTCAGAGGACATCCCTCTGTTTGCATTCCCCCTGGAATATCACGTTGCCATTCTTAGTCTCCAGCATTCACAGAAAGAGAAGGACACATCCTGATGTCTCTGCCAAAGCTGGTGGGGCTACCCCAGTGTGAGCCATTTGGGAATGTAGGTCGAAGGAAGCAGATGCCCAGTGCTTTCTGGGCTTCCCCTGCACACTCACACACAGCATTATGGATTGAAAAGTGCAGCTACAGCATAAATGCTCCATTTAGAATTCTCTTACAACAGCATTCAAGCCTCTACTGTAATTATACATATTGTATTTCCTTGTATTCAGACCCATAGGGAATTTATATTGTCCTTGCTAAAGCCAGAGGGACTGAAGGAAAGCAGTCATTTAATGATTCAGCTGTCTTGGGCTCTATGATTTAATCAATCATATGAAAGAAATTTTTAGATTCTTTGTGTTTAGAGTTCTCTTGTCTGAGCAGAAAATGTTCCCTTTTTGAATTGCTTTAATAGCTGTATTTATGCAGCTGAAAGTTCCTTAAGAAATGAAAGTAAAATCAAATTGCTGAGAATGCCTAGATAATTTATCGGAGAATATTCAATTAGAATATATTAATATTTTAGATTTCCATCATTAATTTAATATTCAGAGATTTAATTTAGTCGTTGAATTGCTGTAGTGCCATGCGTGGGTAGATTGTTAGGCTGAGTGCTTAAAACACCTGCCACAAATGGGTGAATCTCACTCTGATTCCCAAGAGCACAAACGCCTTTCCACTGACATAAGTCTTGCAGCAAAGACTCAGACACTAAATCTTGCCTGTGCTCTGCATTTTTCAATAATTGCAGAAAGGAATAATACAATCTTCTAGCAGAAATAAATGCAAGAGCCTTATTTATTTATGCATTCCAGTCCAGACTGAGGGGGAATTTGGTGCTCTGTGGTTCTGAGTTTGTCGACGTATTACTGAAGAGTTTCATTTTGCCAGCCTGGCCTTGTCACTTACTCAAGGAGAACCATCCTAAGTGAGGTTGGCATTTAAAGGTGATTGACACTTTGCAGACACATATCAAGGACTCCTATTGCCCAGTTCAGCTAAAAAACTGCCCTTGAGTTTTTGCCATTTTCTAGGATGCTTTGGGAATAGTAATGTGAGTGGAAAAACACTCCACTAAATCATAAAAAACCCACTAAATCATAAAATGCCATGTGATTTGGAAGTGATAAATCTCCATCGAATATAGCATCCCACTTACATGGAAAGAAATGGAACCGTTTTTAATTTCTCACACAACATAAAAACTGAGATTCAAGGAACCCACTGGCAGCAGTGAAACTGCTCCCACTCTGATTGGGGAGTATCAGCGTGGTATTTCAGAAGTCTCAAAAACCATTGATAAAAATATTTCTGATTTTCTGCAAGTTTAGGCAGAATCCTAGGTTGTTAGTTTAGGATACGGCAAGTTAAAGCAAGAGCAGACTGGGGTAACAGGCCCATGCTCTGACCTTGGGGTCGATGTTTCAAAGTGTTTTGCAGTCATCCAGCCTCCCCACGGGGCAGGGGGGTGGGATATATTTGTGACCCCACTACCAAATGGCTGCTGGTTAAAGAAAAAGTGTGAGTTAGAGACACAGAATCATAGAATTTTTTTGTTGGAAAAGACCTTTAAGATCATCGAGTCCAATTGTGATCCACACAGCCTTTGCTTAGGTATTTTCCTGTACAGGATCTGACTTTTTCAACCTGTTTCTATCACTGAGATTGTCTTTCTCTCACAAATAAGGGATGCTCTGAGTGGCTTTGTTCAAGAGCACGGTGCTGTTGCCATGGCCATGAGCACCACTCCAGTTGTTTGCACCTGGGCCTGTCCTTGGGTTTTTCGAAGAATCTCCTGATGGACTAAGGTCTTAATAGAGTATTTAGAGATCTCTAGTTGATGGTTACATTCAGTCACATTGTTCCACGTCTGAGCTCAGCTGCTACATCTGTGCATTGCGTCTGCTGAAGTACAGGCTTGTTTTTCCCAGGGGTGCAAAGGTGCTTCTCTGCCACAGCCAGGGATGGAGCAGCAGCTCCCAGTCTCTGCTGGGTCTCCATCAGCTCCTCCACCACCCCAATCCAGCCCACACCTTTTCAATCCTGCTCCGAGGGGACTCCGGAAGCACAGAAGGATGAGCGCCCCTCACCTCGTGCCAGGCACACTGCAGGAGAGTTCATCACTCACTGCAAGGAGTGTTTAGCTCTAATCCCCCATTGCACATATTGCAACATATCATTACCTCCCGTCCTCTCCAGAAAGTGAGATGACTGTAATAGCCCCTCGGTAAGGCTGTCATTATGTGTACAAGCAGAGGCAGGAAGGCAGAGGCAGAGCTAATGTACAATAGCTCAGAAAGCTATTGAAAATCTGTAAAGACAGAGCAGACACAAAAACAGAGGGTTAATTCGCCCGGGACAGAGCTTTGGGTTTGCTCGTGCCTTTCCCAAAGTAAAACAGCACTCGTGAGAAAAGCTGAGACGGGAGGAGCCCAAGAGCTCACAATGTGCCCCTGTGCTGCAGGAGCCCATTCGGTAACACTCATCCCCCACGGGGGGGGACTGGGGGGCTCGGCTGCCTCGAGGAGCTGAACCCGAGTCCCAAAGGCAGCGTGGTGCTGTGGGGGTGTGAGTTTGGATCTGCGGCGTGACGGTGCAGAGAGAACCTTGACAGCCAGGCTGCTGCTGAAATTCACTGTGTCAGGCTGGAATAAGATAGGAAGGAAAAAAAAACCGCATTCATGCCTTTTACTTCTTTACTATTGCACGTGTTCTTCCTAGTCTGCACTGCTGAAGAATTAAATTCAGCACTCTGGAATTTCAGATGTCAGCTTTTAAGATTTTAGAGAATTTACTCCTGGGCTGACTTTAAGCTCTCACCACTGTGGTTAATTGTTTTATTTATAACTGCTGAGATTTTCACTAGTAAAGGTGTCACCACCCAAATCCTCTCCCAGCTGTCTCTAAGGCAGGCTGATCAGAGGTGGATGCCGTGGGCAGATGATGGGGCAGCAAAGACTGATGGTGCAGTAGTTTCATTAAAAACCCCATTTCTTTTCAGTTTGCTCGTTCCCATAGTTCTTACCGTATCTTTAATAATTACCATATCTTAAATAACATTCATATTTGTTGCTAATTTCCTTAATTTAAAGGACATCTTTCTCCTCTCTGAACAGTTAGGCAACTTAAAAACAAACAAACAAAACCTTGGATTATGTTAAGGGAAACATTTTGCCCGAGGCAATTTGGAGATCTGCAGATGGTGGTACTGAACATTTTGGCCCTTGTTCAGCAGAGATTTTAAGTATTTGCCTAAATTTGAGCCTTTAAGCAATTCCAGTGGCTCTTCAGAATTTATTTGGTGACTGGAAACTAAGGACACAAATAGTGCTTCACTGGATTAAGGCCAAGCATCCAGCTTTGTGCAGGACAGACCTTTTTGGCCATTCTGATCGTTTTCATTAGATTCTCAATTTTAATTGCATTTCTCTGCATGTCCTTGTAGTGTACAGAGAGCATAATTCCAGGTGTAGACACACACCGGCCTTCTCACGTATCCTTTTTTTCCCAATAGACACCAGAACCTGCCCTGGAAAGCCACCCTGCAGACTTTGGTTTAATTTTTGGCACTAAGTAAAGAGAGCTGAGTTTCTTTTCCCCCCGGGAACCAGGAGAAGCTGAGGCAGGTGGGTGAGCTCACCCCTTAGGAGGGACAGAGGGCTGGCCACAGGTGTGGGAGGTTGAATCTCCTGCTGCAGGGGGAAAGCAGCAGGTGTGTTTGAGCCCAGCTGAGCCTGATTGGGGGTGTCCACTGGGAAAAGCCTTCAGGAAGGGCAGGGGGCTGTTAATGCTCCCTGAAGGAGGAGAGGGACGCGCTGGGGAAGAGCATCAAGGTGAGCGGCTGTCGGTGCGTGGGGCTGGGCTGGGGGGACAGCAAAAGAGTGACCAGAGGGTTTGGTGTGGCTTGTGGTGTTGGTTTGCACTGCTGGAGGGTTGTTGTCTGCCCCCAGCCTGGCCCAGCTGTTATGGGGTTGTGCCTCCTCACTGCTCTGCTTTGGCACATGGAGGGGCAGGGCGGGGACGTGGTGGCTCAGCACGGGCTGCTATCCCAGCAAGATGATGGTTCAGGAGACTTTTACATAATGTGTGCCAAGTGTCTCTGCCTCAGATCTGTGTAGTTTTGGGGATGTGTCTGTACAGCTGAAAAACAAGTCACGCCGCGTGCTCGTTGTCGCCATAACGAATCACCTGGGCATGCCCTTCCCTTGCAAAGCTTTACCTTAGTAATTCTCCTTGGGAATTGGGTTTTGGAAAGCCTTGAGTGGCTCAGGCTATAAACCTTAAACTCAGAAGTTTCTAGTGGAAATATTATCAGACCCCTAAATGCTGCAGTGCTGGTGGACGTTTCCAGAACAGCTGCCTTCCTGACTCCTCCTTCCACTCCTGATCTCTGCTCATTTTAATCAAAACATCATGACCTGAGGAGGTTTGTGCATCTGTGCTTGGGTTTGTAGCCCTTTTGGGCTGTTTTGCAGTTGACTTGTTTGTTGGATTTGTGCTTCAAGGCTTTGTGAGCTGTAACATTTATTTAGGCAAAGAAGCTAATTTTCTCGGTAGAAAAATGGGGGCAGTTTAAGGAAGAACAAAGGCTGTGTGGGTTTGTTTCTGTCTAAAAACGAAAAGCATGATTGGGCTGTGAAAAGACTGGATGTGGAGCCCGTGGTTTGAGCCTTTAGGGAAAGTTGCAGTCCCTTGTCCTCCAGCAACCCCCTCTGCTTGTTAAACGTCCCTGGGGAAAAGGTGGAGCTGCAGTTCCCCTATTGCTGCAGGACTACAAAAAATTCACTGGAAAGGGTCAATTTTCTGTATTTTCAAGTCACTGGAAGAAGTGTGGCAGCTAAAAGGCAGAGCTTCTGACCACACTGTGAGCTGTTTGGAGTTATTTCTGAAGTAACATCACTGGAAGGGAGCCTGTTAGTAGAGAGAGGAAAGGAAACCAAGATTAAGGATCTGCACTAAAAAGTGTTGCTAGTTAATCCACAGCTCTTGGAAGGGATTTGTGTGAGTTGGAAAACAAAAATAAATGTTTGGCCAGCTTACGTTTTCAGTGGTGTGGTTTGCAGTGAAGTGATGACGCAATTTACTTACCAGTAAATGGCATTTTCAACTGCCTCTAACAAAAAGAAATTACAGTAGAAGAATCAGACATCATCAGAGCATAAATCCTTTATGGAAGATTATAGCAGTTATTTATTATTTGAAAGCAAAGAATTGAGAAGCAAGGTGGCAGTTTTCTTTCATTCACGGGAAATGCACGCTGTAATGTCTCCGTGGAAAAAGGGAAGTGCTGCACCAAAGCATTTCCGTTCAGCTCAATGGCACAAACACTATTCGGTAGCATCTGTTTTTGCAGGGGAACTCCTGTTAAGAGAGGAATTTAAATATCGGAGGAAACATTTCCAGCAACTGTCTGGGTTTACCGAATATTTTTCAGACAGTGTTATGTTTATGGCACAGATTTTTGTATGCTAAAGGAAAAGGCAATTCAGAATTTATGAAACAGCTGCTATGTCTCTTGAGCACCTAAGGGACGGAATGACACAACATATATGTATTTCTGAAGTCATTCAAAAACAACTTTCATGAATTCCTTTTGGACCATAACCCATGGTCTCTGCAAGTATTAAACCATTTTCTTTTAAATTTTTTTTTAATTAGACATGAATAGAAAATTTAACATCCAGGTACAACATGCTATTAGGAAATCAGCTCTTTTTCTACTCCTTCTGTATCCATTCAGTTGTTAATGTCCCCCTCCTCCTTCCTTTTTTTTTTTTTTTTCGCAACCTCTTGTTCTTAATGAGACTTCCTCCTTCTCCCCATGAATCTTTATGTAGGCAACCTTAGCTCTTGATTAATCAGTAATTAGGGAAGGAGTCCTACTGATTTTAAGTCTTCAGTGTCATACTCTCCAGCTGAAATTCAAAACTAAAACCGGAGGGAAAGCCACCATGTCAGTATTATGCTATGTCCAACTGTATGATGACAAGAATCACATCAGAGTCAGGCCAGGCATATCTATTTGTTTAGGCACAAATCTGTCCTGCTTGATATCAAGTGTAAAATAATCATAATTCTCTCCCAAGGCTGCTTTCCTCACACATTCCCCTCTATTGCCTGCCTTTGTCACCGCCAGCGTTCAATATTTCGCCTGAAAGTTCACTGCGCCCTCTGTCATCTCCAACACGTCCTGTTTCCCTTCCCTTGGTGTTTGCTGAGCACTCAGGGCCCAATTCAAAGTTTAATGAGCCCTCATTAACCTCCGCGAGCTTTGGATCAATCCCTTGTAGTCCAACATGGTAATAATGCCAGGGTATTATGGAGTTAAAAGCCGCCATACAGTGGTCTGAGAATAAAGTCACTGCGGGCGGGCGGCTTAATGGGTTATTAATTGGATCGAGGGTATTCATAAGTACTGAGCCCTGAGTGTGGATACTGTTGAAAGAGGAGAATGAGCGCTGAGCAGTATGAGCTGGAAGTCAGGAAGACTCGGGGTTCCCTTTGCACTGGTCTTTGCTGTAACTGTGGCACTGGAGGAGTTAATGCCGGCTGGCACTGAGTTATATGGCGCAGGTTGGTGGGTGCTGTCACTGACAAGTCACCTCCTCTCTCGTAACCCGGCTCTGAAGTTCTCCCTGCCTTGACTCCCTCAAAATGATTCTCCGAGAAAATAAATATTAGCAAAAAAGTGGTGTCATGGGAAAGGATTCATCAACGGGAGCTGCTAATTGCACACAACGGCTTTTTCCTGTTGTTTTTTCTTCTCTGGGATAAGGTGTTTTCGACATGATGTTTAAAGTAACCCAAAATGTTGTCTCCTGAGCTGTTGGTGCTGGTCAACCCACTGCCAGTGAGCCAGCAAGGCTGGCTCCACATTCCTACAGCCTGCTTAGTGTATTGCCTTGGGGCTCTGCTGATAGAAGACCTGCCCCAAGTTGTGTCAAAACAGCCCATATAAAGTATTTTATTCTGCTTTCTCAGTTTTACCCTTTCTGTACCCAAAATACTGTTGATTCTTGGAGAAGCTCCATTTCTACCTCAGGTGGTGTGCAGAGGATAATTGGCCACAGTGAAGAATTAGTCCTTGTTGGTTTAGATTCCCTCGTGGTCTGGTGGGGTTTGGATACCTGGGTGCCTTAACAAATCCTGCCTCGTGCCAGGGGGGCCCTTAAAATGAGGATCTTCAGAGCTTGGGACTGTTCTCCGTTTGTTCTCTGCCGTGTCAAGGTGCACAGCACGGGGCTGCTGCTCCCCCTTCTGAGCTGATACCACCCGTGCATCGGGGAGGGTTTGGGCACTTTGACATCATCTTCTCATCAGGGAAGGAGGACAGATTCCTTTCATTTATTTATCCTAGATATTCTCTGTGCTTCTTGCCTTTTTTAGAGATCTGTTCCTTTCCTTCTGTGAAGCCACAGATGCAGCACATCCTGTCTTCCTCCGTGCAGCCAAGTGCTTTTCCCTTTGGGCTGGTGACAAGCCACTTTTTCCTCCTCATAGCTAAGAAAAAAAAGAACAATCACATATGTAACCATTATAGAAATGTTTTTCCGGAAACTCCCGATCCATGCTAGCTCCAGAAGACATGTCCTCGTTCTCTTTTATTTTTAAGCAAAAGGCTGTGTAATATCTGTCTCTGGAATGCCTGTGCCAGCCTGCAGTTCTTGCCTGTCCTGATCCCATATGTGGCCAAGGCTTGAACATGTATGTGAGAAAGGGTTAGGAAATTCTGCTTGATTTGGTGCTGTCCTTTTCATTCTTCAGTTGGCTAAGCAGATGTTAAAATAAACTTTCCCTTGGAGGAGTTCCATAATGCCCTTTGTCCCCTCCAAAGCAATACCTACCTTCTCATGTCTTAACATTTTCAGTGCTCCCCTTACTAGTCTTCTGTTTCACAGGTTTGGGTCTTGCCTTCACATTTCAATTTTTGCTGTAGTGTGTTCCTGGGAAGATCTCCCCTTGCGTTTTCTCCTTCTCAGGTGGTAACTGTGCTGCTGCTCCATCCTTTGGGAATCAGGAGTCAGTCACAATCCCTGAAAACTGTGAGGTTGAGCCTTGTGTGTCTCTAATTCTTGCACCTTCAGCTCCAATGTGACATCACTCCAAACCTTTCTTTTTGGGCACAGGAGTAAGAACTATTTAAAAGGAGAAAAAAAAAAAAAAAAAGGTGTCTCCAGAAATTGAGACTGTGAATACAGAGCAATCTGTGATGAAACCTGGAACGTTCCCACTGTTTCTCTCCATGGATTTATGTTAATGTCACCACTCCAGTTTTCTTGAAAGGTTGGTGTGTTTTCTTATAGGACAGTGTGGGTGGAAGTGTGGACAGTCCACAACCAAGGGTGTTGCTTTAAGGGCTGAATCAAAGTGTGGGAGATTTTATTAATCTCTTCCATTCAGTCTTTCTGACTGAGCTTTTTTGTTTATAATTATATGTGTGTCTGATTGAGAAAGAATTTTGTCTGTTCGATTCAGAGATGAATGATCAAGAAGAAAGGATGGACAGAATGCTTTTAAAGCCTTTCAGCCCCATAGTCGTAGCCACTTATACTGATAGCTTGCCCTGGAAAATGGAATCAGAGAAAGCATGGTAAATAATAGGAGGAAAATTCAGAATCCATTTCTGATGAGTTATATTAAACCCAAAGATCTTCCACTTCATAGAGAAATTATTTAAGTTTTATGCAGCTTTTGAGATTGTGACAAGCTGAACAACTTGTTCTGGCTTGGTGCTCAAGCACCATATGGTACTACTTCAGCAATTTGATGTGATATTATGAATAAGAGTGCATGAGTAGGGAAATGTTTGGAGTTTTTATATCATATTGGCCTTCTGCAATAGACAGTAAAAATGAATTCTCTTTGGAGTAAAGAAGGCAGAAAAAAAAAACCCAGACCTGCAGGTTTCAATAGCATAATTGCAGCAAGCAAATGGAAAATGAATCCATGGTGATTGAGAAACCAGTTGCTGACAGAGTCTGTTGGACAGGTGGGGACGATCCATGATCTACAGGCCCTGCTCTCCTGGTACAATGCTGGTATTATCTTTAAAGGAAAAATCTTTATCTGCTGTTTTCTATGTTCAAGACTAGTGGTTTGCAAATAATAATTGTTATGGGAATGGAAATTGACCCTGGATGTAAAAATAAAAGTTTAGGCTAAGCATGTAATCTCAGACAAGTATGTGAAAGCAATAGTCAGCAAAAGGTAATAATAAAATCTCAATGTCCCTGGCCAAAGAAGGGCCATCACTCTTCCTTGTGTTGCTTTCCTACCAGTTATAGGAAGTTCCTTCCTTAAATTATGTTGTTAAAAGCAGTCCATGGATAGCAGAATGTGACTGCCAAATTTCAGAGGATGAAGCAGTGTGAAGATGGGAGGTCTGGTACAATTGGCAGGCAATGATCTCTCTTAGTGTGTCAGTTTAAAGTGAATTTTGTAGATACAGCAAATCCCACCTCTAAAAAAAATTATATATATAGGATTGATTTTCAATAATTGTGCATGTAAATCATATATCTGGAGTATGGAGTTGACCTTGTTGGCATGTGATCGTGCAAGACCATAATGAGCTGTACGTGATGTGTCTAGAAAGGTCTTGACCTGTTGACAGAGATCAAAGCTGGGGCGTAAAGGAGAATTTTTCACACATTCACTGACATCAGTGGGTCAGATCCTCCTCCAAAGTGAACGTTGGGACCTAGAGCTGACTTTTTCTGCAGCAGAAGGTGCCTGCTGGGGCCCAAATCTGTGAGCCTGGGTAGCTGTGGCTGATGCTGATCTGCAGCAGAAACCTTGGCAAACACATCCTTCTTAAATGCTCAATTTGGACCGCTCTTAATGCAAGAGGAGCCCCTTGCCAGACTCCTGGAATTCTTCTAGCCATGATTTTAGTTTCCTCAACGTGCTCTTAATGAGTAAGAGATGCCCTTTTCTCTTTGTGGACAGGGTGAGGGGTTTGAAGAGAATAAGGAGAGCTGAGGCCAGACTTGTCAGTGTTTGCCTTCACAGTCTTGGGTGGGAACTTTGCATGAAGAGGAGGGAGCCGTGGCCATGGCATTGGCGGGTTCAGCTGATGCAGAGCCCATCACTTGAGAGCTTCTGATGCTGCAATAACCAGGCAGGCTGAACGCCTGCCTGGAAAATTTGGCCCCATTTCTTACTCTGAGTTATGGCTATATGAGGAGAGCTTTAAGGGACAAATGCTGCTTTGAACACAAACCGTTCATATGGAAAAAAAATGTGTGATTTTTATAGTAATTTTGGCATTTGTCATGTTTGGATGTTTCCCTGAATTTGTTTTTCAAAGGGCTTTTGGTTCAGGACAGAGTTTTAGTTTGCAGTGCGTGCAGAGCCTCCATGCTGCAGAGCTGACTGGTTTTCAGTGGCTGTTTTGCATCGGTTTTCTACTCTGAGAATTTCTTTCTTCTTGTTCTTAATATATTCCCAGTTGGAAGAAAAAAATTCCTTCATCGCTACAGTGGTTTTTAGCAGTTGTATCCTTTTATGCATCATTCTCACACAGTGTGAACGTTTTAACCTTTTCTTAATTATTAACATTTCCATTCCTGCTGTTCATTAATCTGCGCTGGGCAAGGACCACGATGTGTTGCCCAAGGATGCTGCCACAGAGCCACTCAGGCTCTGCTCTGCAGAAAGCCCAGCCAACAGAGGTTCTCGTGGAGCATTTACTGGTTCCCTTTTGAAGTCTGAACTTAGGACTGATTTATTTATTTTGTAATGGGTAGGCTGGCTCGCCTTCCCGGTGAGTTATCTGCTTTTGTTAGATGTGTGAAAATGTTGTATAAATCCACATCGCTGGTGCTGCACTTGAATGGTAAAAGGTGTGCAGTGTTTTCTTATTGCAAGTAAACAAAACCAATTGCGGCTGAATTATGGCTGACACCTGGTAAAATGTAAACAAGAAACTGATGGAAATTAGGCAGTAAATCACCCAAAAAGGCAGAGGTCCAGCCTCTCTTCCTCTGGCTCCAGTTCTGCCTTACAAATGGCACTGTGGCTGGATCTGTGGCCTGAGCTACCTGGATTTCCTTCTCAGATATTCAGGAGTACATGGTCTGAGACTTCAGTTCACGGCTGAATTGCAGGCACAAGTGCTGTTGATGCCAAGTAAAAAGTCAGAAAGGAAACCCTGGGTGTGTTTGAGAACTGAGCTGAGTCTCCCAAATCCTCCAGGTAATCCCTCCACCCTTCTTAGTTTTTTTTTTTTTTTTTT